>CM036244.1:3734545-3879545 GCA_020698575.1 Bostrychus sinensis | reverse complement strand
GGCTGCCTTTTATTACATCCCCACATAATGTCACAGCTCAGTTACAGATGTAGCTATAATTTGTTTAAAAAAAAAAAAAAAAAAAAACTCATCTGATTGGCAGCTGCGTGGGAGATAAAACTATCAGATACTATATATTCCTAAATCCTACGCCTCAAACCAATATTTGATGAGAAACTTTTCCAAAGAAACTCCCCAGAGAATCAATATCAAAGGCATAGAAAACAGATACAAGCAAAGTAAATTAAAGTCAGTGGTTTGTTTGTCTATGGTGAAACTTTCCATAAACTGCAGGCGTCTGTAGTTCTTCAACAAAAAGAAATGTTATACAGTATATTTCCTAATAAACTGCTGATATTTATAATTATGCACTGATTTACATGAGCTTATTACTAAAGATTTAACCTTTAAAGTGGATCTAATATACTTTTATTCATATTTTGAAACCAATCACCACTAGAACAGCAGCACCTCCAAAAGAAAATGTTTTTAATAAGAACTCTACTGGTGCTATGAAAAAAGGTGAAGAGACCAGCAGAGGGCAGCAGAGTCTAGAGCGTCTTTTGACCATAATTTAAAGAATAAAAGGAACTCCACTTCCTTAAACGTTTTGTATGATGCCATTTTACTACAAAATGAAAAATATCTGTGAGGAATCAGTGGAAACAGTCAGAGGTTGGTTCAACTGAGCATTTCAGCTCAGAATGGCTGTGCCAGTGAATACAGGGTTGCTCAAACAGACGTAAATGAAGCAAAACTCAGGTCCAGGTCTGTTTTTGATGAAACAACAAAGTATCATGGTAGAAAGCTCAGAAAAGTTGATTTTTTTTGCATAATATAGCCTTTATTAACAATGTTTATAGCTCAGAGGTGTTTATACGTGGTAAGGTAATGCTTTGTAAATACTCACTTAACTGGTTACTAATCCTTAACTACTAATTTATGCCTAATAATGTGAGCTATTCTAAAGTGTTGATGTGTTTTCATAAAATGGTAGCTGTCCGTAGTTACACGAGCATCAACCAGCCACACCGTGCTTTTAACCAATACCAGCCTCCATTTATTGAGGCGCAACAAAAATAGTGTTGTCTCAGTTATTTTTAGTCCAATTTTTCCTCTCCTCATTTTGAACACTGTTATACTTGCAGCAGTCTGCAGAGAGACACAGTCTGGCCAGCTAACGTTCCTGTCGTCCTACATTTTGGATGACAGATTATGTGAATGACAGCTGACTGTGGTTCGCCTACAAAAAGTTTCTGTCCTGTATTTTCCAAACTTGTTTTATGATTTTACTACAGATACCAGAGCTGTTCTCTCTTAACTAGACCAAATACAACCAATGTACTTTATGAACTTGTGTTACTTTACCATGTACACAGCACTGTACATAGCCATTTGATATTTTATTTCTTGTTTGAGTCATGTAAACCCTGTGAGTGGTGTTCTTTCCCATTCATTTTTATTAGAAATCAAATTAAAAACATTAAATTAGAGGTTTTTTAGACAACCAGAAAGAACAGTTGTCATTTATATATTTGTTAAAATTCACTATGAATTAATATGACTTTTCTGTATCTACTGGTTCAGCATAACATTCAAATTAAGAAATGTATCTCATGTAGCATTTTGCTTATATGCTAATTATAGACGCTAATTGCTCTGTTACATAAAACAGCTAAAGGTTGACACAGTCTTTGACACACACAAACACAATCTAACCAAAACTTCATTTTAATTATTTATAATTTGTGTGAAATTCTCCATAGATAATGCATTCTAGCACCAATTTTTTTTTAAAGCAGCCTTTCTGTTTACAAACATAGGTCAATTACATCAACACAATATAACCTTGTAGCATATAATTCTATAAAAAGTGGTTCAGGCTAGAAATGTTTTTATAAGATAATAAAATGCTGGAGTTACATAGTTTAGTATCTTTCACTTTGGGTGCACTGGGTTTTCGTAATGGCAGCTGTAAAATGACTTGGCACCTAGTTTTTTTGTATGATTTTCTATCTAATTGGGTTACACTCTTGCTTTAAATGCGTCTTTCTTCTTTTGATGTGTTTTCAGATCCGTAATGTGGGCAGCGGGATGTGCATGCAGATCAAGCACTTTGTCTCAGGAAGCCCGATCCGAATGGACACCTGTGTGAAGACGAGAGGAGAAGTGAGCTGGAGCCACGGACAGGTAAGCTAACAAATATTTACTACTCAAAACAAAGGATTACAGTATTTGTTTGTATATGGACAAGGGTCACTGTCAAAATGTATTTATATAGCACATTTAAAAACAGCCACTACTGCCCAAAGTGCTGTACAGGTTCAATAAAACAGAGTAAATAAAACCCAATTTATGACTAAAACACTAAAACAAGAACTCAAATTAAACAACTAGACTAAAATATACTAAACAATTTTTTAAAAATGGTGGAGTTCCTCAGGGATCCACCCTCGGACTCTTTGATAAACTCTTGATTTTGTTGTATATTTTTGCAGGTGCTGACTCTGGGCTGGAGAGAGGACATCAGAGTGGGGGACCCTCTGCACACCAGGAAAGTCTGCTTCGACGCTGTGTCCCACAACAGCCCAGTGACTCTGTACGACTGCCACGGTATGAAGGGGAACCAGCTCTGGAGATACAGGAAGGTACGGACCAACCACTAGAGGATAAAATATCTCAAGAAAGTTTAAGTCGAGCTTAAAACTAAATATTATCTCTGTCATAGGAGCAGTTTAATCATTTTACAATATAATTCCAAAGGTCTTATCTAGGGCTGGGCAATATGGCTAAAAAATAAAATCTTGATTTTTTTCATTTCTCAGCTGATTTTTTATTTGAACTGATTTTTTCTCTTGTTGGCATAAAAAGGTTATTTAAATGTAGGTTTATTATTTTTAGAGTATTGCATAGTTTTCTTTTTTTTATTTTAGCGGGGCTACAGCAGGGCAGAAGCAAAGTGCATTACTCTAACCGTGACATAAATGTATTTTAGTGTTAGCCCTCTCTGCTTCTAAAGACAGGTCTTTTATAATTTATACACCATTATACACCATAGAGCCCTGTGAAAAAACGCTAAGCAGAGCATGTGGCTAATTAGCATACGTTTGCTGCTGCCCCTGCACATAACACCACACTGTTCGTTTTGGCCAAACTGCTGCCACATCCAATCCAGAACATTGCAGAGGGAAAATAAACTCCTTTTTCTGTGATTATCAGTGTTTTTAGCATCTGCAGGGTCTCCACAGTACCTATTTAAGCTACTCTGGAGCTAGCAGCAACATTAGCCATAACACAGGAAACAGTGTGGTGCTTGGAGGATGCTAATTTCCGCTACACTTGATTTTACAATTTGGCTATTTTTGACATCCTCCAAAATTAAAAACGCAAATTAATCAAATTAATTCGATTTATCGCCCAGCCCTAGTCTAATCCTAGGATACAGGGGCGTAACATCAGGCAGTGCAGCTGTACTGGGGCCCAGGACATGAAGGGGCCCCTTTGAGAGTCCTATATTGGTGGTTTATTTTCATTCTGGGCAGCACACAGCAGGCATTTTTCTAATGATGAAAAAATAGGTATATATGATATATATAATTCTTTCCCAGTTTTTACTTGATGCTTATGAAGTTTAGTTGAACAAAAATAAACATCTTAATTATTTGTGGAACTGACATGTTTGACTATTTTAAAGAAAGTATTTGTCGACTTGCACTTGTTGTAACTTAAAAATGTGTTATGTTCGATAAAGTCTTCCTAAATGTGAGGACGACTTATATTAGGACCCATTCTGAAAACCTGCACTGGGGCCCCTCATTACCCCCTTACGCCACTGCTAGGACACTTTAATATAGCACCACATTTAACACAAACATAGCCTTCTATGTTGAAATTGGTTTCTGCTAATTCCATTATTAACCGTCCTCTGGATATTCATTAAAACAGATTGTTATCCTTCTCTGGACATCGGTGCAGCAAGAACAAGCTGAGCACTGCTGGAGAAGCACATAATCTAATCCTGCCTGGAAGTCCTGGAGTGTTTATGAAATATTTTAATTGTTGCAAAATTAGTCAATTGTAATTAGTATCACAATCCCATTGTTTTCCAGTGGGTTTGTTCATAGAAAATAGCATGTTCCTCAAGGGTTACCATTTATGTTTACATGCTCAAAGAGGACAAAAAACTTGACTCACCCCCCTTTTAAGCTGTGTTTTGAAAATATTCTCGTAAAAATTTCTAAATATAGTCCTGTATTTGTTCAAAAGTTTCTTTTAGTAAGACAGGAGTGTTTGTTTACCTGCTTTACTAGTTCCGGCTTCTTCCTGTAGCCTTCGTCAGAAGCGTCACGTGATGTCGCTGTGACGTGTCTTGTAGTTGTCAGACAGTAGGGAAAGCTTGCGCCCCCTACTGTCTAACACCCTCTCCAGGACCGCATCCCAGGTGTGGGATAAGGTGTAGGCTCCCTCGTCCCTGGTGCCCGTTTCCTAATTTCAATGGCCTCCCTGATCCAGCGATGGTACTTGTTGCTTTCAGCACGGATGTCCATGACATGATTTTCCCTTTTACAGTGGTCGGATATGGCTGATTTGAGATTTTCTTGCTCTTGCTCTCTTGTTTGTCTGTTTGATGTTTCATCAAACAGACAAACAAGAGCGATCAAAGAAGAAGCAGAACAAGAAAATCTCCAATCAGCCATATCCGACCACTGTAAAAGGGAAAATCATGTCATGGACATCCGTGCTGAAAGCAACAAGTACCATCGCTGGATCAGGGAGGCCATTGAAATTAGGAAACGGGCACCAGGGACGAGGGAGCCTACACCTTATCCCACACCTGGGATGCGGTCCTGGAGAGGGTGTCAGACAGTAGGGGGCGCAAGCTTTCCCTACTGTCTGACAACTACAAGACACGTCACAGCGACATCACGTGACGCTTCTGACGAAGGCTACAGGAAGAAGCTGGAACTAGTAAAGCAGGTAAACAAACACTCCTGTCTTACTAAAAGAAACTTTTGAACACTAGTTTACTTAAGAAGACAGTATGAATTTCCACAAAAGGGTAGTCCTGTATTTGTTTGTAGAACCGGCAGCTCTGTAGATCAGGCCCATATTCACTGGTACAGTCTGTCCTGAACATAGCATTGTGCAAACTTCTGGGGTTCCATTTGAATAACTATGCAAGTGATTTGGGGAAAAAATACTGATTAGACATAAAACAAACTTACATTAGGAAACAGAAGTTTATGATTGATTGCAATAAACTAAATGTAACGCACAATTAGCAGTACAGTCGTGGTTGGCATTGCCTCCAGCTAACGCCTTTTAAGCACTGTTTTTGATCTGAGCCAGGAGCAGGACATTTATCTTCCTTTTCTTTTTTGTGTAATGTTTTGCAGCTGTATCCTCGCCTCAGACAGATGAATGTGCTGTGGTCAGCTGAGCTCCATTTAAGCCAATTAATGAATCACTTGAGTTTGAGGAGGCCATCTGTTAAGACGCTAATTAAATAAGCGAGAACAGAAAAAGTGTGAGAGTGCTTTTTCACAACAGAGAAAAGAGTGTGTTTTCAATAGGTGTTTCTTTATGTTGATATTATTCAAACACAAGATCAGTCCTACTCCTTTCATGATTTTTTTTTTTGCCCTTGTGTTGCTTACACTGGTAATGCACAATATTGATGCTCTTGAAAACCATTAGGCTTTGCTCTGATAAAACAAGAGGTTACTTCACTGGTCTTCTATTCTGATTGCATGCATAATGTCTGAGTACATTGATTCGTATAATTATGTGCACCGAGAACTGGTTTGTTTATTTGTTTGCAAGATAACTTGATGGTGGGATTTAGATGGCAACGTCCAAACACAAGCAATCCCAAAAACAGACAGTTGTTCCTCAGAGACAATACAATAACACACAGACACACACACAAACAAGATGCTTAAAAAACACACACACAGCTCAATGCTAATGTATTCATAAAGATCAGACCACAAGATGAAAGACTAAAATGCAAGATAAAACATCGCTTAAAATATTGATAAATCCATTGAAAAATGTGTGCAAAAGAGCTATGATTTGTTAAGAACAACAATTGAGACAAAACTATTCTTGTAGCGCTATTTCCTGCAGCTGGGCACCTCAAACTAGAGGTCGACCAATACATCAGGCCAATTTTTGCCTTTTTTTTTAATCAGTCATCAATCAGCCGATTCTTGCATTTTGTTGCTGCTTTTTGATCAGGCACATGTCTGGGCAACCATGTGACTGAAGGACCCCTGCTTCCCCAACAATCTTGTAGCAGTTTGTGCTCTTACTTTGCAGTTTGTAGGAAACATTCAAAATTGCTTTATCTCGGCCTGAAAAGCTCAAAACGGCAGTGAAAAGGTTTTTCTCATTTCTCTGGCGTAGAAGCTTGTAGAACAAACATTCAAAAAGCATTTTGTAGCTCTCCTCAAGCTCTATTTGCACAGCAAAATGTATTGAAATTGCCTTATTGCTTTTCTCAAAAAACTCATCTTTAACAGTTCTCTGTCATATTCTAACACATTTATTTACATTTTAATAAGCATTACTAAAAAAAATGGCTATCTTATATTATTTATTTCAGAACATTAATGAAATTGGCTCTCATTGGCTATCAGTAAAAAAAAAAAGAGGTTGATGTTTATTGGCTGCTCCAAATTTTTAAAATCAGTTTTGGCATCGGCCATAGAAAAACCTATATCGTTCGATCTCCTGGAATCTTCGACCCAAGATGAGGAAGTGAAACTTCTCAGAAAGAGGGTGGGATTCATAGCTGATTATATTATGGGCTGTCGTCTGTAGCTGCCTGGCGTACAGGGATTCAGTGCTCAGTTGTGATTCTTCAATCAGCCTGCTGGAGCATTTGATAATCTGAGTCTGAGTTGGTTCTTGTCCTTCAGAGTCAGATTGCCAATCCATGCCACCAGAGAAAAGGATAAAACAGGCTCGATAAAAGAATGATAAAAAAAAAAAGTGAGCATGGTTCGCCTAATGTGAAAGTGTGACTTCTGAGGCAGAAGCAGCGCTGGCTGATGCCCCTTCCCGCACACAGCTACACAGTTACGGATCTGTCAAAGATACAAATCCTGCCATATGGGGTCAGTAAGATTAGTTTTAGTGAGTTTTTTTTTACTATTGTGAGATATAAGCTCTTTGTTGCTCAATAGATAGAGCATTTACACTCAAACTAGAAGATCCTTGGAGCACTGTATCAATCCCTCTTCCCCCCACTTCATACTGCCATTGTGTCCTTGAGCCTTGTCTCTATTTGGTCCTCCATATATCACCAGTATGTCGTAGCGCTGGTGTATGAATGTGTTAGTGTGATTGTGATTATTATTAATGCTTATGGCGGATATAATTGTGATTAATTGTGGTTTTTTTTTCTTGTATTTGCAGGACAGGAGCCTGTACCACCCGGTCAGTAACAGTTGTATCGACAGCAGCCCGTCGGAGCGCAGAGTCTTCATGAACACCTGTGACCCCTCCTCTCTGAACCAGCAGTGGCTCTTTGAGAGAACTAACTCCACCGTCCTGGAGTACTTCAACAGAGGGGACAAGAACTGAAGACCTGCCCCAGAGCCAAGACGTCTTCCACTGAACACAGGCAGCTAACAGCAACCGGATACTATTGGGTGAGTGTTAGTATGCTTTACAGACCAATACACCTCACTTTTACAACCTTAAGAGTCCAATACTCAAATCTACTGCAGCAGGATATTTCTTTCCTATACACTACTGGACAAAAGTTACAGCACCTCGATTTTTTTCAATGTTTTTATTGAATGCAAGCAGTAAAATTCATAGCTTTAAATACAAACATCCAATCGCGGCAGCTTAAATTATCAAAATCTATTTGCAAGTATTGTTGAAACCAAATATCCAGTGTTTGAGTAATTTGGTCCTGCGGGAAGCAAACTCGTTCCACCGTCTATCACACTGCTGTAGGTTATGAAAATAATGAAAAGTTATTATTTATGAATACATATTTATATTCATAAATCAAACTAATAATGTCAGTAATTTTACTTCAAAGCAATTTAAAATTTTAATGCCTGTTGGAATCAAATTTAATTATTTTTAATGCCATTTAAAGTGGAACTCAGTAGCTTGTTTCTTCACTGTTTAGCCTCATTTTCCACTATATTGTTCAGAGTAAAGCACTATCGTAAACACTCACAAGCCCAGTTGACTCCCGTGTGATCCCTCGCTCGACTTTACTTTCGTTTTCCCCTCCTCGTATCCGTACAAAGTTTTTTCTGCCATTTGGCAACCGCGATGTGCTGCTTTCTCGTGAGAATCGAGACCTCAGTGACTCCGGGTCGATGGCGCTCACTGCAAGTGTCACTTTCAGCCCAGAGACAGCAGAGAAAGATGCAGGACACTTCATTTACCCCACAAACAACTCATTAAACCATCACACAGACTCCAAACCTCTTCATTTAAGGCAGAAAAGTTCTGCTTTAAGGCCTTGATTTTAGCAATTCAATTTAATGACTTTTATTGCTTTTTAATGCCACAAGAGAACCTTGTAAATGGTACAAAGCTAGGTGATGAGCTGCTAGAAGTTAAAAAAAGAGCCAAGCTTAAGGTTAACTAAAACTATAATGTAAATGATGCACATTTCAAAACTATACAAAAAGGCCTTTTAATGACTTGCACAGAGTGAGAAACAGAACTGAACCATATCTTCTGGTGCGCGACGAGTTTGTCAAGGGTTCACACAGATAATAACCCAAAACATGCAGTAGGTCCAAGCAAGAAGAAGGTGAGCTTAAAAGCATACATAAACCAACCCCTTTTGAGCTGGTTTGGGATGAATTGAAACATCACACATTTATGGGAACTTCTGCTGCAGAGCTGGGAAGAACTTTCTGAAGAATATTTGATTTCCATTGTAGAAAAAATGTCAAAAGTTTATAAAGCATTTTGGTTTTTTAAACGGATTCCATTTTTTTCTTTTTTTAACTTCACTTATTTGTTCTATGCTGTCATGAGACATGGAACTGCATACATTTCTGTTTCTTGAATTTAAAAAAATAAAAATGACAAAAAATTCTATGTTTCTAGATGATTTTGTAATTGCATATTGAGTCTTTGAGGCTACAATATGAACTATAATAAACAAAGAGTCATAGAGATACATGATTTTACTTTGTTTTTCAGGTGAATGAAGAAAAGTGATATTTCCAGCACTGATTCCTGAGTTGATCTACAAACAAGAAAAGCAAAAAGAGACAGACATCAGAGACAAAGCACAAGGTAAAATCCAGTCAAAACTATATTCATTTAGCTTTGAGTTTTAATAATAATAAATATGTTTTAATTATGTGTGTTTTGTTTTGTTTTTCTCCAGGATGGACTGATACAGCATGGCACAATGGATTATAAATATGGAATATATAAATTTATATTTTGTTTTGTTATTTGCCAAATACTTGTGGATGTCAGTGGTCTCGATACAGCTCTACCTTTGCCTTCAAACTCCTGTTTCTGCTGCTGCTCTGGAGTTATTCTGACAAATGCATTTATGGAATTTTGGAAATGAGAGTTGCACCAAAAACACTTTAAGTCATGCACTTATCGGATAAAATGTATTATTTTTGTTCAAAGAAGAATGTTTTTACACGTGTATTTTTCTACTGTTTTATTAAAGTGTGAAGGATGCAGATGAGTGTATTTTTTTTCCATATCGCTATAGGTTGAGAATTTTTTTTATTTTTCTATATTTTGGTTGCTCCCTTTTTTGTTAAGGGTCGCCACAACAAACTAGTCGCACAGTGATTTGGTAGGGCTTTACACCAGATGCCCTTCCAGTTGCAACCACACACACACTGTGACTGGAGTTGGCAACGCGGGTGAAGTGTCTTGCCCAGGGACACAATGACAATAGGCTTCAGGTGCCCCAACAATATCTGAATATTACCACCATGTTGTCTGAAATCAGTTGACAGTAAGAGGGTGGTTTTTGTCATAAGGAACTTTTTTTTTGTCCAGGGTGTAGCCCACCTTAGGCCCATAGTCCTCGAAACATGATTAAGTAGAAGAGAATGAATGTAGAGGCTATGAAAGCTTATTTAAAGGGCCCATATTATGCTTTGTTGTGTCTTTTAAATTAATTTAGGACACCTCTATCAGCATCTTACTTTTTGTTGGTCAGAAAACTCATTATTAAAAAACCCTATTTGAAGAAACTTATCATGAGAAATGCTCAGATTAGGTCCCTGTCCCTTTAAGAGCCCTCCCTCCCTGCTGTCCCGCTGATGTCACGCCCCTTCAGGCTCACAACATGTGCTGCTGCGACCGCGGTGGGTTTGTTTGGTTGCTGTGGGGGAGGTGTGAGCTGAGTGGGACTGGACCCTGAGGGGGAGAGGCGTGGTCAGGTGGAGGGGAGTGGTCAGGTGGAGGGGCGTGGTCAGGTGGAAATGGCAGACATCGGTGAAAAAAGACGTTTCTCTCCTTTCAGGAAATCAATGTAAAAGAATAGAGGATTACTCAAACGTGTGAATGAAACAAACACAACTCTGGGTATGTTTTTAATGCAGGAACAACATTAAAACATGGTAGAAAACTCAGAAAAGTCGATTTTGCATAATAGGGCCCCTTTAAGTATAAGCATTATTATAGTTTACCATTCAACTTTCTCCAAAACATAAAACTATTTCAAAAACTATTGATACCGAGGTTATTTTTCCTGTATTAGGCTTAAAATAAAACCAATGAGTTTCAGCGAGTAATACTGATATTTTCACATAATCACCTAGTCCCCCTTTAAACTTCAACTCCTCCAGTTTTTAAAAATATCAATTCATATCTAAAACAACCTTTATCATTAATGAGTGCCAAAAATGCAATTACCACCTGTATTTTCAGTGACACTATTTTCTTTCTTATGTGATTACCATTCAGCTGTCTCCTCTGTACAGCTCTGTACAGTTCAAACCAGGCTTTTCCTCTGCCTCCGTCTGTACCAGCCCACTTCTTCTTCTACTTCTTCTTTTCTTCTGTGTGCTGCAGACGTCTTATTGGAAATCTGATAAACCCAGGGTCAAACAAACTCATCACGAGTCGGAGCCGAGACCACACCGACCAACAAAAGTTCATCTCCCTCTCTCCCTCTTTCCTTATTGACACTCGGAGTTCCAATTCAATACGGGACGGAAAGTATTGGCTGTCTGCGGCTACAAGGTCAGATAAACATGTGCAGTGCACGAAGCGCGGGACTTTCCATTCACTCCGTTCAATAGGAGCGAGACTAAATTATCAACAGCATACAAACAGATCTGACTCTGCGCGGCTAGGTCAAGTCCATGGGAAAGAGATTAAAGACTTACTTCACAATTTAGCGTCAAGTTTGAAAAGTCAATTCACACGGCGCGGAGGGAGTATCTGGGGACAGGGCAGGGAGAAAAGTCTGAATAGTTGATAAAAGCATGTTTTGGAAATATTTTTACTGGGTCAGAATGTGTCCAGGTGCAAGGTAAGGGGTGTTTGTAAAAGCAAAAGTCACACAAAGTCTAGTGGTAAAATGTGCCCATCGGAATTGGAAGTTACGAGACATGCTGACACTTTTGTGTATTTTCCATTACATTTCTGCAATTGTCTTTGAATATTACTGCACTGACTACCAGCTATATCTAATAGATTAAGGTTTAACCCTCAGGCCCTCCTTTAAAAAAATCCCATTCTCCTTTAAAGCCCTTTTAGATAACTTGGTCACATTTAAAAATATAAAGCATGAAGAAAAAAGTTTTTTTTTTTTTTTTGTCTCCATTAACCCCTGTCCTCATCATAGAGCGATAGTGAATTCATTTTCATATTTCTAACTCTCTAAATGCAGTTTATTAACATAATTGCACACGTTTGTAAATAAAACATGAATGATTTACTATTTAAAGATGCAAAGTGTTTTGTTTTTTTGTTTTTTTTTTTGTGCAGGGATTACCAGTCTTGATAGGTCTCTGATTCGCTCTAACACTAATTTTAATACATTTTTACTTTTTGTGCCATTACAAAAAAGGGCTGAAACCCAAGTTCTTCCTCTTAAAGCTCTATGGGCTACAGTCTACACTCACTGTTATCTAACAGAATTATAACAGAATTATTTCCCACAATGCAATGAGAAAATGGTGAATCTGGTGATGGTGATATTTTTGTTTGTGTATTTTTTAGCCTCTGACTGACAGGGTTACAGAGGAATTAACATGATTTAACATTTCTGTGTTGCAACGGCAGCGGAGTGAAAATAAGTGATTTTATTGTGAGCCAATGGGACCAAAAAGGGCTTTAAGAAGAAGAGATTTGCTTTTTTTTTCTTCTTTTTTTTATCTAGACAGTAGAAAATGTATTATTTTCCAGTTGTAATTCTAAAATTCATTTATTAATGAACATCATTACACCCAGCATAAGAAATGCCAAAATGAGAGAATTCAAAATACATTTGAGAAACCTTAAAAAGGTGCCAGGGGGCTGAGGATTAAATGACAAAACAGATAATCATAACCTCTTCCAATGAGTCTCTGAAGTGGAAATAATTTAATATTAGTAGTAGTATTACTAGCAGAAGTATGTCAGTTATGGTATTAGTAGTACCACAAGCAGAGCATCACTAGTAGTTGTAGTGGTAGTAGTAAAAAGAACCAGTAGAAGAAGCTCGGTAGGTAGAGCCATTGTGGCCTTGGTATAGTAACTTTACAAGTATCTATATCTTTTAATGCCATTCAAAAATATTATGAGCACAGTGTCCATACAGGAGTACATTTGTAGGGAAGTAGTAAACAGCAGTAGTAGTAGATGTAGTTGTATCCGCAGTCAGACAAGCAGCAGTAGAATGAATATTTCTGTGTACATATTTTAGTGCTTTATAAAGATATATTGAACTGCATATCCACACACTGGTACTTTTGTCTTTGGGACTACAGAGGAATAGTTGTGGCAGGAGCTGAAGCATATGTATATAGTAGTAGTAGTAGTATTTGCAGTAGTAATAGCAGTAGTAGTCACATTGCTACACATTTTAGTGTCCTATGGAAATATTATGACTATAGGAAAGTATTGGCAGCAACTTTAGTAACAGTAGAAGCAGCGGTATTAGAAGTAGCCTTTGTAGTAGTTATAGTAGTAGTAGTAGCAGAAGTATCATTACTAGCTACGTATTTGAGTGGAAATCAAATGAGGTCATGTTTACTGTAATTCCTATTTAAGACTCAGGAAGTGGTACAAGTAATAGTAAGTCATAGTATTTATAGTAGCTTTGGTAGAGGCAGTAGTATCTAGAGCATTTAGTCTCTACATATTTTAGTGTCCTATGTAAATATAATGAGAGTATATGGAACGCTTTCTGTGGGACTGTCTCAAAATAAGGTCAGGACGATGAGTGACAGATTATTACACGTTCACCTGACGAGATGAAGAGGTCACAGGGGACAAACAGGAAATGATGGCTGTCACTGACTAATCCCTGGCGTCTGGTCAAAGCTAGGTAACCCTCCAGCACACACACACAAGCCCATGGTTGAATAATTACTGCTAACCTGTCCCTCCCCAAGGGCTCGGAACTATAAACGGCCTCTGTCACACACTAATGGGGGGACCAGCCTGTGTTGCAGTAGTACTACCTCAGTACTACCTGGGGACCGTCTGGACGTATTCAGAGTACGACCTCTAACAGGAAACACTGTTTAAAAAGCAACCACTGCTACACAAAGTCAACCCATACAGTATGTCTGTTTTTGAAGAAACACAGCTTGAGTTTAGATGAGGTTTTCTTCAGATAAATATAAAAACATGATATACAGAATTTTCAGCCTTTGACTATATTTTGGATATAACATTGATCTTACTAAAGACAAACTTAGTAATAATAACGCATCGGTCTTATATACCGCTTTAATGGACACTCAACAATTATATAATTCATTCATTCCCTTACTCGGTGATGGTGAGATACTTCTGTAGCCAGAGCTGCCCTGGGGCAGACTGATAGAAACATGGCTGCCATTTTGCGCCATTGACTTCCCCGACCACCACCAAACACAAGGTGGGTGAAGTGTCTTGCCCAAGGACATAACAACAGTATGCAATGCCAGCAGCGGGGCTCGAACCACAAACCTTTGAGTCAGAGGGGAACGTCTCAACCGACTGAGCTACTCCTGCCCCGAGTCATCTAGTTATCATATTTCTAGAGTATTACCCAAGAGCCTGAGAAAAGATGATTGTGTCAGGAAGTGCATCTGTCTTAAAACCTTAAAAAGTCCAAAGAATCATTCACATGGGTGCTCTGGCAGGTTTTTATGCCAGATGCCAATGTAGTTCTGTCCATTTATCCAGGCTTAGGACTGGCACAGATTAACTTGTTTCCTATTCTGTTCAAAGAAATGAGTCTGGTGTCCCTTCGCTTGAGTTTCTTCTCTATGGGCAGAAGAATTACAGGCGGCGTAACCGATCAGAGAAATGTGGTGTGTGTTGTCCTGTGTTTGTTGTTTATATGCTTTGTCCCCTTTCTAAAAATAGAGAAAAAAGAAAAATTGACTCGTCCTGCTATAAAACACCAGAAGACTCTGTATTATCGGCATCTCTGTACTTTTTTCTGAACAGGGACAGCAGCAGAGACTTGTGGAGAAAGCAGGTTTGTTTGAATGCGGTGGTTACGTGGGACGTCAGAGGGACTTTACTGTTGTTAAAATTGAAACAGCACAAAGACGAAAATCCCACAGAGGACTGAACAAAAATGAGTACTTCAGCAGAAACAACAGGCGACAAAGGAAAGCACTAAACGCCTCAGAGAAGTTTCGAAAAATTGGCTCTGTATTAGCCAGAACTATCTTTATTGTTTTTGATAGGAAATTATTTTCCGCTTTTCAAAGACGTCCTGCAGATAAACAGGTGTGAGAGGTCGGTATCCAGGAAGTCTCTGAGGGCTGAGGATCCAGACTCTTCTGCTTTCAAAAATAAAGTAGGAGGGACTGGCCAGACTAGACATTTTAGGCTTTGCGTCAAGGAACTTCAACCAGTGTGAGACTGACATTTGCCCAATTGTACGCTAGCAGATAACTTCAACAAAGAATGCTATTTATCTACACGGCTTTCTAACACTGGATCACAAGTGGCTGAAAACATACTCTAAAAACATCTTTTCCAATGAAAGCTACATTTGTGTACATACACTGCAAATTTTCAATATCTACATTAAATAAAATTACTTGAATTCAGATTATTAATCTTGATTTGAGTAATTTTCATTAGATTTATTATTTATTAGGTAACGCAACAAAAAGTTAAAAAAGCAGTCATCTGGATTAGATTTTTCAAGTTGAAGACGTTTCACCTCTGATCAAGAGGCTTTCTCAGCTCTGAAATGAACTGGTGAGAGCTGCTTTATATTCTTCTAGGAAGGAGGAGTTACACCTGAAACTAAATTCTATTGGTCAATGTGACCATGAAGAGCCTGAGTGGTTTGGGGTCGTTAGGAGTCCTCTGTCCTCAGCTGGAGTTAGTGGCAGAGTCGTTAACCCTCCCCAGCCTCAGCTCCTTCAGATGTAAATGACCTGAGTGAAACTGGTTTGTTTTGTTTGGGTTTCAGGAGACTGTTGTAGACAGAAGGAAGGTTGGATCTGAGACCACCATTTCTGTTTAAAGAAGGTTTATCTTTTTTGACAAAGATTGCTTCTTTCACTCAGGCTCTTCATGGTCACATTGACCAATAGAATTTAGTTTCAGGTCTAACTCCTCCTTCCTAGAAGAATATAAACCAGCTCTCACCAGTTCATTTCAGAGCTAAGAAAGCCTCTTGATCAGAGGTGAAACGTCTTCAACTTTAAAAATCTAATCCAGATGACTGCTTTTTTAACTTTTTGTTGCGATGCATTTACCCTGGACGAGTGAGAGTCTTCACAGACATATTTTAACTTATTACTAGATTATTTGCAGTATTTTTTCCCTGTTTCAAGCTATTTTTACTTATTTCAAGCAAAATAAATGTCCATGTGGTAAGGTATTTTGCTTGAAATAAGTAAAAAAAAATCTTACCCCATGGATAATTCAAGTAATTTTATCTAATGTAGATATTGATTTTTTGAAGTGCAAAGCAATAGCTCCAAAAAGGCAAATACAGAGAATTTGTATTGTTATTATTATTATTATTATTATTATTATAAAAATTTTACTTACCTTCTTAGAAAAAAGCTACAGATCATTAAGTGTTAGGAGAGTGAGGGAATTATTTGAAACTAAATGCAAAATATGTGCAGAAACGTTCAGACGGCTAAGATGTAGTGCAGTAACCAAAACTCTATGGCAGCTAGTATTGAATATCCTGATTACAAACACAGAGCCAGCTCTGTCTGATCTATTTGCAGCAGGTTGTTGTTGTCTTGACACTTTTTCTGACGCAAACAGCAGAGGATTCTTTGTTTAGATCAGTCCCTCGTGATATAATTATCTCTCCTCCTCATCTCCGGCTGATCTGGAGTCAGCCACCTGCAGCTCACACATCACCGCTCCACCAAAAAAAAACAAAAAAAAAAACATCTGCAACGAGCCCAAGATTCAAAGCACTTCCTGTTTCCTGTTCAGGGACGCACAAAACAACAAGAGAAGAAGAAGGAGAAGAAGAAGACCGAGGCGCTGCAGCTGGAGAGTCTCTGTAGTGAACTCAGACTGAACTGAACCGATGTGAGCGAGATATTTATAGCTTTATCAGAAAGAATAAATATAACATGTTGATGTCACAGAGATGCCAATGCTGAGGAACTGTGGCCCTTTAGAAAACACTTTGTACTGGCAGAAGAACAGGGGCATTCATAAACATATTTATGAGCTAATCAATCTAGCGCTGACAAAAATAATCATTAGTCTAAGGGTGTACAAACTTTTTTTTTTTTTTACACAGGGCCAGATTTGAAGATGTGCAAATCTTCAAGGGCCGACAGAAACTGAACGCACATACAGTACATATTTAATGCACACTGTTTTATAAGTATTTTGTTTTCAAAACCCTGATAATTATAAATTATTTTCTTTAACAACACAAACTAAGGGCCATATTTACTAAGACGGTGCTAAACTGCGAGTGCAGTGAGAAAATATGCGGCCGCTATTAATGTTCGTGTTGCGCGTGAATTACTAAGACAAACTGCGTGGCGGTGACAGTGCAAACAGAGGGGGCGGAGCTATTTAAACGGCATCATTGCGTGTATTGTTTTGCGTCATGGAAGGTGCGGAAGTGGAACAAAATGGAAGCAAAAATTTAACTAAGAAGAGCTGAAAGTGCTGGTGAATAATTTTTTCATCCGTCACAGCAAATAGATCTGCAAACTCTAACCCTACGTATTTGTTCATTTCTTCTCCTTCGTCTCACACGAATCACAGCAGCCATCTGTGCAAAAGATTAGCACATCCTTCTACAACGTGCTACATTTATTCACTATTTTCGCACGACAAAGTCATGGTGAGCCTTGATAAATAATATTGCGGGCGGTAAATGAATGAATTTGCATTTTCTCCGCCTTCCATTTTGCGCACTCTGGGAAGAACGCCTCAGTTTACAGATTCATTAGGTCACAGGAGCAAAATCTGCTCTGCTCCTGTAAGACTCGCAAATCTCAACTGTGTCTGGGTTTGCTCCAATTTTAGCGCATCTTATTCAGTTAGCGTGCAGCTAACCTTTGATAAATCTGGCCCTAAAAGTAGTAACAAAATACATTTTTTGAACATAGCAAGTGTGATTAGTTTTTGACAAACTAATTTAAAAATGCACAGCAAAGAGTAAATGAGATGCATAAAAATACCAACAAAGCACTGTACAAAAGTGCTGGTGGGCCATAAGTAATGCATTTTGTCATAGAAGCTGAGGGCCATGTGAAATCTCAACCTGTGCCGCAAATGGCCCCTGGGCCGCACTTTGGACACGTCTAGTCCATTCGCTGAGGATTTGTCACTGGTTGGTTGGAGAGGTCTTTCTGTGTGGAGTTTGCATGTTCTCCTCGTGTCTGGGTGGCTCTCCTCTGGTTCCCCTCATCTACCTAAAACATGCGCAGGCTACTCCTCCGGCTGTACGTACTCCTCACCGAGATCCTGCCTCAAGAGCTGGAGAAGGGTCCCATGGGTGCTACACTGTGGTCACCCACTGCTCCTGAAAGGTTTAATCCCAGTGCCACTGAAGGGTGGGGCAAATGCAGAGAACTCATTTTCTAATGAGAACCATAAACATTACCGTATTTTCCGCACTATAAGGCACATCGGATTATAAGGCTCACCTTCAATGAATGGCCTATTTTAAAACTGTTTTCATATATAGGGCCCACCGCATTATAAGGCGCATCCACTAGATGGCGCTGCGCTAAAGGGAATGTCAATAAAACAGTCAGATAAGTCAGTCAGTCAAACTTTATTAATAGAATACAAAACAGCGTTGAAAACAATGTATTTCCAACTCCATTTGTCGCAGTTCAAAGCTACATGAACAGCGTTCGAGCGCTCAGTTTTCTGTCTCCTCAATGTCGCAACTCTTCTACTGAGATGGAGCAAAGGCCACGCCTCCTTGTTCTTTTGCGGCAGGATCCATAAACACGCCTATGGCACACATGAACAGCTGGGACTGGAATTCCCCTTTACCGTTTTTACCGCTGTCACTTCGGCGACGCCCCCTGAATACGGTAGCCATAATTAACCAACATTGATCCATATATAAGGCGCATCGGATTATAAGGCAGTTTTTGAGAAAATTAAAGGCTTTGAGGTGCGCCTTATAGTGCGGAAAATACGGTACTTTACCTTAAATTTCCTTTGTCCAGTGTTTATCCAGCCTCACGCCAGAGGTGGAAGAAGTAGTCAATTTCTTTTCACAAGTAAAAGTACAGATAAAGGAGCAAAAATGTACTCAAGTAGAAGTAAAAGTGTCACCTTAAAATTTCTACTTAAGTAAAAGTATAAATGTACTTACTTTTAAATGTACTTGCAAGTAAAAAAGTAAAAGTATTTCTCACAGACTCAGCTCATGAATGAGTTAAATGTGAGGGATTTTGCTGATTCCAGATGAAATGAACAAACTGCTGCAGTAGAAGAAACTGAATCTGTCTCTGAGCTCCTGTCTTTATTATTCTGATGTTTCTAAAGCAGTACTACTTTACTGCATCTGTTATATTTAAGTACTGTGTCTACAATGAGGCCATGACAAAAACACATGATTTTAAACCAAAATTCTAAATACTTTGTTCTTCAAACCAACTCAGAAATGTAGTGGACTAAAAAGTAAAAGCACTCAAGTAAAGTACAGATACATGAAAAATGTACTTAAGTAAAATAACTATTGCTATGTTGTTGTGAGTGATTAGCTTCACCAGCCAAGAGTTTCATTTCTAAACGCGGAACAATCACAGGCGGAGGAACCAATCAGAGAAGCAAAGGGTGGGACATAAACACTGCACCAATGGCCTGTATGCAGCAGTTATGGTCTATTACAGTGGTTCCCAAAGTGGGGTCCTGGGCCCCCTGGGGGTCCACAAAGGTACTGCAGGGGGGCCCCCAGATTTTTCTAGATTACGTACATTAAACAAATTGACTTTGAAATGAAATACAGTTATATACTTTTTATAAAATATTACTTTTAGCCAACAGTCAGTGTTTTCTGTAACCTTTTTTTTATTTATAGAAATCTATGGAGAAAACATGAAAATCTTTTGTTTTCAATATGGTAAAGGTCATTGTTGAAGGTCCGTGTGGGATTTTTGGAAATTTAAGGGGGCCATGACCATGGCCATTTATTTATTTATTTATTTATTTATTTATTTATTTATTTATTTATTTATTTATTTATTTATTTATTTATTAAAATGGGGACAGTACATATTAATGAACATATATGTAATATGTAAATATGTCAGATTCTAGCCAGTGGCTAATTTCCATCTGTTGTCCCTGGACAGGTTGATGTTATACAATACACTAAAACAGCTCACTAACTGGACATACACACAACATAACAACACTAAACATAATGACACAACAAATAACAACAAACAGGAAGCACAGCTCATTTATCCCACAGGGGCCAGGTTAAAGGACCGACTAAAAACACATGGATCTGCTCAATATTAATCATTATTCATAGCTCAGAAAAGGTGCAATCGTGTATTGCACATAGCCCTTATAAAGTGCTGAAATTCATTACACGTAGCCCAATAAATATTATTAAGTGCTGGATTATAAAAGTATGTGCTAGTTTGTATAAATAAATATGTGCTGTTATATTACAGATGGCCCTCTTAATACAAAACAAAACACAAACACACACAAAACACTTGTTTTTGAAGAAAAACAGCCGTGATAGCTCGGTATCCAGAGAGTTGATTGGAAAAGGCTCGCTGTGGTTGAGGAACCAGACCCTTCTCCTTTTGAAAAGAAAGTCCTGGCTAGGCTGTTTTTGAGGTCCATTGGAAAAATTCTCTGTAGACCACACACATTTATAAGGAATGGAAAAGAAATAAGCTCCGTATTGCATCATATATATAAAATCAAACTATTAAATTATTATTAAAATATACCAAAACACAGAAGAAGAACTCGGAGTGTGATGCAACCAACGCCACTAGCTGTATGCAAATTTCCAAAGATACCAAAGAAGAAGAAAAAGCAGAACAAAACTCCTCTTGCCTTGCCCTTCATTTTGTTATAAGCTTTTGTGGAGTTTACCCAGAGTTCACCTTTACTCTCATCTCCCCGCTCTGAGTCACGCTACAAAAGCCTACATTTCCCAGAGTGCTCGTCGTTCGTGTGTCAGGAGAATTGGCCCTGGCCTCAGAATCAATAGTGATAAGTGCGTGTCGACCTTTACTCACAGACTCTAATGCGCGCTGTGTGAGATGCAGTTTGGTGCCTTCTCTGTTTGTCGGCTGCAAAAACAACATTTTTCAGCGCTGACTTCTTGCTGCTGTGGACATTTTTCTCTTGTTTATTTGAATCGGGAGCAGCACAAACGCAAGAGCAGCAAGATTTACTGTCAGTGGGTAAAAAGGCGGCGGGGTGAGTTGTGTCTTGGGAGATTGAATTTGTTAAAGGCCCACTACATAATGTTTTGAGAATGTGAAAAAAAGTAAAAAATAATAATAATAATAATAATATTAATAATAATAATAAAAACTCATACTTACTTATTTGCCTTTTATTTTGTTTAATCTCAATTTTGTGCTTTTCTTTTCTTTTTTCTGTCTTTTTTTCCTCTTCTTTTTTTTTTTTTTTGGTTGTTTTTGCTGTTTTGAGGTGTGATCTGTTGGAGCCAGCGGCGACTTGAATTCAGATCATCAATCATGATTTGAGCTATTATTTGCCTTCTTTCAAAGTATTTTTCCCTGTTTCAAGCTATTTTTACTTATTTTAAGCAAAATTATCTGTCCATGGGGTATGATAATTTTAAAATATCTTATAGATAATGTAAAAATAGCTTGAAACGGGAAAAATATTTTGAAAGAAGGCAAATAATCTAGTAATAAGTTACCTAATAACTAAATAAATCTAACCTAGTTATTTTTTGCTTAAATCAAGATTGATAATGAATTCAAGTAATTTTATCTAGTCGGGCTGCCATCATTACTCCAGTGTATAAAGACGAAATGTAGGAGCATGAACCCAAATGGGACCGTCCCTCTTTGTTCTGAGCGTGTGATTGCTCAAAAAATTCAGCCCCTGCTCTTGTCAACATTGTTCTAAAGTTCAAAAATGATTTACTTATTTAACTGGGAGTCCAAATATTTTTCATTTAGGGCTACATACTGAAAAAAAAATACAGAGGGAAATCACTAAAGATGACGTTATTCACCTCACCATAAAAATTCTCTTTTACCTGCCCTCTTTCTTTTCGGGGCCTCTAATCATTCACATGGGTTATTTGGCACAGCTTTTACTCCAGATGCCCTTCTCTTGGGCACACAGTATGCTTACTTACTTACTTACTTACTTAAGCTGCCCAAAAGCATGCCTGTTACCATCTTAGTTTTCCATGATTCAGTTTTTTATAAGTTATTATATCCCTTATTTTTATGCCCTAGTTTGCTGGGGGTCAGCCCTGTGTTCTCACAGCTCTGTGTTACCACGTTTATATGATTTAGGGTTAAACCATGCGCCATTTAAAATAATAGGCATTTGAAATGTGGGAAGTGTGTGCGGCAGTAATGCAGTGACAGTGCAGCCTGGCCATCCACCCTCTCCTACTTTCTTTACAAAAGCAGGACAGTCTGGTTCCTCAGTCATAGTGAACTGTTTCTCTCCGGTCGGTTTGGAACTGGCCTATCACAGACGTCTTACAAATACAGAGGCAGAGCAAATTTAAAAACTTAATAACATTTTTAATAACAACGTTTAGGTCTTTCCTTGGTCTCCTGTTGGTTCTGCTGAAGTCCTCGTTGTTGTTCAGTCCTCTGTGGGATTTTTGTCTTCGTCCTGTTTCCATTTTAACAACAGTAAAGTCCCTCTGACGTCCACCACATTCAAACAAACCATCTTTTTTTACTTTAAATAATCTTTCTTCAACTGGCTCCTGCTGCTGTCCCAGTTCAGAAATAAGTACAGAGCTGCTCATAATGCGCCGTATTCTGGTGTTTTATGGCAAAAACAGCAAGAATCCACCATGACTGGATACAGGACAGTGGTGCACTGCTAACATCCGGCCTTCATTTCTCTGATTGGTTACTCTGCCTGTGCTTGTTCCATTGTCCTGCCATCTAACAGTGAACTCTGATCTTAGCATTCCCATATAGGTACTGATTACTGCTTTGTTAACGTCCAACTCTTAGAACCATACAATAAAACTGTGGCCGCAAAAAATCCTAGTTTATCTAGGATTTCCATATATTACTCGTTTATGTATTGGTTTCCAGACCAGAGCTTTTCTGGCTTTTCTCTCTTGCTCAGAGGACTGAGATATTTAAAGCGTAAAACACAATGATTGTATGATTATTTTTGCTCCATCAACCACTAACTTACATATTTATTACCAGTGCTGTATTTTGGGGCCCTAAGCAAGATAGGTTTGAGGACTTGATCATTTTGTACAGCAAGTAAAAATGGACACAGTATTTTTAGTAATTTTTTTTTTTTTTTCCCCAGAATGCATTAATTTTTGACTCAACAGGTGGGGTCCCAGGTAACTGACAGTAAAAAGCCTCAATGGCATTGGTCCCCAGTTTCAGATAAAATAAAAAAATAACAGGAGGTAGCAAGCTGAAAATTACACCGACCAAAAAAAAGAAAAATTCTGTCAAATATGTAAACAATGTTAAAGTATGGGGGCCCTCTAATACCTGTGGGGCCCTATGCAGCTGCCTACTTGATCACAGGAAGAGCTGGCTCTGTTTATTCCTTTATGTCAGGTCCATCTCACACAAATATGAATCTTTTTTACTTTGCACTTTTTACCCTGCTCTAAAAATACCCCCTATGGCAATTTGGGCTGGTTAAGAAATGAAGCCTGCGGCCCAAAGAAAAGTCAGTGAGCCACATTTTGACCCCAGGCCATAGTTTGGACCCCCCTGGTTCCAATGAAAACTATTACCAAACTTTCTACTGCCTGGTGTGTTTTTTTCTCTCCATCATCTCATCTTTTCCCTTCATTTACCTTTCAGTTTCCTTCACTGCACTTAACTAAACCAGCGCCGTAGTCCTGGAGCAATTTAAAACACTATTTATTTGCAGTGTGCATTTCCAGCTTGTCAGCTCCAGATCTCATTCAGATAAAAACATTGTTGTGATTTCCCACGACATGAGTCTGTCTCCTCATTCACTGAAGCAGACAAAGTGTGTGCTGGTGTTTGTGATGGAAAAATAAATGCGTTTTTACAGATGACAGCTCCTTAATAATATGTGCGAGTATGTGTTTACCGAGGCAGTTTGAGGCTGAAGATGTTCTCATTCAAATATTAATATCACTCCGCTGAATTACACAGCTCACAACACTGGCTTTGTGAGAGTGTTTTGTTGTGTCTGCTCAGCTGAGTGGTAGGTTCTTTGTTATTTGAATACATTTGCTGAAAAATAAATAATATTTAACTCAGTGTGGTGTTAAACTTTTTAAACAGAAAAAAGAGGAGCATTAATTTCCTAATCCTGTAATCATAATGTGAAGACTTGCAGGTCCGAGTAAGTAAAATGTTGGATTGTCAAAGTATCATCTTTAATGCACTAAAATGGCCCTTAATCTGGACTAACCTTACATTTCCTGCCAGACAAACTCTTTTCCTTTCTATACAGAGTTAGTCTGGTATCTCTTCACTTAAATTAGTTTCTATGGGCAGAACAATCACAGGCAGAGTAAACAATCAGAGAAAAGAAGGGCCGGACATAAGCACTGCACCACTGACCTGTATCCAAAACAAACATGGCTGATTCTTTTACCATAAAACACCAGAATATGCCGTATTATGAGCAGCTCTGTACTTATTTGTGAACGGGGACAGCAGCAGAAGCCAGTTGTACAAAGACTTATGGGAAAAGTGGGTTAGTTTGAATGTGGTGGTTACGTGGGACGTCAGCGGACAAATACAAAAATCCCACAGAGGACTGAGCAATAATGACTTCAGCAGAACAGGTGTCCTCAGAAATATTAGCTTTACTGATAACAATGGTACAGCTGATTTATTCACAATTGATATCATGAATTTTTGAATGTCTCCTGCTCTCTTGACTTGTCTGTAGCTGCTGTGACCTGTTGTTTTGACCTTTTCCACATTGGGACATAAGATGTTAGCTGACATGTGTCCACTGTCTCCTAGGCATGAAAGGTGAACCCTAAAGCTGGGGACACACTACACGATTTTTTTGCCCGATTTTATAAGGATTCACAGTTGCAGTGAGTCTTTACCAGTCAACAACAGTTGCAGGGAATCGTAATCACCAGTCGGCTCTGAAATCCGTTAGTGTGTGATGTTCAAAGACTCGAATCGTTAAGTGTGTGCGCCGCGACTCTGGACGCACTCCTGTAGTGTGGGACGTTTACATCCAACTGGGAATTCATGGAGTCCAGCGGCCGATGAAAAACAGCTGATGGGACACAGGAAATAGCATCAGGACGCAGACGAAGAAACAGGAAGCGGCGGGAAAATATAATCGGAAATTTGAAGAAGAAGAAAACATAACCAATCATGGCAAACACTGAAGAAAGTTGAGCGCTACCCAAGTGAAACTGGATACATAGACGTTTTTTCTTTCCCTTTTTCCAAACAGAGAGCTGCGCACACAACGGCAACAGCGACCCAGGGAGCGTCCATGTTTGTTTACCATTTAGTTCTCGCCAGTTCCCCGCCAGAGTTTGTTTGGCGTCAGTTGCAGTTACAGATCTTGCAGTGTGTGAGGCGCAGTCTTTCAGTCGTCAGAACTAAATCTGCTGAAACCAGTCGTTAGTGTGAGCTCCTGGTCTTTTCAGAATCTGTAACGACTGAGAAAATCGTGTAGTGTGTCCCCAGCTTAACCAGCTAATCTTAGTCCATCCTTGACCAGTCTCTATGTAAACCCAGGGACATTTACATCTCCTGTATCCTATATAAGCTGTTGGGACACAGACACTCGAGAGGGCAGACTTGCAAACTATGTAGGAGTGAGCAGTAGTAGCGGGATCTGTGTCATCTCTGTCTGCTATCTCTGTTCCATTAAAGCAACCTTACTGACCACCATTGCACTATGGCCTCGGTGTTCCCTGCTTCTCTGTTTTTCTTGATATCAACAATAAAAAAAAACATTTTCCATAATGGCCAGTTGTTTGTGCTTACATTTTTGTTTTGATTCCTAAACCCTCACATCGCCGATCACCAATCATCGATTAGAAAAGTGGAAAGAGCTCCATGCTCAGGTTCCACATCAGAGTTAACATCAGAGCTTCTAAACCAGTTGGCAAAAAGAGCTCACTGTGACTGGCAACCCACAGACCATTGTTCTGATTTAGGCCCTGTCCCAGTAGTCGCATGTGTGCACTTGTGCACTTGTGCACTTGTGCACTTGTGCACTTGTGCCCTTCAAATTCACACTGAGGGGCGCAAGTGCGTAGTGTGTCCCAGTTCTCTTTAACGTTTGGAACCACACTTCATCACAGACTTCACTTCCAGTCAGGGTGGATCAGAGCAGACTTCGCTGAAGTATATTACCCATAATGCATTTCATAATGATGTTTTCGAATTACGCTGCATTTGTTTCTTAGCAACTTAGCAGTGAGCGCTAACTGGCAAAAATATAAGGTAACGCATTAACAGCTCAACTGATAGAAATGTTAAAGCGCCTAATGTCCAGGTAACAACTCTGTTAAAACATTAAACACGTCGGATGTTTCTGTGACAAAATCATCCTCTTATCAACTTTTATTAACTTTGAGATAAATCCAGCAGCAGTTTAGCAAACACACTGCTAAAAGACAGCGCTGTTTATTCTATGAAATGTTTTTACCTGGTGACTTTCACAGCACGAGTGTCCAAGAAGTGTGGACTGTCCCAATTCTCCTTTTAACCCCCCCTGCGCCCTTATGCACTCACGCAGTTCATGCACTTTTAGAAAATGCGCACTTCAACAAACTGTGTAGCGCGTAGTGCGGGTATCGGGACAGGGCCTTAGACTGCAGTACCATTTTTAAACCAGTAGGAGCGCATGTGGCGTCCTGTTCCTTTAAAATGAATACATGAGATTTAACAAGACCAAAAAAGGCAGGGTCATTTTTATGAAGCTTTTAGGAAAGGTGATGGGTCCAACAATGATCTAATCTTTACCATATTACAGGTGGGAACTGGTGACGCCTTGGCGGAGGTCTTGGTGTCTAAAATTGCTTACAGTCATATCTCATTGTTTTTTAAAATGTCAGCTCTACAGTTTATAATACACCCTGAAGGCCATGAGGGAACATCTCAACCCTAACCTCCTCCCCTCCTCCCTCTGCCTCTCTCTGCTCTAACGTCCTTTTAATGAACAGCAGCCGTTTCCAACCAATTAAAATTCACTTAGGACGACTTCACGTGTCTGATCCGCTCAGCCAGACGTCGCTCCGGGGCACCACTCCAGGCCTGTAATAACCAAATTACATTTTTATTAGGAGCGGCTAATTTGGAGTGAGCAGAGTGGCTTCTTGAGTTTCCACGCTCCGACGTTATGTGACAGATTTGTAAATGCAAGACGTTCTCATATCATCGGTGTATTTTATTTTATTTTTTTCTTCTTTTTGAGGTGAGGTTGTTAGCCGTGCGTTTAATGGCAGATGTAAAAAGCGTCTCGGAGCAGGAGGATTAGAGCATTTTATGAGAGCGAATGGAGTGTTTACAGTCTGGAGATGAGAGGGAGACGTGATGGAGATGCTAATGCTAACACGCGGCGCAGTTGTTTTAACTTGTTTACTCGTTTAAAACATGAAGGCTGAGACCAGAGCACCACGAAACGATCTAAGCGCTTTGATATGGTTCGACTGCTTGTTTTTGAAGTTAGTCCATGCCACTTGAAGACTTGAATTTTCAGATCTGAGGTGGTGTCGTCCAAGCTTTTGGTTAGTATAGCCGTTCCATATGAAAGCCTGCATGTACAAACAAATTTACCATGTAATAAACAATTAGAGACACATAACACATTTACAAGTGTTGCATAAAAATATATAATAACCTTGGCATTTCCTTTTTTTCTCTCTGGCCACCATAGTTTTATAGGTTTAATTTAATTAGTGGAGTTTATGTGTAGGCCTATATTTTATAGTAGGCTGTACAAATGTAAAAAAATGTTTTTTTATGCAGGAAGAGGGATTTATTAAATATAAAAAACATGCTTACCTAGAGGCAGAATAAAGTCTATATCTGAGCATCTGGTGTCACATCTTTTAAATCATGTAATTTTTTTTTTTAATTACTAATTTTCTTTCTTTAACTCTGATGAATTACTCTATAATAAATAGTGTACACTTAAGCAGAGCAACATAAATCCAGGCCTAACTTCTGAACTGAAGTTATAGGCCTAAGTATGCATAAAATGCAACTGGCCAAAGTGGCAGTGGGAGTATTTGTGTCAGTAGCCAAAATGAATAAAATGCATTTGCTTGGTTGGTTTGCTTCAATCAAACTCTGGTGCGCTTCCTGGGACAGTCCGGTTTGTTTGAGCAGCTGTGAACACACAATCAGACTCAGGTGTGCACCAAACAGGTGAACTCTGGTCCGCACAAAATCAGAGGTCCCACTGCGGTGCCCTTTGAGCCCTGGTCTGGTCCTGGTCTGGTCCTGGTGTGCTCCTGGTCTGGTCCTGGTCTGGTCCTGGTCTGGTCCTGGTCTGGTCCTGGTGTGGTCCTGGTCTGGTCCTGGTCTGGTCCTGGTGTGCTCCTGGTCTGGTCCTGGTCTCGTCCTGGTCTGGTCCTGGTCTGGTCCTGGTGTGGTCCTGGTCTGGTCCTGCTCTGGTCCTGGTGTGGTCCTGGTCTGGTCCTGGTCTGGTCCTGGTCTGGTCCTGGTCTGGTCCTGGTGTGGTCCTGGTCTGGTCCTGATCTGGTCCTGGTGTGGTCCTGGTGTGGTCCTGGTCTGGTCCTGGTCTGGTCCTGGTGTGGTCCTGGTCTGGTCCTGATCTGGTCCTGGTGTGGTCCTGGTGTGGTCCTGGTGTGGTCCTGGTCTGGTCCTGGTGTGCTCCTGGTCTGGTCCTGGTCTGGTCCTGGTCTGGTCCTGGTGTGCTCCTGGTCTGGTCCTGGTGTGCTCCTGGTCTGGTCCTGGTCTGGTCCTGGTCTGGTCCTGGTCTGGTCCTGGTGTGGTCCTGGTCTGGTCCTGGTCTGGTCCTGGTCTGGTCCTGGTGTGGTCCTGGTGTGGTCCTGGTCTGGTCCTGGTCTGGTCCTGGTCTGGTCCTGGTCTGGTCCTGGTGTGGTCCTGGTCTGGTCCTGGTCTGGTCCTGGTCTGGTCCTGGTCTGGTCCTGGTGTGGTCCTGGTCTGGTCCTGGTCTGGTCCTGGTGTGGTCCTGGTCTGGTCCTGGTCTGGTCCTGGTGTGCTCCTGGTCTGGTCCTGGTCTGGTCCTGGTCTGGTCCTGGTGTGCTCCTGGTCTGGTCCTGGTCTGGTCCTGGTCTGGTCCTGGTGTGCTCCTGGTCTGGTCCTGGTCTGGTCCTGGTGTGGTCCTGGTCTGGTCCTGGTCTGGTCCTGGTCTGGTCCTGGTCTGGTCCTGGTCCTGGTCTGGTCCTGGTCTGGTCCTGGTCTGGTCCTGGTGTGCTCCTGGTGTGGTCCTGGTCTGGTCCTGGTCTGGTCCTGGTCTGGTCCTGGTCTGGTCCTGGTGTGGTCCTGGTCTGGTCCTGGTCTGGTCCTGGTCTGGTCCTGGTGTGCTCCTGGTGTGGTCCTGGTCTGGTCCTGGTCTGGTCCTGGTCTGGTCCTGGTCTGGTCCTGGTGTGGTCCTGGTCTGGTCCTGGTCTGGTCCTGGTCTGGTCCTGGTCCTGGTCTGGTCCTGGTCTGGTCCTGGTCTGGTCCTGGTGTGCTCCTGGTGTGGTCCTGGTCTGGTCCTGGTCTGGTCCTGGTGTGCTCCTGGTCTGGTCCTGGTGTGGTCCTGGTGTGGTCCTGGTGTGGTCCTGGTCTGGTCCTGGTCTGGTCCTGGTCTGGTCCTGGTGTGGTCCTGGTGTGGTCCTGGTCTGGTCCTGGTCTGGTCCTGGTCTGGTCCTGGTCTGGTCCTGGTGTGGTCCTGGTCTGGTCCTGGTCTGGTCCTGGTCTGGTCCTGGTCTGGTCCTGGTCCTGGTCTGGTCCTGGTCTGGTCCTGGTCTGGTCCTGGTGTGCTCCTGGTGTGGTCCTGGTCTGGTCCTGGTCTGGTCCTGGTCTGGTCGTGGTCTGGTCCTGGTGTGGTCCTGGTCTGGTCCTGGTCTGGTCCTGGTCTGGTCCTGGTGTGCTCCTGGTGTGGTCCTGGTCTGGTCCTGGTCTGGTCCTGGTCTGGTCCTGGTCTGGTCCTGGTGTGGTCCTGGTCTGGTCCTGGTCTGGTCCTGGTCTGGTCCTGGTCCTGGTCTGGTCCTGGTCTGGTCCTGGTCTGGTCCTGGTGTGCTCCTGGTGTGGTCCTGGTCTGGTCCTGGTCTGGTCCTGCGGTGCTCCTGGTCTGGTCCTGGTGTGGTCCTGGTGTGGTCCTGGTGTGGTCCTGGTCTGGTCCTGGTCTGGTCCTGGTCTGGTCCTGGTGTGGTCCTGGTGTGGTCCTGGTGTGGTCCTGGTCTGGTCCTGGTGTGGTCCTGGTCTGGTCCTGGTCTGGTCCTGGTCTGGTCCTGGTCTGGTCCTGGTGTGGTCCTGGTCTGGTCCTGGTCTGGTCCTGGTCTGGTCCTGGTCTGGTCCTGGTGTGGTCCTGGTCTGGTCCTGGTCTGGTCCTGGTGTGGTCCTGGTCTGGTCCTGGTCTGGTCCTGGTGTGCTCCTGGTCTGGTCCTGGTCTGGTCCTGGTCTGGTCCTGGTGTGCTCCTGGTCTGGTCCTGGTCTGGTCCTGGTCTGGTCCTGGTGTGCTCCTGGTCTGGTCCTGGTCTGGTCCTGGTGTGGTCCTGGTCTGGTCCTGGTCTGGTCCTGGTCTGGTCCTGGTCTGGTCCTGGTCCTGGTCTGGTCCTGGTCTGGTCCTGGTCTGGTCCTGGTGTGCTCCTGGTGTGGTCCTGGTCTGGTCCTGGTCTGGTCCTGGTCTGGTCCTGGTGTGGTCCTGGTCTGGTCCTGGTCTGGTCCTGGTCTGGTCCTGGTGTGCTCCTGGTGTGGTCCTGGTCTGGTCCTGGTCTGGTCCTGGTCTGGTCCTGGTCTGGTCCTGGTGTGGTCCTGGTCTGGTCCTGGTCTGGTCCTGGTCTGGTCCTGGTCCTGGTCTGGTCCTGGTCTGGTCCTGGTCTGGTCCTGGTGTGCTCCTGGTGTGGTCCTGGTCTGGTCCTGGTCTGGTCCTGCGGTGCTCCTGGTCTGGTCCTGGTGTGGTCCTGGTGTGGTCCTGGTGTGGTCCTGGTCTGGTCCTGGTCTGGTCCTGGTCTGGTCCTGGTGTGGTCCTGGTGTGGTCCTGGTCTGGTCCTGGTCTGGTCCTGGTCTGGTCCTGGTGTGGTCCTGGTGTGGTCCTGGTCTGGTCCTGGTCTGGTCCTGGTCTGGTCCTGGTGTGCTCCTGGTGTGGTCCTGGTCTGGTCCTGGTCTGGTCCTGGTCTGGTCCTGGTCTGGTCCTGGTCTGGTCCTGGTGTGGTCCTGGTCTGGTCCTGGTCTGGTCCTGGTCTGGTCCTGGTGTGCTCCTGGTCTGGTCCTGGTCTGGTCCTGGTCTGGTCCTGGTCTGGTCCTGGTCTGGTCCTGGTGTGGTCCTGGTCTGGTCCTGGTCTGGTCCTGGTCTGGTCCTGGTCCTGGTCTGGTCCTGGTCTGGTCCTGGTCTGGTCCTGGTGTGCTCCTGGTGTGGTCCTGGTCTGGTCCTGGTCTGGTCCTGCGGTGCTCCTGGTCTGGTCCTGGTGTGGTCCTGGTGTGGTCCTGGTGTGGTCCTGGTCTGGTCCTGGTCTGGTCCTGGTCTGGTCCTGGTGTGGTCCTGGTGTGGTCCTGGTGTGGTCCTGGTCTGGTCCTGGTCTGGTCCTGGTCTGGTCCTGGTGTGGTCCTGGTGTGGTCCTGGTCTGGTCCTGGTCTGGTCCTGGTCTGGTCCTGATCTGGTCCTGGTCTGGTCCTGATCTGGTCCTGGTCTGGTCCTAATCACAGAACAAATCCACTCCTGTGTTCAGCCGAGATCTCTGCTCTAAACTTAACACTTCATTAAATATTAATTAAAGTGTGCCGCATGATATTAATGGGATATATTCCACTGAAAAGGTAGACTTTTGACCAATAGATGAGCAGGGTTTCTCCTTCGCTCGTTTTTTTCAGTAAATACTGACACGCTGCCCTCTACAGGCGAGGTTTGTTACTGCTCTCTCAGTCAGTTCAGTTTGACAGAGCCCAGTGACTTCATCGACACAGGTGCGGACTTTTGCCCCGAAGTGCACCGAGTGGGACGTGAACAACTTCCAGAGAGACATCCAAGAGGCATTAGGAAACTGACTGACCCACGCAGGGGAGTAACATCAGGCAGTGCAGCCGTGGCAACTGCACTAGGGCCCCGGGGGGTTTGAGGGGCCCCTGGGAGTGAATCCTTGTCCATTTATGGTCAAGTCTTTACATTAAAATCATTTTAATTCATGTTAAAATTCATCAACACATTATAAATAAGACCTGGATAGATCTGTATCATCTGTGTGCTAATCTCTCTTAGGAAATCATTGTGTTTTCTTATGATTGATTGACATTAAACACAATAAGTATTTCACATTAAATTATGCAGAGTGTACACACTGGTCTTTGAATTAAAAAAAATAAAATAGAAGCTTAATGCATACAATGATTTACTGATTGGCTTTATTCCACTAGGGCCCATTTTCAAGATCTTCACTGGGGCCCCTCTATATACATTTTGGCTGCTTGTATCTGAGACCTTGTCCTTTCAGTTCTTACCCACATTTCATGAATATTTGTGAGTATGAGAACATACAACACCAGAGCAGACCTGCAAACTGTTTTTACCCTAGCACTGCAATTCTATCAATTTTCCACCCCTCCCTCACAAGATCCCTCACAGATTATTCTTCTGCAGCTGCTGATTTCTGTAGGAAATCTTTAAAATTGCTAAAAATGGTAAAAATGGTTGTGATGGGTCCTCAGTTATGGAAGCAAACTTGTTTTGAATTTTAAATGTCTTTGAGTTCCTACCATTTATATTTTTATGTGTTTTTTTTAGTTAAAGATTTCATAATAAAAATGTGATGCATATAGTTCTAAGTTCTTAAATTCAGGTGGCTAAATTCAGAGGCTAAAATATGCTGTAAATGATAGACTATTATACTATTTTAAAGATATCTATTTTTATTGTCTTGCTTGTTAAAATCAAGGAAGTAAATCAAGTAAAAAACACAATTAATAACAAAATACCTTGCTGAAAACATTTCTGCTGCAGTGCTTCCAGTGCAAATGAGGCAAGCCACACAGACATTTAATGTAACTTTTTTGAAGCCAAATTTTTGACTCCAATCAGCCAATCAAATTTGAGGGCTTGAAAATACATGCATCGTTTTTTTTAACGCAAATTTTTCTGAAAATTCTAATTTTTTTATTATTGATATAACAGTGAAAATTAAATACTGAAATTTCAGAGACTGAAATGCAGATTCCTATATCAGAGTTAAAAAATTCAATGGTAGAAATTCAAAGGCATTTAAAATTCAAAATGTGATGAGACAGCTTTTCTTCCATACTCAGTGGCTCAGTTTGTAGAGTACCACACACCAGAGTGGCCCAGGTTTGTTTCACAGTCTAGGGCCAGTTTGCTCCAGGTCATTCTCTTTCTTTCAATTCAATTCAATTCAATTCAATTCAGTTTTATTTCTAGAGCCTGATATCACAACAAAAGTTGCCTCAAAGGCTTCACAAACAGTTGATCAAACATAAACACACAATCAGACTTAACACACAATCAGCACAAACAATAACTACACTAAACTAAACAGAGCCAGGACACTCCTGTCCTTAGACCCTCCTTCTCTTAAGGAAAAACTCCTAAAAAAAAAACAGCTACGGGAAAAAAGAAGAAACCTTATGGAGCCCATATTGAAGGAGAGATCCTGTCCCAGGACGAACAGGCAATGCATCAGGAGTTAGTTCATTAGTTCATCTATAGGATCATAGATCACTCTGTAAGGATTCATCCAGACAGGTGAGTGGGCGAGATAGGTCCGGGAAATCCTTAGAGGTGAGGTTGAGGGCCCACAGGTTGGGACAGGAGCACAGATGGGGTCAGCTAAGATCCAATCATCACTGGGACATCTGCCAGCAGCCAGGGCATCTGAAACAGTCCCCACTCCCCCAGAGGGGAGCGGGAGAGAGGGACAACCTGTGAACAGCAATGAACTGATTGGAGATATAGAGTATTTCATTATATTAATGACAGTGATAGAAGAGGAGCAGCAGATGAAACCAGAGGTCAGAGGTCAGTGCACCATACTTCTCCCAGCTTCTAGCTCCTGGAGCAGCTTAGCTTCAGCTGTGGAGTTAACCCTGTTCCTGGCCTGACCATAAGCTTTCTCACAGAGGAACGTTTTAACCTAACCTTAAATGTAGAGACTGTGTCTGCCTCTAACATGAGCTGGAAGCTGATTCCATAAAACAGGAGCTTGGTAACTAAAGGCTCTACCTCCAACTGTACTTTTAGAAACCCTGGGAACCACTAATAGCCCTGCATTTTGTGAGCGCAGTACTCTGCTTGGTTGGTATGGCTCTATAACATCGTTAATGTAGGATGGAGCCTTGTAAGTCAGGAGAAGGATTCTCTCTGCTGGCAGCGTGCCCTAAAAACTCATTAAAATGTTTTCAGCTTGTTCAAAACGCAGCAGCAAGATTATTAACAGGAACTAACAGGACAGAACATATTACTCCTGTGCTAGCTTCACTTCACTGGCTTCCAGTTGACATCATCCAGACAGGGGAGCGGGGGTGAGGTGGGGGTCCAGGTGCGTGGGGCGAGGGAGATCCGGGAAATCCTTAGAGGTGAGGTTGAGGGCCCACAGGTCGGGACAGGAGCACAGATGGGGTCAGCTAAGATCCAATCGTCATTGTTTCTTCCTTCCCTGTCACTAAACAATAAGTCCAGACTCAGTCCCAAGCCTGGACAAGAGGAAAGGATTGTGTCAGGAAGTGTATCTGACATTAAAAAACAAAACTGCCCATGAATGATTTAATGTGTCCACCCCTGAGGGAACGTAAGCAGATGATAACAGGCTGTGTTTTGTGAGTGGCTGCTATGGAAAAACCCCACTGACACACGTCTTTTAAATGTCACTCATGTCTCTTTTTCTCCTGGTCTTTGTTCAGACTGTGATCAGATCAAACTGCTGTAACAGGGGTTCAAAGATCACCCCCGCCTCCATCTGACAGCTCTTCCTCCTCCCATGATGCACCTCTCCTTCCTGCTTCGTGTGGGATCTGCCTGTGTATCGCTGAAGACTCGGGGGAGCTTCAGGCCTGTGTAAAGCTCATATATTATTGAGGGAGCCGAGCCGCCTGCAGCTCACGTTCGACCAAATCCGCAGACTGTTTGTGAGTGCATTATTTATGAGCCGTAATGGTCAGAACTGTTCACTAAAGCACAGAGTGAGTGGACACATGGGAGTAACTACTGTCATGAGGTAGTAATAACATGCATCTGGCTTATACAGCGCTTTCCTGGACACTTAACGTACAGTCTTAGGCTGTGTCCGAACGTCCTCCCTAATCCCTCTGCAGTGCACTACAGTGGTTACGCCATTTTGTAGTAGGTGTCCGAATGTCTAATGGATAAAAAATAGTGCACGCAAAATTTCCCACAATGCATTTTGAAAAGTACTGGACAGCGATGGTCACTAGAGGTCAGTATAGACCAGAATCCTTTGCGAGTTTGGGACCGCGACAGGTCTTTAAACTGTACACAACACGTCTGAATGAACCCAGTTAGAAATACAGTTTTTACTTCTGTCAGGTCGTAATCAGAAATAAAAAGCTCTTAAATAAACCGTTACAGTGTAAAATTGCTAACGTTAGCTTAGCCATTAGCGTTCAGCCTCTGCACGTAAGGCACAGAGCTGCTATAATCCACTCTGTTTTATTCATTACAGCCATAATTCATGTTAAATATCACACACACGACTATTATTTATCTATAAATACTAAAACATTAAGTGAGTGTGGTCAGGTTTTGCCACAGAAGAACATTATTAGCGGAGTTTCGACGCACTTTTTTACACAGACGTCAGAGTCACATGATCACCAGTGAGAGAAAAATAGTGTGCGAGTCCGAATCATTCACAAAATGAGTGCACTACAGTCCGCTGTATACTGCTGGACTGTGTAGGGATTGAGGGGTTAGGGGCTAGGGAGGACGTTTGGACACAGCCTTATTTTTCACTCAGAGGGAACCGTTTGTATCTGTTTGATATGGAACTGGCCAATCACAGCTGTTTATCTGCAGCGCGTCTTACTAATTCAGAAGCTAACCAAGGTAGCGCTGGCCGAGCTAATTTAATAACTTCTCTGAGCTGATTCATGACGTTTAGTGCTTTTCTTCGTCACCTGTTGATTCTGCTGTAGTCCTCGTTGTCGTTCTGTCATCAGTCTGTTTATGTATTGTTGTTTGCTGGACCCTTGTTGGTTTTTAAACATTTCATGAATGGTTGCAGGGGCGTAACATCAGGCAGTGCAGCCACTGTAACTGCACTGGGGCCCAGGAGGTTTAGGAGCCCATAAGAGCTCTTATAGGCTACATCTCCTGTCATGTCTGGGTTTGAAATATTCATAATAAAAAAGGACACATCACTCTGGTATAGAAAAAAAATTTACCATAAATTTAAATAAAATTCTTAAACCTATTAGAAAATGTAAGACCAGAATGTATACATGTTTATAATCTGTATATACTGTCTAAAAAAGTAAAAAAAAAAAAAGTACTTTAATAAATATGAATTTTCTTTGAATAAAACTAGTAGTAGCATGTAGATTAGATTAGATTAAATTTTATTAATCCCACAGTGGAGAAATTCACTTGTTCACTGTAGCACCTGTTTTTGCAATAAACTGCAATGAACTCAGCTGCTGGCTATGGTCTAAATTTTTTATAGACGTCTAATGGATGAATTTAAAGTACTTCAAATCTTTAGGGCCCATTCCTAAAATTTGCTCTGGGGCCCCTCATTAGCAAGTTACGCCACTGTATGGCTGTTTATGTATTTATTGGAGGAAATATATAGTAATCTTTTATTGTTAGTGTATACTTATGCACTGCTTCTTTAGTAAAGCACACTGTGTTGCCTTCTGTATGAAATGTGCTTTTCTTCTTCTTCTTCCTCTGTTCTGTGGGATTTTTTTTCTTCATCGTGTTTACATTTTAAGAACAGTTAAGTCCCATTGAAGTCCAACATAACGACCACATTTACACAAATTTACACGTTTACATTTACACGTCCCACCTTTTGTTTCTCTAGTTGGTTATTCCACCTGAGATTGTTGATTTGCCCTCCAAAAATTTGCATGAAGCCTGCGGAAGCACTAGTTGCCGTTCTTGTGTGCAATTAAAAAGCGTTTGTTTTTGTTTTTGTATTCTGACATTTTAATCACTGAAAAATACAATAAAAATTTGATACTGACATTTCAGTGACTGGAAATCAGACAAAAAAAAAATCAGACTTTTTTTTAGTATTAAAAATTCAGTGGTAGAAATTCAAAGGCATTTAAAATTCAAAATCTGATGAAACAAGTTTGCTTCCTTCTACGTATGACTGCTTTTTATTCTCATTTATAAAACCCCAGAACCCAGTCCTCTCCAGTACAAGCTCCTCAATGTGACTCTGAACCAAAAATATGGAACATTTTTGTAGAAATATCCTATGGGGTATAAAGATTTTAACCATTTAAGTATTGTCTTGTTCAGTCTCTTGCTGTGCCATTGCTCCTGTTTGCTTCTCCAAACTGGCAATGTCTTGAAAACCATGTCCTATATAAATAAACTCTAAAAAGCTTCCGATTATACCCAATACAATACATCCAGACCACACTCTGCTATTACAAAGCTGAATACCACTGGCGTTGAGTATCATAAATCTCTCATGGTTTGCAGTGGTGGTCCTTCATGAATCCTAATGCGTCCGTAAACTACTCGCGGGTCTGTATTTGTATGCTGGACCCCGGGGCAAGGCCACTCCGAGACGCTGAGGTCATCTCCTTCCTATTTACTGCATGCACACATAACTACAGGGATGGTTCATGGCTAGTATCGATTGTTCAAACATACAGTACAGTACTCGTTAGCATAATGAATTCCCGCATCATTGTGTGTTACAGGAAGGTTAGGCCATGCAAACAAACTGGCCTCTGTAAGTGAAGAGGCCCAGGGGAAAGGGACTTGTGCCGGAAAGAGAGGCTTAAGGAGGCGCACTGGGAGGAGACGCTGTCCTTAAACATTCAACTGTCAGTGTGGATGGCGTTATGGGGGATAGATTTACTCAAGAGCTGCTGAATGAATACGAAAATGTTCTACTCATGGCATAAGTGAAGGTCATATCTGGATTTTGGGTAAAAGACAAAATGGAAATCACCGACCTCTAATGGCAAAATGCATAATGCAACCCAATGTCATGAGGAAGCCATGCACTTAGACCATAAAATTAAATTGTGTATTGATATATGCAAGATTATTTGCTTGGGGAGATTACTGATTTTAGTTAAACAAGGTGAACTGTATACACCTCAAACGGCAAAAAAATCAATATCTGCATTAGTTCAAATGACTTGAATTCAGATTATTAATCTGGATTTGGATAATTTTCACAAAATTGGATTTATTTACTTACTAGGCTAGAATATTTTTAAATATTATAAGTTATTTCTTTCCGGTTTTAAGCATTATTTTACTTATTTCAAGCAAAATTATCTAATATAGCTTGAAACATGAAAGAATTAACTTAATACAAGTCAATTAACCTATTAATAAGTAGCCTAATAAATAAATAAATCCAATCTAGTAAAAATTTCTTGAGTGAAGATGAATAATCTAAATTCCAGTAATTTTAACTAATGTAGATATAGATTTTTTTGCAGTAAAATGTTGTGTAAAGTACAAAATAAATAGAAATAAAAAAAGGAGCATCCAAGTTAAATCTGCTTCAGTAAAGTCACAACAAACTAAAACTGTCATTGTTGTTGTTTGTCATAGAAAGAAGTCATTTACAGCTTCATAGAACCCAGCATTGGGATTATACAGGTGCCTGGACAGGACAAACTTAGGGCCCCGAGGCTGCCAGGAAGCCCCAAAAGAGTGCATGATTTTTCAATACACAAATTGTAACATATAATAATTAAAATTGTAGTACATAGTTCAAATGTATATTGTGTATGAGAATAGAAAACAAGGCTATTGCCATTTATTGTTATTATTATTATATTCCATAATTGAATATAATGTTACAAATATAATCCATTGTTTTACACATAGTCTACCGAGCTGGAACACTTGTTAAATTGCACCAGAATACAGGAATTGTTGCCTGTTCTATAAAAATTTGAACAGAACAATGTGTCATATTTGCAGAATGTGATTCATAAATAGTCGTGCATTGGTGGCACTGATGGTGGGGGTCCCCCATGTCAATTTCTGCTTAGGGCCCTCTGAAGGCTTGGGCTGGCCCTGGGACAAACTGAGCACAACTGAGAAAGCACACTCTTTGTAAGCTTACGTTTTTGCTTAAATGGGTTATGTTCTGCAAAATCCCCTTGTTTTTTTATTTTATTTATTTTGCTTCTTCCATGTTACAATGTTGTTCCCTCATCAAAAACATACCCGGAGTGTTTTTTTTGCATCATTCATGCCTGTTTGTGTAATCCTCTATTCTCTGGCAAGGCCGTTCTGAGGCCTCAAAACACTTGAAAGCACAAAAATCCGCCTCTTCCACGAATCTCCACCCACTCCAGGAAGCACTGACCAATCAAAAACAAACCCTCTACATCCAGTCTGCTCTCATTCATTTATCCAAAAAACAGCTGCACAGCTCTGTTTCCACTGATTCCAAAACTTTAAGGAAGTGATTTTTTTTTTTTTATTATGTACAAAAGACAACTACACTCTGCCCTCTGCTGCCCTCTGCTGTTTCTTTATGACACCAGTAGAATACTTATTTAAAATGCTTTTCTTTAGCCAGATAATGCTTTTAAAGACTTAAAACTATTCTAGAGGAGACCAAGTTTTGTTCAAAATATGAATAAAAGTGTTCACCATCAGCTCTAACAGCATGTCCCTGCAGAGCTACCATAATTGTTCGCATAAGTGTGGAAATGGAAGCTGCGCTGGGTTTACTGCTGTCTGTAATTGCAGGTGTTTGAGGATGTGTGGTAACTGTGGCTTGACAGAAAAGTGCCATTGTTTAGGATGAAGCATGACACCAGAATGATATAAGTTTTCATCTGACTGAAGCTGGAGACACACTACACGATTCTTTGCCCGATTTCAAAATGATTCCCAGTTGTGTTGAGTCTGTAGCGGTCAACATCAGCTGCAGGGAATCGTAATCAGCAGTTAGCCCTGAAATCCGATGATGTTCAGACTCGAATCTGCGCAAAAACCCGGCCTGGCGTCAGACGCAAGCAATCAAACACCGACTCTGGACGCACTCCTGTAGTGTGGGACGTTTACATCCAACTGGGAATTCATGGAGTCCAGCGGCCGATGAAAAACAGCTGATGGGAAACAGGAAATAGCATCAGAGAACGAAGACGAAGAAACAGGAAGCGGCGGGAAAAGCGGAAATTTGAAGAAGAAGAAAACATAAACACATAAAAGACACATAAAGACCCGATGGACTATAGCCAGACGCAACCCCCCCAATTTATTTTATTTAATTAATTTTTTTTCTCATTATTATTATTATTGTTGTTTTTTCTTCTCTTTTCTCCCTTTTGTTGTTTGTTTTGCTATTATTATTAAATGTTATTAATTATTATTATTATTATTATTATTATTATTATTATTGGCGTCATTATTTCTAACTCTTCATGGAATTTATTTACCCACATAGAAGATAAGGAAATTATTATTATTTTTATTATTATTATAATTTATTTATTTGTTATTTTTATTATATTTCATTTATTTATTTTTATTATTATTAGTAGTATTATTACTATTTTTTTACATCAATATATATTTATATCGGCATATATATTCATATTCATATTATTATATACATCTGTTATATGTTGCTTGTTCCTTGTAAGTCATAATATTGTTTTGTTTGTCTCATGTCTTATGTATTACATGTAGGTATGTCTGCACCTGGAAAGAAAAAAAGAAAGAAAAAAAGAAAAAAAGATAAACATAAACAACCATGGCAAACACTGAAGAAAGTTGAGCGCTACCCAAGCAAAACTGGACAACAGATGTTTTTTCTTTTTCCTTTTTTCCAAACAGATGCTGCCACACAACGGCAACAGCGACCCAGGGAGCTCCATGTTTGTTTACCATTTAGTTCTCGCCAGAGTTTGCTGCGTTTGTTTGGCGTCAGTTGCAGTTACAGATCTTGTAGTGAGTGAGGCGCAGTCTTTCAGTCGTCAGAACTAAATCTGCTGAAACCAGTCGTTAGTGTGAGCTCCTGGTCTTTTCAGAAAATCGCGTAGTGTGTCCCCAGCTTGAGACAAGACTGGGTCCAAATGAGTTCAAGGTCTTTACAGGGTTGACCCATCTCAAGACCTGTCTGGACCCCTGTTTGTCTGAAGTTTTGCGGTCTCCTCTGCCCGTGGTTGGTGCTGTTCTGTGCTGCTCTCGACCTGAGCCGGGGTTCAACATGGCGTCCATCTGTCAGACTCGGCGCTCTGCAGAGAAACGGGTTAATGAGGCAGAACTACACAGGCCACAAAGCACAGCACTGCATCCATCTCTGTCTGCCGCAGGTCACATGGTCAGCGTCACATGACCGGCTCAGACTCACATTTAAGGACTTCACAGCAGGAGTCAGGCAGGGCTTTGAACGTCATTAAAACATCCACATCAAAACAGATTGCTGGTGCTAATTAATGTTGTTTTTTTTATGCATCCTTTTAATTTTAGCCTTTGTGCATTGGGATTTGGTCCTGGAAAAATTTAAATGTACTGTATTTTACTGAATTTTATTTTTATATTCATCACAAAATATTTTTACTGCTCCTTAAGTATCATTATTTTGAAGTATACTCTTCAGGGCTTGACATTAACACTCGCCAATCTGTCAAATAGATTTTTATTTTGGCCAATAACATAAATACTGCCACTTTGTCCAGCTGAAATGTATTCATCTATAGCTTCACTTTAGAGGTTAGACCTGAAATTATGTTGCTCTGCTTGAATGTACACATTTAGGGCCAAATTTATCAAAGGTTTGCTGCTCGCTAAATGAAAAAGTTGAGCAAAAAATGGAGCAAACCCAGGCGCAGCTGAGGTTTGCGTCTCTCACAGGAGCTAATTCAGCGCAGCGCAGATTTTGCTCCTGTGATTCAATGAATCTGTAAAACAAGGCGTTCTTGCCAAAAGGCGCAAAATTCAAGGCGTGGAAAATGCAAATGAAGTCGGTTTGCAGTCGCTGTTTGATTTGTCAGGAGTACGGAGCTAAATCTGCGTGAAAATTTAGTACGTTGGAGAAGCAGGTGCAAAGGTTTTGCGGAGGTAAGAGTATAGCTTTTAGTGCACAGATGAGGCGTTGAAAATAAGTTCTAATGCTTTAACAGGGCTCATTTACAAAGATACAACAGTAATGTGTTGATTTGAAGTCGAAGGAAACAAAGAAACAGACTTTACCTGCGGCACTTTGTCCTTGATTCTCGCTCGTATTTCCCTGAACTTCAGCCTTTTACAGCTGCTGTCTCTGGGCTTTCAGTCGGTTTAACATTCTTTGAAATCCTTACGGTGACAGAACAGTCTTTAAACGCTGCACAAACTCTACTCACTGTGTTTATCTCATTGCCTCAGCGCTCGCTGCGGCGCTGACAGCTGCCCACAGAGGCTCAAGGCTGCGTGGATTTGATCGAGCGGAGGACATCAAAAATGTTTTTTAATTGTTATTTTTAATCAATCACCATCAGCGCGCCGTACAGGCTACTGATACATTTTATATAATTGTTTGAAAGGTTCCTGGCTCTGACAGACAGTGAAAAGGACTTTCCTCTCCCTTCACTGTCTTTCACAGAGGGGACATAAGTCACGTGCCTCTGGTCAGTGAACACAGCTCTGCTACAGTCAGTCCTGTTATTTGTTGGACAGATTGTGTTTTGTGTTGCATCTCTGTAGGAAAGATGCAGTCAGAGCTGGCAAACAGCGCTGCTCTCGCTGTCTGTGCGTTTTATGCTCACACAAAATTCTCATTTACAGATCAGATTTGCAGCAGCAGTTACTGCGCAGTTTCTCTTCGTCTCTCACACGCAACACGCCACAAATACCAGACGCTATTTTTTAAGCTGCACTCGCAATTTTGCACTTGTCTTAGTAAATATGGCCCTTAGTATATAACTATATATAAATTAAAGAAAGAAAAATATTAACTTTTAACAAAATATTAGGTTTTTAAAATGTGACACCACATGCACAGAGATACAAAAAAAAAAAAAAAAAAAAAAATCCTCTAGAGGTAAACCTGTTTATTAATATTTGACAAATCCCTGTGAATAGATAAACCAAAATGTGCACAAGAACTTATTTCATTGTGGCAAGTAAAAACACAAAATAGCCACGGTTGCCAGTGAACAAAAAAAAGTAAATGTTAAGCCCTTACTTTGTGGCTGCTGTAGCCACCTCTGACTACTAGTACTTGTACTACTATTAGTACTGCTTTTAGTAGTAGCAGTAGTAGAGATAGTTGTGTGAAAATACTAAACCTGGGAAAATGCTACTGGCAGAGAGACAGAAGAAACATTCGCCCACTGAGCAAAAAGGTTGGCAGTTTGATTGCTGTCGACACTGCGTACTGTTGTTGTGACTTTGGGCCTGGCCTGTGTGAGAGGCCGGAGGCACAGAATGGCAGCCACACTTTCATCAGTCTGCCTCAGGGCAGCTGTGGCTGCAGAAGTAGCTCACCACCACCGAGAGTGACTGAGAGAATGAATGAATGAATAATGCACCAAACTGTAGAGCGACTAGAAAAGTGCTGTAAAGACTAATGCATTATTAGAGATGTAACAATATCCAAGAACAGTATTGTGCTGTTATTTTAATTCTTACAATACAAAACTTATTCTATAAAAATGCCTTGATGAGCCGACATTATTATTGTGATATTTTAAAAGACTAAATAAGTGTTTAATGACAATAAATTTGTCAGGTTCCGTCTGTTTTGTTTGTTTGTTTGTTTTATACCATTCCTGAAACAAAACAATGCATTTTAGCCTTGGAAGTTCACCATTTGTTATTAATAAGTCCACCATGAAATTATGAGACTTTTGATGTTGCAATATCACAGTATTATTATGATTTGATTATTATTATTATAAACATTTCTACCTACATGTCACCAACATAAAAAAGTCCTGTTTTAGAAATACTGAGTGTTGATTTTCTTTCTCCAAAGTCAACTCAAGAAAAAACTAAAATATATTCTCAGATGGTACAGCTTTTAAAATGCACTTCACGAAGGTAAAATGTCAACAAACAAACTAACGGTAGCCTTTTCATGGATCTGAAGGCTTTATTGAGCTTATAGTGTGAAGAATGCACTTTAATCTTTAAAGAACTGAATTTTATTCTATGAAAAGATTTATTACAATGGAGATAACTTTTGAGTAATGCAGAACAGGAGCTGACAGTGGACCATTCTTTACCAAACACTATTAAACCTTTGACTCACATTTAGCCTCTGCTTATCCAATAATTCTCTTAAAAAGTTAGTCTTAGTCCTTGAAGCTGCCCCACAGTTCATTTGAGAAAAGGCTGGAGTTTGTTCGAACAATACCAACCATTACAAATGATTGTCATTTTAATCAAAGCCTAGTTTGTTTTCTTGGGAAGTGAAGTTTGTTTTGGGAGATGTGAATGTGCAATCAAACCCTAGAGTGTGCTACAAAAGGTTGGTTTGGCTGAATTTGTTGTTCTCATTCCAAGTCAACCCTCTCCACCAAAACAACCACAAATACAAACTGATTGCTGGAGAATGGCATAGATTTTGCCAAAGTTGCCCTAATTTGTTTTTTTATTTTTATTTTTTTATTTTGGTTTTGAGTGGAGGAAAATACAGGATGATTTTTCTCAGTTTCAGACATTTTGCAGAACACTGGATACACTGCAAAAAATCAATATCTAGCATTAATTAAAATTACTTGAATTTGGATTATTAACCTTGATTTGAGTAATTTTTTTATAGATTAGATTTATTTACTTACTAGGCTAGGTTATTTGACTTGTTTCAAATCATTTCTGTGTTAATTTTAAGCCATCTTTACTTATTTCAAGCAAAATTATCTGCCAGTGGGGTAAGTGAAATTTTCTTACCCCATTGGCAGATAATTTTATATTATAATTATTTTTATAATTTTAATAATCCAAATTCAAGTAATTTTAATTAATGCTAGATATTGATTTTTTGCAGTGTATCCAGTGTTCTGCAAAATGTCTGAAACTGAGAAAAATCCTCCTCTATTTTCCTCCACTCAAAACCAAAATAAAAAAATAAAAATAAAAAACCAAATTAGGGCAACTTTGGCAAAATCTATGCCATCTCCTGCATTAAAATGCATTCAATTAGACCTGCTGATACCTGCAGGAGCCCTGGGATAATGTGGAGTAATAAAAGAAAACAGGCTGGGACACACCGGGGCCATCAGCGGCCGTTGGGTGTGGTCGGATGGTTTGATGCGGTCGGTGACGTGAGTCTGTTTGGTGAGTTCCGCACCATCGGACGTAGTAGGACACAGTTGGGCATAGTTCTGGCCGACTGAACATGTGGAATCTGCGTCAGGCCGTCGTGCTCAGCTCTGATTGGCTGTGTCCCGTTCACAATTTGTCAAACCGCTCGAGTTTAACATCAGAATATAAGGAACTTTTGTTCTACAACTACTTCATTGTTTCCCACATCTGTGATGCTGTGAAGCTTTAGCCTCGTGCTAATGTGCTGCAGTTAGCTTACCTTAGGTTTAGCCTTGTGCTAATGTGCTGCAGTTAGCTTACCTCAGCTTTAGCCTGGTGCTAATGTGCTGCAGTTAGCTTACCTTAGGTTTAGCCTTGTGCTAATGTGCTGCAGTTAGCTTACCTCAGCTTTAGCCTCGTGCTAATGTGCTGCAGTTAGCTTACCTCAGCTTTAGCCTCGTGCTAATGTGCTGCAGTTAGCTTACCTTAGCTTTAGCCTCGTGCTAATGTGCTGCAGTTAGCTTATCTTAGCTTGTAGCCTCGTGCTAATGTGCTGCAGTTAGCTTATCTTAGCTTGTAGCCTCGTGCAGATAAAAATATAATCCTCCTCTGAGGCAAACAGCTGCAATAATCCAGTCCCTTTTATTCATTACTGTGATCAGATCAGTTTAATCTAGTGCCTATAACTATTATTCACTGATAAATACTTGAGGTAAACACATATGTGTTGCAAAGCTTTATTTACTAGAGCTTAAATAACCGCAGAGTTTAGTGACTTTAGTGGTCGGGCGTTGGGTTGGTGTGTCCCAGGCTTTAGTCTGTAGTGAGAAGAGCAGAATAATTTGCTGTAAAAGGCATAAACAAAACTCAGTAGCGTCTCCAGCTGGAATGAAACACCGTAAGATGACATTGTTGTTGATGGTGTTGGAGTTTAGCTTTAGAGGTGGGGCTACGGCATCATTATTTATGTTTATTTAATATGAGACAGTGCGCATTAATTAACATGTGTTAATCAGACAATAATGTAGCAGAATTATCCAAACAAGCAAATTTTCATCTGTAGTCCCATTGGCAGGTTTCAGAGAAGATGTGAATGAGGTCTCAAACATCAGCTCCATGTGGATAAAACACCTACATGATAAAAAAAACGACTTTTGCAGATACGCCTAAGCCCGTCTCCTTGTAAGCTGACCACTCTGGTAGTGCTGCTGTTTACTCAGACAGAACAGTGATCCAGTTAAACTGCTTAATCAGCTTATGAACATAGTCTGACATTACTCTAAATGTAAAGATACTAAGCAAGTGCCATGAACTACCAGATTTCCAGCTTTTCTTCCCCCTCTGGCCCTGGACAATATGAAAACTATTTATAACACATAATAAACTCTAAATAAGTGGCCTGCATATTAGAAAACTGGTCATATTAGTACAAGCAGAAATATAGTCTAATGGGAGAATGTCACTTAACATCACTTCTTTTCACAGACTGAGTTTATGTCAAATTAAATTCTTATTTTATGACTCACTACACGGCCGTTCCCAGGTGACGAGGGACTTATATTAAACTTTCACCAATTAATTAAACGTAATGGGGAAAAGACATTGAATGCACGGACAGCTTTAATTGGAAAAGACTCTATCTGCCTTAGAGCTGCTAAACAACCAGACACAAGCTTTAACAATGGTCTTTTTTCTGTTCGCACCAGTCTAATCAGAAAAAACTCGCCTATTAATCAAACTGTCAGCTGCAGTTTGAGTTTGAGGCCACATCGATTTTCTCTTTGCCATTTATCTCCTCTCTGGGGAACTTCAGTGATCCTAATAAATTGGCACAATTGGACAGAAAATGTTTTACAAAATCAATTCAATATCCCATCTTCTACTCTGTCTGAATGTTTTTGTCATCATTTTCATTTTGTATTATTTTCAAAACATAAATTTGCTTTTTGCAGGTGATTGAACATTTTTGTACCTTAAAATTGTTTGACTTTTACCACTTTAGTGCACACAAAATCAGTGCTTCTCAAATGTTTCACACCCCAGTAAATATTTTTTCGAGTACCGTCTTTAATGGACTAAAATGAGCCTAAATCTTGACTAAACAAGGACTTATCAGTACAAGAAAAACCAAGTTTAATCCAGGACTAATGCAGGTCTTTTCCAGCCTAAACAAGGACAAATTTAGAACCTAAATGAATCTTGACTACACCAGGACTAACACAGGATAAATCACAGCTAAACCTGGACTTAACTTAAGACCCTTTCACAAAGAACAGGCAGGCAGCGGGCGCGATGGTAAATGCATTGATTTGTTTGTGAAAATGTGAGTGCAACTGTTGCTGCCAAGCTGAGAAGTGCACTGGAGTTCAACAAAAAGTTCAGCTTGGGCTCCGTGCGCTGTGACGTCAGCTCGGCGTCCAATCACAGAGCCTGAAAGATCTGTTCAGAGCCAGCGATAGAAACGGAATGGTTATTATTGTCATGTTAGAAAGTTAGCCTAGCATACAGGGGCGACTATAAGAGGATTGTGGCCCTGAACATTACTTTCACTGAGATGGCAAAAAATCTAGAGGCTAAATTGCCTTTCTAAAAATTAGCCTCGGCTGCTACTTGCTAACACCACTTCCTGGTCTGTGTGGCAGCGTTCTATGTCAAAAGTCGTTAAGGCCAAACTAGGACTTATAAAAGAAAACAAAACAGGACAAAACTACAATTAATCCAAAACTAATCCAGGTTTTATCCAGGAAAAAATGACAAATTGAGGGCTAATCCAAGACTAAACCAGGACAGATTCAGGACCTAAATGAGGTCTAAGCCAGGTCTAAAATAGGTCTAAACTAGGTAAACTAAACAAATTCAGGACTAATCCAAAACTAAACCAGGTCAAAATCAGGATTAGCTGCTGTAAAGCAGCACTAAAACAGGAATAAAATGGAATAAGGACATAAACTGCTAAAAGTACCACCAGCACTCATCTAGATGAAAACATTTCAATGTTCACGTAAATTAAGTAAATCACAAAGAACTAGACTATAAAGGTTTTAATGAGTCATTCATTCTGATATTCCTGGCTGAGTTTGAATTTTCTTACTGTGCAACATAGAAGAAGGACAAACAAACAAATACTTAAATACCACTATACTTACATAAGCGTCTCTAGCACTTCAGCTAAATACGTCTGCTTCTTACTGAAAATATTGTCTGTAGACCTCAACAAAACAGGATCTTCAGAGTGTTTGCAAAGAACGGTAGCCAGGGGTGAAGGAGCTCCAAAAGTTCCTTGTGGTCTGAAGTTTGACAGACGATGTCAGCTTCTCTGCAGCAGCGGGGTCTGTTGTGGTGATGAAAGAGTTACACAGCTCTCATTTTACTGCTGTATGTTCATAATCTCACCTTTGGTCATGTGGGTCTTTACCAAAAGGACAAGGTCGAAATTACAAATGACCGAGATGTAAAGAGTTTCCTCCATAAGGTGACAGCACTCACTTCAACAGAGAGAGCACCTCTGTGTTCCAGATAACTGGGGGAAGTGACTGGGGAGAGGGATGTCTTAGCATATGTGCCTAAACTGTCCCTGTCTTTCTATAACCTTACTCATAGTATTTTTTTTTCTGTATTAAAATCTTGGGTTGCATTTCATAGCTTTGTATAAGAGTTTTGCTTACAGTCTGTGTTTCAAAATTCAAATTATTACACATTCATCTTACAATGCACCGACTAATTCACTGTTTATCCTTTTAAAAACCTTATATTGTTATAAAGTTAAACAGCATACCCTCCTAATACTTAATAATACTAATACTGCTACTTGGATGATGTTGTATTCTATGTTTTTGATTTAGACAAATATCCATTAATGTGCTGTATGTAGGGAGAGAAGGGTAGGTATAATAATGAACTTAAGCTTCTGCCTGCACCTTTGGTCAAAGAAAAATGTTTTTGTGTTGTTGTTTTTTTTTTTATATAAAAAATGCACGTCTGCTCTTTTTACGTTTTATCTGTACATGCATGCTTTTGCTCATTATTTTATTTTTATTTTTATTTAACCTTTATTTAACCAGGTAAGCCCTTTGATGACCTGGCCAAGAGGCAGTTTACAGGCAGCACAGAGGAGAAATATGAGACAAAAGAAAAACATCTGTCATCCATACACAAAACCATTATACAAAACATACAATATGTACAGTATATTAGTATCAGATGGTTGGCTCATGTGTGTGTATGTGCCTGTGCTTATGCTGTATTGTTTGAACTTGTAATAATGTGATAATAATAATGTAATGTAATAAATTCTATATACACAGTAGTACTTTTGAGTATTTATAATTATAGGGTGTCCATAAAGTCTCATTGCAATAAAAGACAAAAAAATTACAAAAGCAAATGAACAGACAAACCTGTGGGAATTATTACAAAATGAGGAGTAGATATTGAAGTTTTTTTGTTTTTTTGCCTCATTAATCCTCCTCTGTATGGGCAGCATTAGTTGCACGGAGCACATCAGGGCAGTATGGATTTGTTGCCATGTTCTCTGTAGCAGAGCCTCATCAGTGGTGATCCCACAGCACACATTCACCTCTGGACTCTCTCTCGGTGAAGTTCCCGAGTCACATGGAGCTGTTCTGATCCCAGATTCTCACATTCTGTGTTCAGTTTCCCTGGAACTCATCACTGAAACAAACTCAGGGGAAGAACGCTTCATCCTCAGAAATTAGTTCCAGAGTTAACTGCAAACTCTTTTGGTCTCGGTTTATCATTTGTCTCGAGTGTGAGAGTTGCACTTTGTAATCCTGTGGTGGAATGTAACAAAGTAAAACTTAGTTACTTTACTTAAGTACAATTTTCATGCATCTATACTTTGAGTACAAGTGGTACTTTCACTTTTACTTCATTACATTTTAGTGCAACCATCTGTACTTTTTACTACATTTCTGAGTTGGTTTGCAGTACAAAGTATTTAGAGTTTTGGTTTAAAATCATGTGTTTTTGTCATGGCCTCATTGTAGACACACAGTACTTAAATATAACAGATGCAGTAAAGTAGTACTGCTTTAGAAACATCAGAATAATAAAGACAGGAGCTCAGAAACAGATTCAGTTTCTTCTCCTGCAGCAGTTTGTTCATTTCATCTGGAATCAGCAAAATCCCTCACATTTAACTCATTCATGAGCTGAGTCTGTGAGAAATACTTTTACTTTTTTACTCACAAGTACATTTAAAAGTGAGTACTTTTATACTTTTACTTTAGACATTTTAAGGTGATACTTTTACATTTACTTGAGTCATTTTTTGCTCATTTATCTCTACTTTTACTTAAGGAAAAACATTTCTTCCACCACTGGTTCAATCACAAGTTGTTAGGTGGCAGCAGTTTGTGTATGATTAAAAATTTGATAACCACTGAGTACATGGAACAAATCTTTTAGGATATCGCATCAATTGCTTTTGTAATTTTTTATTTTATTTTTATTGTTAAGAGGCTTTGTAGACGCCCTGTATATTTGACCATAAATGTATAATAAATGAAAAAATAACCATGACTATACCAGGACTAAACTAAACCATCCTCTGTTTTTTTATCTTTAAAACTTCCTGTACCACTACAAAGAGGCAATGGCACCCGAACCACACTTTGAGAACCTGTGGCAGTACATTTGTCATACCTGATACCTTGGCCAGCTTACCCCTAAAAGTACCACAGGCTGAGTTCCCGTTTTTTCTCTTCCATTATTTCAAATGTTCACTGCACTGTTACAGAGAGCGTCCTTCCTGTCCACTCTGTGCTAATGTCTTTATAATAGCCTACAGTGTGTGGGTGAGGGAGGGGGCTCTACATCTCATTTCTTGATTAATGCTCTCTTTCTTCTCGACGACGGCCGTGTCTGGATTCTGATGAGACAATCACAATGTGCGTGTTAGCGCTAGCCTTAGCCGCTCTCAGACAAACGCTCCTTCCCGCAGCCTTTGTTCCGATGATGGATCGCCGCTGCGCGAGGGAAACGAATACATTACATCAACTTTTAATAACGCCGTCCCAACTTCTGCCTCTGAACGCCATTAAGACGGAGGGCAGCGCACGACCAAGCGGGCTCTGATTTGTTTTAGATGAGTTTAGTTCATCGGTGGTGAATGGGCTTGTCGTCTTATTACTTTGAACAACGAAGGAATGCGCAGAGTAATAAAGTATTCAAGGAGAAATGCTGAGTCAAGGTTTCCGCTGTGTTTTATTTTTTAACATCCGCAGCTTTCTACACAGAGCCTTTACACCCAACAGCTGTGATTCTTTTTATAGGAACCTGCTTTTGCCACAACAGGTACAAAATGTCCCAACAAACCTTTAAAAACCTCTTCCTGCATCCACTTTGCAACCCTCACGGCACCTTGGGGCCCAAACGCACACTTTTTGATCCTCAATAAATCAGTAATCAGTGTAAAAGCTGTTGCTATGGACCTTGACCAGAATTATTTTTTTAAGATGACATGAGCCCCTCTGTTCTAAAGTGAACACAACAGGAGATGTGTTTGGGCCCACTGACTTCCATTATAACAACATATTTTTGACATTCTGCAGTCCTGACATATTATTATACTTTTTTTTTCACGAAAACCTAATAAATCTAAGCCTCTACCTTCAAAATAAAGAGAAATTGGGTTTTTGGATTGCCGCAAATCCTCTCCAGCCCAGAAAGGATTTTTGCTTCCTGTAGACCACAATATTAAAAAAAAAAACAAAAAAACACCTGCTGTTTGGCTGAAACCTACAGCTTCCTAAAAGGTCAGCTTTTGCAGTGTTTATTATCTATTTTTCTGTCAAACACTTTTTCTTAAATCAGTTAAACAATAACTTTTTATGGTGTGAGACGGCACTGTTCTAGCCCACCTTTAAAGTCATTGGTCAGAACCAATAACGCTCTATCAGCTGCTCTAAGCGGATATCACATGGATGACAGAGTCCATTTTTGGCCTCATGCGTAGGATGACCAGATTTTCAGATATATTTTTTCACTAATCCTGGTGCATTTGAACTCACCAAGTGACAAAAAGTGGCAGAAATCTATACAATTTTCTGTCATGTAATTAACCTGTTAAGCTCTGAGGCCTTTTTCCCGAAAATTCTATATCTACATTTATTAAGGTTTTACTTAGCATTTACCAGGTGTACATAGCTAACCTTGGTAGCAAATTAATTGGTGGACTTTGGGGATTAGTGTGGAAGAGAAATAATATTAATAAATGATATTGTTTGACCATAAATTGAGGTCGAAATGGATTATTCTAATTTCCGCCTGAACAAAAACACATATTTGCCTCCAAAAAAGCCTTTTTCCTTCCTGTAGTGAAGCAAATAACAACATAAATTGAAACCCTGATATACAGGGTTGGGGTTAAAAAATCCAAGTGGAATCCAACTGTTGAATAGAAATGGAAGTAGATGGTTTTGTTGCCATGAATTGTCCGAACACGAGGATGTCAAACATGTGTGTGTCAGCCGCTGGATCTCCCCGCTATGGTCCCAACAAACGGACGCAAGGGGGCGGAGCCCCGTCGGGCTCTAGTCGGGTTTAAGGGGTTAAACTACATGATGCTAGGGCTTAAGGGGCTCAATTTTACTACCAAAAGTCAACAAAAGTCTTTAGATAAATGTGTTTTTAAGTGTCCTGTGCTTTCCCATTAGTTTAGTTAAAATACGGTCAAATGGTATGGTTTGTTTAAAACTAGGTCATATGAGTGTTTTTACAGATATGTCTTGGGACATTGGACAAGGAGTCTAAAATTAGGCTTGTCCCAATTAAACAGGGACGTCTAGTCGGCCTAATCCTGTGCCAAAGAGCAAGGCCATTGTAAACAGCACTGGTTGTGATGTCGTTCACTATCCAGGTCTAAATAATAAATCCAAGAAACACGCACAACTAAAGTGTCCCTGATCTGAATGGGACCACTCCCTTTGTTCTTAGCATGTGATTGATAAAAAAAAAAAAAAAAAATGCAGCCCCTGCTCTAATTCCCTCTCTGTCAAAAACACTTCATAATAACAAAGCCCAGATGAGGTCTCATGACTTCTATTATGCTGCTGTTGACTGAATAATGGCTACATATAAAGCTATTGATTGTTCATTTTCCCACTTGCCCATTTGTGCCTGGTCCCTATATTTACACAGATTGCCACACTAAATATAAATATATCATTTACTGTAGTCTGAAAAACATTCTCTTTCTTTCCCGTATCATTGGAGAAGGTTTCAGACCACTCAACTCTTTTTTACCTCGCTCAAATAGAAACTGACTTGCGTGTTAGTCGGCCGGGCAGATGGACGACAGATTTAGTCTTGAAGTGAGGCACAGAGACACAAATGGTGCTCGCTCGGTCCACATCGAAGAGATTCACCACAAACTTGACGGTCCATCTGCTCGGCGCTGCAAAAACACGCCCGAACACGGAGGCATCAATGAGAAGGAGTTCTTCGCTAGAACTACTCATGTGTCAGATTGGAGCAGCAGATTCGGAAATTCTACATTTTTGGAGTCACTTTTTACACAAAATGGAGGATATGGAACAGAAATGTTTAAAGATATAATGCCCAGACCTGGACTCAAGACAGGGCTCATGGGTAAATGCCCTATGCATGGAGCCAAAAAGCACTTTTATCTTACAATGGTAAATATTCCACTAAAAACATACTGTATTCTCAGCGCTTGAGGATCTTTGGCCCTATCTCCCAATGATATTATCATAGAACACTAGATTATCATAGAAACTAAATTTGTAAGCAATTGCAATGTATACTCGAGCTAAAATCACTTGTGGTGCGCTCCTGTGTGCAGATTAGCAACAAGCTAATAGAAAACAATCAGGGTGTTTCTCATTTGCCAGGATCCTTCTTCGGAGTGATCCACGTCATCAGTGCCCCGCCATCGCCAAGTGCTGTATCAAAAGCTTGTCTCCTCCGTTTGCCTAATTCACCGAAAGATGTTCCTGTGGATCCTCTGTGGCCTCACCTTGCTACAAACTTCACTGGAACCGCTTTTTGTGCAAACTTTACTTAACGCTTGAGACAAACTTAAATACGATATAAACGTCATTACAAGAGGGGTCGGTAATTTTTAAAATAGTCTAATTGTTTTTTGTTTCTGATTATATCATTTTAACTTATTTAATTATGTTGATGTACATTTTGTTATAGAGACAAAATAAATTGGACCTATACATGTGATTTTTTATTTTTTTTAAATATGACACATTTTATAAGCATTCTTGTGAGATTTTTTTTTTTTTTAAAGACCAAAATAGAGACATGAGGACATGGTCACGTTCTGCTGTTTGACCACTTTTCGCTTGCCAAGAAGTTGTTTTTATTATAGATCCATGTTTTAAATGTGCGAGATTTGATCACGTGATGCAGCGCAGTACGCTCCTGAGCAGGTTCCTAAAGCACTCACATGCAGAGTTAGCAGGACGCTCAGCTTTGCTTCAGACGGGCCGACTCCAGAGGAAGGATCCTAGCAATTTGGAAACACCCGCTATTTTGCCATTTTTGGTAAAACATTTGGTAAAATAAAAACACAGGGTAAACACAATACTTGAAGCAGAACTCAGTAACTCTGCTTGTTTCTTTGCTCTTTTTGCTTTTCTTTCCTCTATAAAGCTCCCCCTACAGTTCGGAGTATTGTAAACACGAACACGCTCTGGACAAAGAAAATCGAGAAATAAAGCAGTTGCTAGCTTGTTGTTTTGCTAACCGGGATGTGCCGCTTTCTTCGCGAGACCTGGGACTTCTGTGACTCCGGGTCGACGGCGTTCACTGTTGCAAGTGTCACATTCAGCCCAGAGACAGCAGGGGGAGCTGCTACATGCTTCATTTACCCCACAACAAATCATTTAACCATCACACAGACTCCAAAACTACGGAAGAGGATTAGGGCCATTGTAACAAAAAATATTTTGAGGGTTAATTTCTGAGATTAAGTCAGAATTCTGAGAAAAAATCTGACTTTAATCTCAGAACTTAACCCACAAAAATATATATATATTTTTTTACAATGGCTGTAATCCTCTTCCGTACGAAACAGTTAATATAAAGTAAAAAAGTTCTGCTTTAACATAGCAGGAACGCAATTGGAACAAGCTCACATCTTCGACACAACAGTTTCAAGCACTGCTGAACCACTGCTTATTTTCTTCTTCATAGGTTGTAAAATCTGCCAACATAAAGAGACTAATCTCATAACCATTTCAGACATCCTTTCTGATCGTGTGACATCTCTTTTCCATTCAGAGTCTGATAAAGCTCCTGTCGTCCAATCAGCTCCCAGCGTTGGTCTCTGGGGGTATTGGCTCTAAACGGTCCTGATCTGAAGGAAACCTCAGAGCGTGACGGTAATAGAGGACGTCAGAGTAAATCTGGCACACAGTGAAGTGAGTTTATCGATCCTCCGCTGCTCCATGAGACACCGCTAACCTCAGGATTTAACCACAACACACGAGGGTACAGCACGACGAGGGTTTAGACTGGCTCAGACATAGATTAGGTGTGGTTCTGGTTAATAAATGTACTGATTCTTGAAGGAAAAGGAAAGGAGGCTAAGATTGAGCAGAAAAAAGTCATAGGTTGATTAACTTCTTTGAGTACAGTGGGCAAATGTGTATAAGTAGGGCTCGATACCTTTGTGGTTTTGAAAGAAAAGTTACTTTACTACAAGCATCGGGGGGAAAAAATGAATTCCAATTGTTAATACTGAGTGGGACCTTTAATGTTCTTTTGCATGTCGCTCTGGAGTATAAGTCACATTGGTCAAAAAAAGCGTCATGAAGAAAAAAAAAAAAAAACATACAGTGGTGTGCAAAAGTATTTGCCCCCCTTAGCATTTTTCCTTTATTGTTGCCTTACAACCTGGAATTTAAATGGATCATTGAGAGGTTCAGTCACTTTACATCACATGAGAACAGCTATGAAGATGCTAAATATTTTTTATTGTGAAGCTAATTAGAAATATGACAGAAAAACAGAAACAGAAAACTTGAGTGTGCAAAAGTATTTACTCCCTTTTTAAAGAGGCCCGTAAATGAGATCCGGCGTTATTTATCCTCAGAAATAGTGAGATAAGGTCGGCCTGACTGCAGTTCAGCTGTCATTATGCCACAAAACACAATTTAATTCATCATTACAACATGTAAAAGATAAATAACCACACCAAACCTGCCTAAAGAGGAACATCTAAAACTCACAAAGGAGTGCATTCATCAGAGAGGCAACAATAAGACCAAAGGTGACGCTGAAAGATCTGCAGAGCTCCACAGCAGAGACTGTTGTATCTGTCCCAGGACCTCTCTGAACCATGCTCTCCACAGAACTGGGCCCTCTCTAAAGTGAAGCCTGTTGATGGCAGTGTCCTGCTGTGGGATATTTGTTTATTATTTATTTAGCAAAACAAAATAAGAGTTAATACTGTATTTAACCTGACTTGTTAGATGTTTGTTAGAACAACTTATAATGTTGTTTCCTCATCAAAAACAAACCTGGAGCTGTGTTTGTTTCATTCATACCTGTTTGAGTAATCCAGTATTTTCTGGTGCTGAGTTTCTGAGGCCTCAGAACGCTCGGTTCCACAAACCTCCACCTCTCCCACAAAGCCCCGCCCATTCCAGGAAGCTCTGACCAATCAACAAGCCCTTTACATCCACTATGCTCTCATTCATTTATCAACAAACTGTGCTCAAAAAACAGCTTCATTTCCACTGATTCCTCACAGACATTTTTCTTTTTGTAGTAAAATGGCATCATACTAAAAAGTTTAAAGAAATAAAGAGCTTTCTGTTCAAAAAGAAGAACAAGAAACGTGACATTCATTTATTAAAATGATCAATACTGCATTTAAAACACTTTTTTCTAGTTCATTTAGTGTTAGTTCGGGTTTGGTCTTGACCTGGGGTCTCATTTATAAAACTGTGTGTGGAATCCTTACTAAAAGTCTCCGTATGCCTGAAACTCAAAAGCTGTGTACGTTAGTAAATATTCACACTTATAAAACCGGGCGCACACACACCTGCACGCAATTTCCCTTTTATAGATGCCACCTGGAGTAGAAATGTGCGCACGTAAACCCACCTCACGTCCCGCCCTCTCCAAGCCTCGAATCCACCAAAGACGGTCAATGCAAAGTGATTTCTGAATGAGATTTACCTAAACATGAGCCGCTAATGAGAGGGTTACACCGAGAAACACGGAGAGGGCGGGAGGCACGTGACGCTCCACGCAGCGCTACACACACACACGCACGCACGCACGCACACACACACACACACACACACACACACACACACACACACACACACGTGCATCTGTGTTGGAAAGAGCATGCCGCTTTTCTGATTAAAAAAACTAAATTATTGCCATGACACAATGAACGCCCCCTTCCTCTTGTAACAACGCACTTCAACTCCTAAAGTGACAAAGCTACAACGCATTCTAGGGCCGAGGGTGGACCAGATATCAACGGGGAGGAAATAATTAGAACAGAATAAAAGTTGCTTTTGGCCACAATACCGGCCTTTTAATTCCGACAAGTGGTAAACCTACTCCATCGCAACGCTCGAGCGCATCCCCTTCTTCTACCCATATCAACCCAAATACAGCTCCCAGAAACAAACACAAGCATCAACCCACACAACACCAAATAATTCGGGCTCGTGTTCCCCTCCTCGGGTCCCAAAGTCCCGCATGCGAGGCACGGCAACGCTGTACAGCACAGCAATGAAAGCCGCGGGTTACTCACGGTACCGCGCATCCAGTGCTACAGTCCGGTTGTTATTGATCCCAGCAACCAAGGTACTCCGCAGAAACAATAACTCCATCCAAAAAGGAAAACAGGTAAGTTATAATCCGCAAAGTTAGTTCCGCAGCATCCAGGCCACAGGCAGGGATCCCAGCCGGCGTGTGACGTCACTCTCTTCCACGTGCCCCTGCGCGCGTCATATCCTCCTTATATAAGGCCCACACATTAATATTTTACACAGTTAAGAAAAAACCCAAAAGGAAATAATATAGTATATTATACAGTGACCATGTTCCTCACAAAGAGACATAATAAGTTAATCCTCCTCTGCTGAGTATCAACTAGAGACACATAACAATAAAAAATAACATCCCTAGACTCTGTATGGACATATGTGGCCTTTACACTCTTAAAAAAGGCAACTTTAAACATTAAAAAGAAGCTTAAAACGTAACAAATGTTTTATTTGAATTATTGCAGATATCACTTTCTAGGATTTCCTTGCGGTGTACTCTAATTGAAACTTATAATAAATGAAAGAGCATAAAATGTGTGGGAAGCATTGATCTTCTGTTCTCACATGGATATCATTTTTCGGTGCACGCTGTCCGTGCACGCGGAGGTCTGAGTAGAGGTTGTGTGTAAAAAGGGGACAGAGCTGTTGTGCACATGCATGTCCTGCGTAAAGACAAATATCAGATGTCCATTCAGTCTCTTTTTGACTCCATGTTTCATTAAAACCACTCAGCTCTGATATGAACCTGAGTCTGTAGGAGTTGTTTATGCTCACGTCCGATCGTTATTTCATAAATCCAGTCAAGGATTCATGAGAGATCACTTCTGGGGCGGCAGTAGCTCAGTTGGTAGAGCCGCTTGTCCACTAACCAGAGAGTTGGCAGTTCAAACCGTTGCATACTGTCATTGTGTCCTTGGGCAAGACACTTAACCCACCTTGCCTCCAGTGTGTGTGCACACTGGTGTATGAATGTGAGTGTGAATGGGTGAACGGTTCCTTGATGTAAAGCGCTTTGAGTACCCATGAAGGTAGAAAAGCGCTGTATAAATGTGACCATTTACTTCTGCTGTTCGTTCACACCGCGGACATTGACGGAGCCAGCACGCAGCGCCTTGTGAACTTGCACGGCAACGAACTGCGTAATTGTCAAGAATCAAATCCTTAATTTTTTTCTGAAATATATACAGTGAAGGTGAAGTGTATCAAACAGCGCAGCAAACATGGATTTGTCAGACTTGCTTCACTTCAGCAGCTCGCCGTGAGGGTTGCCTTTGTGCCGTGTCTCCAAAATGTGTGCACATGTGAGCGAGAACTGGCGTAGGGATACACAAGGTTTCAGGCGCAGAGAGCTGCGTACGCCAATTTCAGCCTCGTTTTGGGCATACGCAAGCTTTATAGATGAAATTTGCTTGGACTGGTCTGGGTCTCAATTAGTACAGTCTTTACTATGACACTACCCTTTAGTCCACTTTAGTAAATGGACCTGACTCAGATCTGGCTGCTATTAAAGAGACTTAAGTTCGGCAAATATATATACAACAACAATTTGTAAACTGCATAAAATGTACAATAGCTTCAAAAAGCAAAGATTGGAACATCCGTCTGTGAGTCAGATAACCAAGCCACTTCTCTGAGGTTGTTCTTTGAAATAAAACGTAGTGATTTTACCTGAACAAGGAGTTAAAAACCGATTATGAGTCACTTTCATCTCAAGGTGCTTCTGTCCTGAGAGAGCCGACCATTAAAACATCCAGGAGATTGAGACAGAAAGCATTACTCTGAGCTTTACACTGACTCATGGTACAGTGGTAGAAAACATACAAATAATGACAGTATTGTGTAAAAAGCTCCTGTAGACCGGAAAAACTGATCCATGTTGAGTGATATTGCAAAGCACTTTCAGCATTTCCCAGTTAGAAATTATAAGAAACGCTCTTGATTGCACACTAGTGGTTTTCTCATTTGTAGATTTGAAGAGAGTGCCTCAAGAACCAAAATTAAAGATGGCTAATCATGGGTAATCAGGAGATGTGTTATTAAAATTGGATGTTAAAAATCCTATGAAACTGTGAAGTCAGGATGATTTCTATTGAGAGACAAATGATATTTATGTCAAAAGTAATTGCTTTAAATTGGCAGATGATGGTAAAATGTTGTACTCTATATTTAAACAAAATAAAGCAGCCAGTCCTGTGTTTTTTTATTGTGTCTTAACTGCGGTGTGATCGGGTTCGATTCCTGGACCAAGTGGTTCCTGGACGTTTCACCTCTCATCCAAGAGGCGTGAAGAAGAAAGGTCTTCAACTTTAAAAACTACATCCAGATGAATTAATTTTAATCTTTTGTTTTGATTCAGTTAGGCTGAGAGTCTTCACATTAACACTGAAGAAAATGTAAAAAATTATACATTAAGGTGTTTAGTTTACATTTATTCACTTGTGTCCATAGATTTCTGCTGGGAATATTATTTTCAAAGGCCATTTTCTCAGACTGAGCTCTCCACTTCAGCGCCACCTACAAGCACCAAATTCTCCAGTCCTGTAGTTCTTTGCAGAAGCATTTCCTAATATGTAATTCCTGGCCTGATTTATTGTACATTTTACTTTTAAAAACAAGGCAAAATGTTATTTTTTAGGACTGTTGTTTTCTAATTTACTGAAAGACAAACATAAGATATCGATTATTTCCTCTGTAAAACCTTTTTGTGCAACATGTTGACAAAATGAATCAAGAATTTAAAACCTCGCTCTATCCAATATTAAGATTTTGTTTTTTGAAAAGTGGAAATGTGTGAAATTTTACATATATAAGGCCTAATTTTTATGACTCAAAACTTGCAATACAAATGTTCCCTGCATTGATGTCAGTGATCTACACGAAAGGATCTACATTGATAGCTAGTTTAAAAAAAAAAAAATCCCATTCATCTTCAGTGTCTCACCTAAATTTAAAATGTATTATTGTTCATAAAATGTTCAACTACCTCAGTTTTACCACCTGCTTTCAAGTTGAAGTTGTTATCTCCAACTTAGCTTAGTCCACTTCTTTTTAACCTTGTTGTGTTTATGGACAGGAAACACTCGACAACTGGACAAATGATAGTAGATTTTCTTTTTGGTCAGTGACAAATACTCTCACTGCCACTGTGGCTGGTTGAATTTTCTGCATACCTAGGCCTATATCCTAACTTCAGAAGGTAGGCCTGAATTTATGTTGCTCTGCTTGCGTGTGCACCATTTATTATAGAGTAATTAACCGTGATTAAAGAAACAAAAATAGTAACAAAGATACACTTTATTAAGTCAAAGTCTGCTTTATTGTCAATTCTGCCACATGTACAGGACATACAGAGAATTGAAATTGCATTATTCTCAAACCCTCGGTGTAAACAAGTAACAGTATGTAAAAAACATATAAAAAAACACAATACAATATACAATATACAAATAAGTGTAAGGATTTGTTCATTTTGGGTGAAAGCATCAAAGAGGACGATGATTCAGAAGTGTAATCAAGTCAGAAGTTTATTCAGTAAAAACACAGTGAGGTTACAGTCAGCAGAGTGAGCGCGCTCCTAAAGAGGAGTGTTCTAAGTTTTTATATTATTTATGACGATGTCTGACGATCTCTGCGTAGCATTATCTTCTTGGCTTTGAGTAACTTTTTGTGCATAGGGCAGGGCCACAAAAAGTTCTCAGTTTCTGCAGAGTCTTCCCACCATCGACAGCAGCGCCCCCTGCAGCCTTGGCTCTGAGAACTTTGTAGCAGCTCATTATTTGTGCCATATTTGGAATGCACCTAAGAGTAGAGTGACCTTAGACTGAAAGAAGAAAAACATCACATAAAATCCAAGTATTATTATTACTAATGTTGAAGCGTTATTAACCTTAGCCAGGGGCGTCCAAACTTTTTCCAGTGAGGGCCAGATCTAGAGATGTGCAAATCTTCAAGGGCCAACAGTCTCTCCTGATGCTTTCTAAAAACTGAACGCATGTACAGAATAAATAAAATGTGCATTGTTTGATAAGGATTTAGTTTTCAAAAGCCAAATAATTATGCATGCTCACTTTATTTTCTGGCTTTCTGCTCTTTATTCTGTATAAAAGCCACCTAAACAAGTGAATTTCTCTACTGTGAGATTAATAAAGTTCAGTCTAATCTAATTCACAAAAAAATAACAACTCTGAACATAAAAACTGCAACTGCAATTATTTTTCGACACACTAATTTGAAAATACAAGGCAGAGAGTATTAGATGAGATGCATAAATGTACAGACAAAGCGACAGAAACACTACGAAAGTGCTGGAGGGCCATAAGTAATGCATTTTGTCATAGAAGCTGAGGGCCATATGAAATCTCAGACCGTGCCACAAATGGCCCCCGGGCCGCACTTTGGACACGTCTGACCTTAGCAGTAGTACATCAAAATATAAGTTTAATGGTAATACGCAAAGTTATATGTAGAAATATTCAATATAAGGTAATGCAAAAAGTAGCTATACTACAGTACAAAGATTAAATATGACATAAGGCATTTAACAGATAAGGGTCATTTGAGACCAGACCACTGCAACAGTGCAATAGTGCGAGAGTAAAATTTAACAGTAAAAGATACATTAAACAGCAGTGGTTAATGAGCTTATCAGACTGGTTTATAGGTAAACTTTTATATTTAATAAATCCCTGTCCAGACATAAAACCAAATTTTATGTTTTTTAAAGCTTAGTGTGTACTATAAAACATACTGAAAAACTCCACTAATTAAATCGTGGCTTGTAGAAACGCTAATTACCTAATAACTTTTGACAAAGACTAGTCATGGTGGCTAGTGAGCAAAAAAGTAAAAAGTCAAGCCCTGGTTACTGATATGGTTTCATGAAATTTCCAAACCATAGCATTATGTTTTGTTTCCATTTTAAATAGTGGCCACTTCAATTAGACAATAGTAGGACACTTAGCTATACTGATGTTTGGAGGAATGAATAAAGAAATAAAATGAGTTGAGTATTTTTAACAAGCTTTGCAGAACTTGACAGTCACTTCTGCAGTTTGCTAAAAGCTGCACACAACTCACGAGCCTCCACAACTCCAAAAAAAAAACAGGCTGTCTGTATGCATGAGCTCCAACGTTAGCTTTAGCGGCCATGTTTTATGATCCGGCGTCATCCCGGTGTTAAATTTTGATGGAGCACCAAATTACCAGATCGCTGTAGCGTGACGCTGACGAATGCCTCTGCCAAACGGCCGGTGATTCTGCTGCCGGCTGCTGTGAGGGATACGTTTTAATCTCGGAGAGTTTCCATTTGCTCCTCCAGGACTAACGCGGAGCTCGAGGCCAATTGCTTTCGAAACTCAGAGCAGTTCTGGGAGGAAATGGTGCCACGTTGGGAGTTTTGTGTTCGGAATCTAAAGAGGACAAGCCGCAACAAAAGGCGCTGGGTCGGTGCCACATGGAGGAGAGAGGAAAGAAAGTTTACAGAGTTTTAGATGAGTAGCAAGACAAGTGGTGCTAGAGCTGAACACAAACTAATGGGAAAACTGAAACAACATTTATCACGAAAAGTAAAGTTTGCTTTTTTTTTTCTTTTGCAAAAGATGGTTGCAACAAGAAAGTATTTTGGGGTTTCTCTTAATCTCTCTTTAATCTCCTTCTTACCAAGATTAAAGCTATAAACCTCCTAAATTCAGTTTAGTACAAAAGCATCAAGAAAACAAAAAAAAACGATCTCTCTGTAAGTGAGGCAAGAGGCAACATGTGCAGAGAAGTGTAGAGCGGATTTAAGAACTTCTCTGAGCTGATTAGCGGCGTTTGGTGCTTTCTTTCGTCACCTGTTGGTTCTGCTGAAGTCCGTTATTGTTCAGGGATTTTTGTCTTCGTCCTGTTTCCATTTTAACAACAGTAAAGTCCCACTGACGTCCCACGTAACCACCACATCCAAACAAACTAACGTCCTCCACAAGTCTTTGTACAACTGGTATCTGTTGCTGTTCAGAAATAAGTGCAGAATTGGTCGTATTAAACAGATATTTTGGTGTTTATTGGCAAAAGTGGAAACAATTCTTCTAAGTGCCATGTTTGTTTTGGATACCGGTGTGCTGCTTATCTCCCACCATTTGTTTCTCTGATTGTTTTTTAGCTCTGTGATTGTTCCAACCATAGAAATAAAACTCAAGTGAAGGGATACCAGACTATCTGGCCAGGCAGCCAGTGGTGAAAATACCTTTTTTTTTTTTTTTCATAAGTAAAAGTACAGATAAAGGAGCAAATATTTACTCAAGTAAAAGTATCACCTTAAAAATTGCATTTAAGTAAAAGTATAAAAATACTAACATTTAAAAGTAAGCAAAATCTTTCACATTTAACACATTCATGAGTTGTCTGTGTTAAATGTGAGGGATTTTGCTGATTCCAGATGAAATGAACAAACTGCTGCAGTAGAAGAAACTGAATCTGTCTCTGAGCTCTTCTGTCTTTATTATTCTGATGTTTCTAAAGCAGTACTACTTTACTGCATCTGTTTAAGTATATTTAAGTACTGCGTTTCTACAGCGAGGGCATGACAAAAACACATAATTTTAAACCAAAAGTCAAAATACTTTTTACTTCAAACCAACTCAGGAATGTAGTGGAGTAAAAGTAAAAAGTACCCCTTTTAAAATAACTCAAGTAAAGTACAGATAAATAAGAATAAGAAAACCTTTATTAGTCCCTCAGTGGGGAAATTGCATTGTTGCAACGGCATCAGTACAGTTAGCAGTAGCACACAGTGGTATCACACAAGAGCACAGCGTGTATCAGAGACCAGTCTGGCCAACGATAATTAACTAAAAAACTAAACTACAAGTAGAGCTAAATAAATAAATTAGAATATGAGCAATTAAATACACTGTAATAAATATGTACAGTTTACAGTGTGACAGAGTATGGATATTCAAAATATCATAGGTAAAGAGTGTGCATTGTGAATAGCTGCTTCAAATAAAATAATTATGGCACATAATAATATAAATATTGCACAGGTTTCCACAAGCTGCTGACAGTTAAAACAATATTAAAACAATATTGCACAGGTGAATGGATTACAGTCAGGAGGGTTCATTGTAGTCTGACAGCAGCAGAAGGAAAGACCTGCGGTGTCTCTCCTTCACACAGCGATGGTGGAGCAGTCTGTACCTGAAGCTGCTCTCCAGAGCAGACAGAGCGTCCTGCAGGGGGCGTCCTGCAGGGGGCGTCCTGCAGGGGGTGTGACTCCTGGTCCAGCATGGATGTCAGTTTTGCCAGGACCCTTCTGTCGCCCACCTCCCGTCCAGAGGACAGCCCAGGACAGAGCTGGACTTCCTGATGACTTTGTCCAGCCTCCTCCTCTCTCTGTGATGCTGCTGCAGACCTCAGCTACAGGAGGCTGATGCCACCACAGAGTCAGAGAAGGTCCTCAGGAGCGCCCCCTTCAGTTTCCTCAGGAGGTAGAGCCTGCTCTGACCTTTCCTGTACACTGCGTCTGTGTTGTGAGTCCAGTCCAGTTTATTGTTCAGGTGAACACCCAGGTTCTTATAAGAGTCCCCTCTCTCAGTGTCCGTTCCCTGGATGTTCACCGGTGAGGGGACGGCAGACCGCAGTCTGCCAAAATCCACCACCACCTCCTTGGTTTTCCCCGCGTTGATCAGGAGGTGGTTTTGCTGACATGAACATTGTACTTAAGTAAAGTGACTGAGTGCTTTTACTTTGTTACACTCCACACTAAATACAAAATAACTGTGTCTGGTACAACTTAGTGAGATGTTAACATCTGAACTCCTGCTGATTGTGTTGGAGCTGTTTTAATTAAATTCAGAAGTTCTCTTTGGAATTAGGCCAATACATTCTTTTCATACAAAAAATTATAACCTACTAGGAACATGTGTCTTTTGGAAATAGTACTCTTGCATCAAAGCGGCTGCAATTTTAAGCAGTGTATCCACATTTCTTTGGCACAGAGGACCTCCAAGTCGATGTAAGAAGTCGATGCGTATGAAGTTTAGCTGGTATCTCCTGTTGTCTGGTGTTTGGTGAAGTTCTCACAGTTTGCTCAGGTGCTGTTGTTTTGTTTTTTTTGCCTTTTGAGCAGACAGACCGTGTTCTGATGTGGGAGGAAGAGCGTGCAGCTTTTAGCCGTTCTCTCTGTCAGCGTTTTCTGCTCGAGCAGAGGCTGCGTGGGTTCAATGAGCTCCACTCTCAGGAATATTCAAGCTCACACAAATCCCAGTTACTCACCGGAGAGACAGAGCAGCTCCCCAAAAAGTTTAAAAAGTTTTCACAGACTCTTTACCTGAAAAATGAAAAGTGCATATGACAAACGCTGTGTTCATGTGCTCCTCAAAGGTTCCCAGTTAAGTTTTAGGAAGCTGTTTTTACAACCGTGTTTTGTTCAAGTGCTTTCAACGCTGCAAACAGTAATATGAATGTTACTGTTCACAGACTGATGCAGGTATTACATAAGTTAGTAAAATAAATCAGTGACTGCGTGTATATGCAGTAGAACAGTGGTTCTTAACTGGTCTGGCATTGGGACCCACCATCATCCTACAATGAGAGGCCACGACCCAAATAAAGGATCAAATGTATTGAACCTGAGACAGAATAATGTCAGAATATCACAGAGAACACATTTAACAAAGGAGTGGCAATGCTAGAGAACTATTCCCTTCTACATTCTGTTGGATGCAGTTTAATTTAAAACCAAAACACATGAAATAAAAAAGTAAAATGCAAAAGGATTCAAGAATACAACATTTACTTTTCTTCTGACGACCTTTTCAGAGGTAAATACTGAAAGACTTTGTGCTTTGAGGAGAATTAAGCAGCGCTCACTTCAACTTTGGCTGTAACACTAACATAACTTTTTTATTGATCTTTTTTTCGTTTTCTTTTTTTTTTTCGGTAAGGGCCCGTGATTCACAGAAAATGGTTCCACAACCCACCTTTGGGTCCGGACCCACCAGTTGCACTAAAATACTCCGATCTTAATCTGAATATGATACTGTCATGTTAACACTGTTTTAGAATTACCTTCATTAGATTAAGGTCATATTCAGAATAAGTCAAGTGAAATGTTCTGATATTATTTGCATTATTGCTGCATGAAAACACCTTAATTGCATTATTGCATGTTCTCACCTTTTTTTGCTGACAATGACGAGTTACGATGGCTTTGTGACTGATAAAAACTTTCTTAATACAAGAGTTTATGTCCAAAGTGCTGTTAATTCTTCACAAAACAAGCATTTTTTAGCAACAGCTGTTTCCGGTTTTAGACGGCACCGCAGGGCTCTCACTTCATAAAACAAACATCATGATTATTTTTAAAATTATATGAACACAAGTCAAATTAGTGATGTTATAATCACTTGTTAAAATGTAGGCTTAGTACAGTTGCACTGCGCGGCCAACAGAAAACAGGAAGTGTACTGTAGCGTTAGCATTAGCCTCTCACCGCTACACTCCAGGATTTACTCTCATCCATTTATTACATAATGTATACTAACACAACATTTAAAATTCTAACTATCTTCATCAGAATATGCTCTTAACATGTAAACAGGAATATTCCAGTTCCAGTGGCTCATGTAAACTCTGTATTCAGAGCATGAGCTTAATCTGAATATGGATGTTAATCAGAGTATGATGTGCCATGTAATGTATACATGCATTTAAAGTCTTTTTACAATAAAAAAAAAAAAAAATACAAAAGCAAATGAACAGACAAATGTGTAGAAATTATTACAAAATGAGGAGTAGATATTGAAGTTTTTGTTTTGTTTTTTGCCTCTTTAATCCTCCTCTGTATGGGCAGCATTAGTTGCACGGAGCACATCAGGGCAGTATGGATTTGTTGCCATGTTCTCTGTAGCAGAGCCTCATCAGTGGTGATCCCACAGCACACATTCACCTCTGGACTCTCTCTCGGTGAAGTTCCCGAGTCACATGGGGCTGTTCTGATCCCAAATTCTCACTTTATGTGTTCAGTTTCCCTGGAACTCATCACTAAAACAAACTCAGGGGAAGAACGCTTCACCCTCAGAAATTGGTTCCAGTTAACTGCAAACTCTTTTGGTCTCGGTTTATCATTTGGCTCGAGTGAAGGCTGTAAGAGTTGCACTTTGTAAGCAAAGTACAATCGCAAGTTCTGTAGGGCTCTGTGCACTGTTGAACATGGAGCTATAACTGTCTGGTGGCAGTACGTCTGTGATTTTTGTTTTTATGGCCACCCTGTGCTATGAAAAACTGCTCAAGTAAGTGCTTCTGCAAGTCTGATATGTAAATAAGAGTTAGCATGTGTCAGAGAGCGAGCGCAGTGCTTTCAACCCAGTGCAGCCTGTCAATCAACTCAGCCGAGAGCAGATGAAGGCATGGATGTGAGAGACTTGACAGAGACGCTACAGTTTAAACAGTGACATGCTGTATCAGGGAAGGACAGAGCGAGAAAAGAGCATCTTCTGTAGAAGCGATGGGCCTACAGTTTGAAATGGGACAACGCAACTTTAAGTGGGCCAGACGACTCAGTCAGCGCGCGCTTGAGAGACAACAGGATTTAACAAGTGGACAAACTCCAGACATCGTTGTCCTGCGTACACTGTATGTCCACTGTAGGGACTTTAAAAGACGTGGAAAAGACTCGTGCAAGCCCAGTTTTAAAGACAGCTGCAGTTCAGTGGAATACAAGAAACTAAAAGAAAGTGTGGCAGGTAAAGTTTGTCTCTTTATTGCCTTTGCCTTCAAATTAACGCATTAATGGTGTAACTTTGTAAATGAGAACATTTTTAAAGCGTTTTATCTTATTTTCAATGAACCATTTGTGCATAAACAACAACAGTCTTCCCTCCACTAAACTTTTCCACCTGCTCCTCCAACGAGCTAAATTTTCACGCAGATTTAGCTCCGTAGTTGTGATAAATCAAGCAGCAACCTCAAAGCAACTTAATTTGCATTTTCCACTCCTTGTTTTTATGCTTTCTGACGAGAAAGCCTCGTTTTACAGAGCCATTGAGTCACCAAAGCAAAATCTGCGCTGCACTCATTTAGCTCCTGTGAGAGACGCAAACCTCAGCTGCGCCTGGGTTTGCTCCACTTTTAGCACGACTTATTATTTTAGCGAGCAGCAAACCTTTGATAAAGCTGTCTCCTGGAGTATTATTCATTCACATTATTTTTGGTTCTCACCATTTTTGCCTTATCAGTGGCTCGTGTTACAAACGTGCAAAGTGTTTTGTTTTTTTGTTTTTGTTTTTTTGGCAAAACAAGCTAGCAACAGTTGTTTCCGTTTTAAGACGACACCGTACAGGACTCTTGCTTCAGAAAACAAACATTGCATTTATTCTTAGCTTTTACATTAACACGAGTCAATTCAGTGGTGTTGTTACAGGAAACAGGTCTTTAAATACTGACAATGCAGTAATATTTAACATTTTTGCTCTAAATATGTTTTATATCTCATATTAACACAGAATTTAAAATCACTAACTAGCTTAAATAGAAAATGCTCTTAACATGTAAACATAAATAATCCAGTTCCAGTAGCGCATGTAAACACCTTATTCAGAGCATGAGCTTAGTCTGAGACTGTAATCAGAGACGTGCCATGTAAACGCCCTGACCACAGCGCCACATAAAGACTCGTTTTACAGCTGCAATCAGAAACGCTCGCCCCCTCATCTCCACAGACATTATAATGATGTGAATGAAAGATCATGAGAATAAATGACAGAAAAAAACCTCATTAAACAGAAACCAGTTGTTGTTCCATATCTGAGTTATTTTTACTTAACGTTGAAGTTCAAAAGAAAAACATGATTTACTGTTCTGGGTAATCGTTAACAAGCTTCTTACACCGCTCGTCCAGAGTCTTTGAAAAAAAAAAACCCAAATCCATTTAAATCAATGTTGTACTAATCTTTGACATAGTCATGGCTGTAATAATCCTCAAAAAAAAAAAAAAAAAAATCCACTTTGCATTGAGAATACTGAAAATCTTTCTTTCTTTCTTTTTTTACAAAAAAAAATTGAGATAATATTAAATTCACTGGCACAGAAACGGTTAAAATTCTGAAAATAATTAAATATTTATAATATATATTTATAATCAGGGCAGAAGTTGATTAAATGATTCATGCAAAAAGGTAGAAAGAAATATGAGTTTATATATTTTTTATGATGTTTTGTTGACTTTTGTCACTGAACAGGAGCAACATAACAAAATTAGTTAGAGTAAAAATAAAGTAATATTAAATTTGTTTTTCGAATATCAATATTAATGATAAAATACACACCTGAATCGCAACAAAAGGTTCAAAAGCAGTCATCTGGAGTTGATTTTTAAAGTTAAAGTTATCCAAGAGGCTTTCTCAGTTCTGAAGCTGAACTGGTGAGAGCTGGTTTATCTGCTCCGAGGAAGTTAGACCTGAAACTAACTTCTATTGGTTCAGGAGACTATGAAGAGCCTGAGTGGTTTCGGGTCGTTAGGAGTCCTTTGTCCTCAAAGGAGTGGTTTGTGGCCTTCAAGTGTAGGGAAGCAGGAGAACTCGGATCAATCTTGGCATTTAATTTACATGAAGCTTATAAGAAGTCAGGGCTAGATGTAATAATAATAATAATAATAATAATAATAATAGGAAGAAAAGTTTAAGGTCAGCTCTTAACTTTAGTTTTAGCTTTCGGTTACTGGTGTTGCAAAAAATGTATGAAATTAGATACTTTACGTGCAATAGCTTAACTTGTATTTACTCAAAAAGGTCACATCTCGAGTCGCAAGTGAAAATGTCTCAAAATAGTGGTTGTTATTGCCATTACATTAGAGCAGATTACAAACCTGCTCGGCGCTGAAAAGGCCCATTGAAACAGAGTATTAAATATTATAGAGGGGGCAGATGAAAGCGGCACAATTGGATATCGATCGCTCCAGACGTTACACTGAGAAATAGAAAAAGCTTATTATGGTCTTTACACAGCGCTGGGGTCAACAGGCGCCAGACGAGAGGCAGAGTAAACAGCCATCGATTACTGCCACGTCACAGGAGCTGCCTTCGAAACACGTTCACTTAGAGCCGCATTTAAAATGGAACATAATGGCCTTTATATAAATGTCTGAAGCACTCCCAGTTCGATGGATGAGTCTGGCTTCTGCAGCAGACACAGTATGGGCTTTTATCCTAAAGGTAATATGTCTGACTATTATATTAAAAACTTTATTTGCTAAAAATGATTCAAGGTTGTTTTAAGCCTCAGGCCCCTGGCTCCTTTCAGGGTTTTTCAAATTTATTTTTTGCTCTCATTTTGACATTTCTTATGTTAGGGTGAGGACAGAGATGTTCATTAATAAATGAATTTTAGAATTTCAGCGTCACAACTGAAAAAAAAAAACCCTACATTTTCTACTGTCTAAAAAAACTCACATTCTTCTTAAAGCCCTTTTTAGTTCCTTTGACTCACATTAAAATCACTTATTTTCGCTCTACTGCCGTTACAATACAGAAATGTTAAATCATGTTAATTCCTCTGTAACCCTACCAGAGGGTAAAAAATACACAAACAAAAACATCACCACCAGATCTACCATTTTCTCATTGCATTGTGGGAAATAATTCCCTTATATTTCCATTAGAAAACAGTGAGTGTAGACGATGGGTTTTAGGACATTCAGAGGAAAAAACAGTTTCAGCTTTTTTTTTTTTTTTTTGTAATGGCACAAAAAGTAAAAATGTTTTAAATTCAGTATTAAGGCAAATCAGACACCTGTCCAGGACTGGTAATCCCTGGACAAACAAAAAAAGTTTGCATCTTTAAATAGTAAATATTCATGTTTTATGTACAAATATGTGAATTATGTGAACAAACTGCATTTAGGGGATTAGAAATATAAAAATGAATTTACTTTTGCTCTCTGTGATGAGGACAGGGTCATAAAACACCACATGTTTTTCTTCATGTTTTTATTTTTAAATGTGACCCAGTGAGAGCACTTTCAGAGGGACAAATGTGATTTTTTTTAAAGGAGGGAATTTTTAAAGGATGGAACTGATGCTGAGTCTGACGACAGCCACGCAGAGGAGGAAGCGGCGCTTCGTCTACCTCCGGAGTTGGCGGAGTTGTTCAGAAGCGACACCGAGGATGAAGAATTTAAAGGATTTAGCGATTAGGAGTGAGATGGTGAGTTTGGTGAACTTGTTATATTATGTTCTTTATGCTATAGTTATGTGAATAACTGTTAATATATTACGTTAACATACGAGACACCTGTTCAGTTCGTTGTTTATGCTTCATGTAGCTGAATAACCATCAATGTGTTACGTTAGCATAGCGCACACCTATTCAGCTGTTGTTCTCTATTCTATTATTACTATAACTTGCCTTTCAACATGAAATGTCTGTTCTTGGTGTCGGATTTTGTCAAATTTCCCCCAAAAAATGCGACTTATAGTCCAGTGCAACTTATATATGTTTTTTTCTTCTTTATTATGCATTTTTTGGCTAGTGTGACTTATACTCTGGAGCGACTTATAGTCCAGAAAATACGGTATACATAGCTATAGATATTATATATAAATATCCTACAAACAGAAGTGGAAAGTAACTAAATACTTTGACAAGTAATCTGGCCGCCCCACTAAGTGAATAATGCACCTAACTGTAAAGTGACTGAGAGTCTAGGAAAGCACTAGAAGATAGACACAATATTAATTAAAAGTAAATACATTTATGGAGAAAATTTTACTTTCTGAATACTTTTCCCCCTTTTTCTTTATCTACAAAAGTATTTTCTTGGTGGCTTAATTGGTTGTAAGAAGCAATCACAATGTAATAGTAATAATAGTAGTAGAAGCAGTACTAGTAGTAGTCTTAGTAGTATTAGTAGTAATATTACTACTAGTTTGTTCTTGTTCTAAATTTGAATTATTATTTTGCTGGGTATTTTACTTGAGTAATATTATATGTATATTGTAGTAACAGTATATTTTTGAGCACTTTTTCGACCTACAGAGCTACACCTGCTGGAATTGTCAGTGGAAAACTTCTTTTTAAGTTTTTGTGTTTGAAGAATACATCTATTAATCCACCAAGGAAAAAAAAAAGTTCTGTTTGATTCTCACTTTTCTCTTTGTCAAAATAAAGCATATATTTTCATTTGACCTTTTCACAAAGCCTCAGACATAATTTGATTGGCTCCCAGTTCACTGTGTAACTTTTATTAATCTTTCACAATGTGCTTGGAACATCCTTGAAGTTATTGACATCAAACTCATTTTACTTCGGGCTTTAGAGGATTTTTTATAGACATCGAGAAGAAAAGAGTTGTTTTTTTTTTTTTCTTGTGAAAAGTCAAGTGAATGTTAAAAAGTTTGAGCAGAGCTAGATATGAATTATTGAAGAGAGATACACTTTTTGGTATAAAATGCTAATGTCTCAAACAACAAATGCACCATATTTCTATCCTTAACCCATTTAATTCCAAATTTTTCTCAGACATAACAATTGTAAAATATGTTATCAATGCTCTAATGAAACAATCATTTGTTATTTTTAACAATTTCAATGGAAAAGTGGGTGAAACCTGAGTTTCCACAAACCACTTTTAAGGTATTTGGTCAACTTTTTCTTAATTTAATGCAACATAACAATATATTACCGTCTTTACTTGTCCTAAAAAGGTAGAAAATTATTACTTTAAGCAATAAAAGGGCAAGGATCGTCAACTACATTTGTCTAAGGGCCACAGATTTCTTGGCAGAAACTGTAAAGGCCAGATCTCATAAAATAAAACAATGTAATATTGTATCCTAAATAGTATACTATTATTTTATATATTAATTTTCTGCTTGTCCCATTTCTAATAACGGAGGCCTATGATCAAGGCTTCATTTACATTTTTCTCTGTTGACAGTTGAGAAACACAATTTTTCCAATGTAGACCAATATGTAGGGTAGATTTTCTGAACTTTATAAAACAAATGAATACACCCAAAATGGAAACAGATGTGTTAGAATTGGAAGGTCAGAAAAGTTTGTTGCGAAAACCAATAAGGCGATCTCAATCAAACTCTCTGTGCAGGTAGAGTTTGTGGAGTGCTACAAAATGCATTTGGATTTTTTGTTCTATGAGGTTGTCTTTTTATTGCCGTTATGAGCTTTTCAGACTGAGATAAAGTGATTGGAGATGTTACCTATGAACTGCAGAGTAAGGCGTCTGAACTGCAGAAAGATACTCTGAGCTGTTTCTCAGGACACGCCCAAGCATCTTCAGTTCAAATCTCACAGATCTGTCGACAGTGAGAACAGATAAAGAGTTTTTTGAGAAAACTAAGTGGGCTGTCTCAATCAAACTTGCTGTGCAGCTGGGGAGAGCTACTAAATGCTTTTTCATTTTTTGCTCTATGAGGTTCTATGCCTGAGAAATTAGCAAAATCTTTTTATTGTTTTTGTGTGTTTTGAGCCTTTTAGGCAGAGATAAAGCGTTTTTGGAAGTTTCCTATGAACTGCAGAGTAAGATGGCTGGGGAAGCTGGGGTCCTTCAGTCACATGGTTGTCCGGACATGTGCCTGACCAAAATCGGCCAATTGTCATAAAAATCATCCGACTTCTACTCTGTGGGCCAGATGGAAAGCTGTGGCGGGCCAGATGTCACTGGTCTAGGGGAACATCTGACACTCTGCAATAAAAAAAATATCAACAGGTATTTTCAGTGGCTTGTAATTAAATATGCATAATTACAGGCTGGAGCACTAGGTCACACTCACCAAACATGTTCACATCTGACTCAGGGTTAAACTCCTGCAGAGAGTGGAACATTACAAGGCCCTTTATTTTATTATGGGACCTAGTGACAAGGTGAAAATTGTTGCTGACCAGATTTCCATTTATCCTGTGTCCAAACCAAACAAAGTGGAGGAATTACAACTACATATCTGAGCACTAGAGACCTGAACGATGGTGTGGACCAAAATCATTCTCCTAGGTCACGGGTCTGCAACCTATGGTTTTAGAGCTGCATGTGGCTCTTTTGTCCTGCTTTTGTGCCTCTTTGGGCATCTAACATCTGATTATGCAATAAAGAAATAGTAGACGACTGATTAGAAGAGCCACACACAAACACCAAGAAACAGTTACAGGATGCAACTCTAGTTCTCTGTAAGATAATCAGTGCAGTATTTAACAGTTCTCTGTTAGTTTGCAATAATTAATTACCACAATAGGTTACATTTCAGTTATAGACTAAGCCACTTATGACTTGGTTGTGGCTCTTCACAGATTCAAATTTTGTGTTTTTAGGAAAAATTGTCTCTTTGGATCCCAAAGGTTGCAGACCCCTGTCCTATCTTCATGTTTACACACTTTAATAAACTTTTGTTTGAGACTTAGGCGGAGGCTGAGCTCCTCTCCAGGTGTAACTTGTGAACAAACACCTGTGATCATGTGACCTTTGACCCCAGACATGAAACTCACCAAACTTCTTCAGAACTCCTCAGTTGTGCTATACGTAACCTACTAATAGCTATTTTATCACATAATAACAACAGAGCCTTAAAAGAGATCTTTTTCAGCAACAATTGTTACTGGTGGGATTCTAATAAAAAAAACTCCATCTTATCCAGATTAATCCTGTTTGTTTGGTTCATCCAGTCGTGTGGCAGTAGCGTTGTGTATGGCCAAGGTTTGCCAAAAGCAGTGTGCACTCTTAAGACTCCTTTATTCTCTACATTAGATACACTTTTGGATACAGATGACGCGCTCTGGTCCTCTTCTGCGTTCATTCTGTCGTATGTTCGTCCATTTTTCCAAAGCTTGTGGATACAGATGAACAGAGCAGTACATGTTTTGACCGTTGGGGGGCGCTAGTGAACACAGCTCAACAGTCACAGCAGAAGGTTCTTCACGGTGTATTCAAAGAACAGACCACTGCTGTTTTTGCCTAATTATCTTGGCTCTTTTTTAACTAAATCTGTTGTAAACACCTTCGTCAGTGGTTGTTGCTCTTTTTCTTCCGTCTTGCTAAAATCTTTGACTGTCGTCGATCGCCCCCTACTGGTGAGTTAACATAACACACACACAACATAGAAAATGGTTGGAGGAATAAATGCTGTAACGCCAACAACGCTTGGAAAGGACGGATCTATTTACACATGAAAAGAGAGTTAAAATGCGCCTTAAGAGTTACTTGAAACCAAAATAATTACCACAAAATCTGTCCTCTGTAAATAGGTGTGACCAGATTTTAGACCCAAAATCTGGGACACATATTTTTTTTCACTAATAATTGTGCATTTAAACTCACCGAGAGACAAAAAGTGTCCAAAATGTATACAAATTTGCTGTCATGTGATTAAAGAACATGACACTGTGGCTTAAATTTTGAATTTTAACGACCATTTATTAGTTTTAGTGATTAAAGTCTTTAGACAAATTTGTTTTAGGTTTCCTATGCATTTTTGTTTGTTTGTTTGTTTGTTTTTGTTAAACTGGGTCATGGTTGGTTAATAACTGGGACATATGATTGTTTTTACAAATCTATGTTGGGACATGAGTCAGGTTTGATTCCCAGACCGTGGTGAGGACTTCCCTGGAGTTTGCCAGTTCTCCTGTGCTCAGGTGAACTGTGGTTCCCCCCTGACTTAGGTGGACCCTTCAAAAAATATGTGCTTTATTTTTTGATGCTTTGGTCTTGTGTTTTTATTACTGACTTTATGGGTGTATGCAAAACAATTATTGTATATTTGTACATTTTTTTGTGCTCTGCAAATGAAACTTTGAAACTTTGACCGGGATTCTGGCCCAAGATCTGAAAAGGGGACACCAGATTCTCCTCACCTGGTTTCAGGGGAGGGCGATATGGACAAAAACGTATATATCCCAGTATTTTTCAAAATTATGATAGGATTAGGAGTGCACATTTTTTCATTTGTTTATGATTACGGGTTTACTATATGTCTCCTAACAAACAAATATTTTTTTTCCCTTTATTTCCCTGTTCTTATGAGGAAAATTCATATCATACAAGAAAAAAAAAAGAGAAGGCAATCGGTATGCAGTGGTATATCGCCCAGCTCTGCAAGTCCCGGGGCGATGCACAGCGGTCGCCCCCTGCTCCTGACAGACTGCCCCAGTGGCAGGATGGGTACATGCAAAGAATTATTTTTTTTTTTTTTTGGGTACTACAACGAATACCATAACCTTGAGCCAATGACTCGCTAAAACAAATCATGGTACAGTAGGTGGTCACTGCCTGGTGCTTCATCCAATCATCATTAAATTATTCTTCTGAAAATGTCCTCCCTTTGAAAAACCCCCCAAATGGTTCTGTGTAACACTTTTTGTGGAGCAGATCAAAGAAACTCTGGCTCAGCTTTTTCATCTCATACTATTTTTTGTTAAATCTAAATGCACCATAGTGAAAGAATATGAGATGAATGGTTGTCTGTCAGTATCTCTGTGTGAGTAAAACTGGCCGTTGTCCCAAAATGGCTGGCCCAGGACCACTTCACGTCCGACCCCTAAGAGAAAAAACTCTCTTAACTACCCTCACAGTCAGCAAATATTATTTCTTCACCTGTCTTTGCTGTGGAGGACAAACAGCGCGTTGGGCCCTGAAGGCATCACGAGCCTCATCCTCTCACTTTGATGAATAAAAGATGAAAGCTGAGTTTATGTGTGAAATATTTATAGGTGTCTCATTGTAAAGCTGGGGTCAAATACGACTGCGGATTCTATATTATCTTCATTCTCTTCCGCTTCCATCATCTCTCTCTCGGATGAAGCATAATTAATGAGCTCTGGATGTGTTTGCATTGGGAGAGAGGTCGGGGAATGGATTGTAATAAGTTCTTCAAAGAAATGGGAGCTAGGAAATCTCCAAGAGGACATAACACTGCACAGATCGATATTTCATCATAAGCAAAGACCTTACAATTAAGCATCCACATTGCACAGATTTTGGCATTAAAAAAGCCAATTTGTTTCTGTTATTTCTGTCTCTTAGGACTTTCCTCATCTTAACCCTTACACCCTGATTTAAAAAAGTTACATCCGTACTGTAAATTGAACTTTAAACTGCAATAAAGTCATCAATGTTCAATATTTTTACTTTTTTTAATTGTTTTCATGTAGGGGTTAATGTACATAATGACTTAAGCTGTTAAGCCCTGAGGCCTTTTTCCCGAAAATTCTATATCTACATTTATTAAGGTTTTACTTAGCATTTACCAGGTGTACATAGCTAACCTTGGTAGCAAATTAATTGGTGGACTTTGGGGATTACTGCGGAAGATAAATAATATTAATAAATTATATTGTTTGACCATAAATTGAGGTTGAAATGGATTATTCTAATTTCCGCCTGAAAAAAAAAACACATATTTGCCTCCAAAAAAGCCTTTTTCCTTCCTGTAGTGAAGCGATTAACAACATAAATTGAAAATTTCACATATCTTGGTCTACTGCAGCAAAATTTGTGCCAAATAAACAAAGTAATGGAAAGATATACATGTTTTATTTTTTTTTTTAATCCAGGCGGAATCCAACTGTTGAATAGAAATTGAAGTAGATAGTTTTGTTGCCATTAATTGTCCGAACACGAGGAGGAGAACACGCAAGGGGGCGGAGCCCCGTCGGGCTCTATTCGGGTTTAAGGGGTTAATTAATCACCACTAATAATTAACCCTTTAGTTAGCTGTTTTTGACATGTAATACACAAAAATTCAATATTATTGTGACAGTGGAAGCACTGTCACCCCATCTGAGTTGGTGCTCATAATACAATGTAAATAATACAATGACACAAGATATACTTATGGACATTTTTATTATATATGAAATGTATTTGTAAAAAAGTCTTCACAGTCGGTGGTGATGGTAGCTCTGTAAAGACGCACCGTAAGATCTGACTGTATAAACACTGTATGGGGTTATTTGTTACTTTACGGCAGGTGATGGGTCTAAAGTGCTGTACAAAAGAAAACAGGAAACCTCACCGGTTTGTCCGGTCTCCTCCTGGTGTTGTCTTCCTGGTGGTGCCTGGCTAAAAGCGCTACCCAGGGATTTGCGCTGGTTTTATTTGTTGTATTTGGTATTAAAATGGGTTTATTTTTGTAATGGATAAAAATGAGAGGATTTTAGGCGTGTGGGCTTGTATGGTGTCTGAATATATGTAAATATTATTATAAAACATAATTGTTTGTAATATGATGGGGGAAGGATTGTATACTTACCCTCAGCAGATGGTAGAGGCCATCCAAATGGAGCCCTTTTAAAAGTGGGACCAGTTTTGTAGTCCAGATGATGTTTGCTGTTGAATATTGTGCGATGTTTTTTTATGTAACCTAAAAAAGCCTCATAGACCGCTAGGCAGCCTACAATTATAAAAACACATTTGACTTTGACTGTTATTGTAAAATTAATGGTACACTCCCAAAGATTGTCCCATCCCAATATAGCTACATTTCCTACAATTATTACAGACCTCTGTCAAGTCATTGCAGTTCCATTTTACAATCCAGTTTTACCTAAAAGGTTTTACTCTCATAGTTGGGCCTCCTAAAATTGGGAATCCTAGACCAGTGTTTCTCAAACTGTGGTACAGGTCCAACTGGTGGTACCCAGACATCTTTTGGTGGTACTCCAGACTCTTTAAGCAGTTTAAGTCATGATTTTAAAGACTTAATTTAATTGACTACGGCTTTGTCCTGTTTAGGCACAGTTTTAGATCTGGTTTAATCCTGGTTTAGACCTAGCTTAGTCCTGGTTTAGTTCGGGTTTAGTCCACTCACCTGTCTGGATGAAGCCCACCTGCTGCATCCTTACAGACCTGAACTCCAATACTGAGCTAATGGGATGAGTTTTTTCCTTACCAAGAAGGTAAAGCTCTGTTGTGATATTGGGCTAAATAAATGAAACTGAAATGAGTTTCAGTGCTTGTTTAGAAAGGGCTCATTTTAGTCTGTTTAAGATGGTGCTTGGAAAACTAAATATTTTTGAAGGTAGGCGGTGTGAAAAGATTGGAAATCACTGTCCTAGACCAGATTGTTGTCAAATTGGCCCTGTCTTACAGTGGTAAAGAAAAAAATAAATGAATCGGAATCCTCAATTTTAGCAAAACGTCCATAAAATGTTACCTTAACCTTCTGAGCCTAACAAACATTCAAACCAACGCCAACAAAAACATAACCTCGGTGGTGGAGGTGAAAACGGAAGTTGGATTTAAGAGCACATTTAACAAGCGAGTGGCGATGCTAGAGAGGGAACTGTTCCCTTCTACATTATGTTAGATGCAGTTTAATTTAAAATCAAAACACATGAAATAAAAAAGTGCAATTCAAAAGGATTCAAGAATACAACATTTACTTTTCTTCTTCTGACCTTTTCAGTGGTAAATACCAAAAGACTTTGTGTTTTGAGGAGAATTAAGCAGCGCTCACTTCAACTTTAGATGTAACAGTAACATACATTTTTTATTATTATTATTATTTTATTTTTTTTATTTTTTTTTTGGCAAAGGCACGTGACCTGCTGGAAATGGTTCTATGACCCACCAGTTGCAAATAACTGGTCTAAAGCAGTGGTTCTCAACTGATCTGGCTTCGGGACCCACCATCACTTTATAATGACAAACCGTGACTCAAATTAAAAAGGTAGTGAGGAAAATTAAGAGATATTTTAGGAAAATGAGAAGATATTGAGGAAAATTGAGAGATATTGAGGAAAATCAAGAAACATTTTAGGAAAATGAGAAGATATTGAGAAAAATTAGGCAGTACTCACGTCAACCTTAGGTATAGCAGTAACTTTATAGAACTGTATTTTTTGCTCTGGTTGAGTTTCTTTTATATTATTCTATTCTATATGCCCCACACTGCCACCTACTGTTAAGGAGTGTAAATTAATTTTAAAAATTAAACTTTCTTTTTTTTGTCCTGGCAAAGGCCCATGGTCCACTGAAAACAGTTCTGCGACCCACCAGTTGAGAACCACTGGTCTAAAGAACGTTAAGCTCAGAATTGCTGTGTAGCTCATAAATGCATTAATAAGAAATGCTTCACTTTGCTTCAGTTTTTGTTCATTTTCCCTCTCTCTGCTGTCTGTAGTATGAGATTACAGTCAGTGAAGCTCAACAGTGACTGCCAACCCCTCTGGTGCCAGAAGCAAATTTCCCATTCATTTTCCCCATTGACTTTTTGAAAAATCCGAATATGAAGAGTTTAAAGGCTTGACAAAGGCTAACTAGCAAAGCCGTATACTTAATATACACACTGTTTTCGAAAGGTCAATGGGTAAAAGTGAATGGGGAATTATTTTACAGAATGGGAGGTGGGCGGTCACTGTTGAGCTCCACAGAAGCCACTTTAGCCAGGCAGTCAGACAATTTCCACTGTGACTCTGCACACCGCTAATCATAGGTCACTAGTCTATTTTTTATGGATGACGCACAGAGAAGATGAACAGGAAGCAGACACTTTTTTTCATTTAGAGTTAAATCTGACTAGGCACAGAGCTCATTTAAGCACCCTGAGTGGATTTTTAATGTTTTGTATGAGAAAGTGGACTATAGTGTTGACAGCTCCCAGCTAAAATTAAGGCTACAATCATTTGGTTTTGATTGAAGCCTTTGTCAAGTAGAGAAAAGCATAAGAAGCAAAAGTCTGATCAATCAGAATTATTAGAGTTAAGGCTTATTTCTCATAATGTCTCTGCTCTCATGTAAAAGTCAGCTTTATGAGCAACTCATTTTTGATTCTCTCCATAGTTCCTGGAGAGATGTCGACACAAACTGTTAGGAAATTCCATTTTACTGCGCTTAAACTGGGGTGGAGAGAATTTAATGTGACCATTTTATGCTTTTTTCAGGCTTTTTGAAATAGGGTTGGACACCCTTGCATTAGTATTTCACATTTTATAAGTTATAATAATGTATTTAAAAAGTCTTCTTTTGGTGGAGTTGTAACTTTGACTTTGCAAAGAACGCTTGTATTAGGTTTTGTCACACCCTGCTGGCAATGGTGGGGACTGTACAGAGCATAAAATGGCTACTTAACAGGGCTATTAGCAACATGACGCCAACAAATAGATAAATGAGCTGACTGCTTCATAGTGACGACAATTTAATGTAGAAGTCAGTCATTTTTTGGAGTAAAGCACTATCATAAACACAAATCCAGTTGATTCCTATTGTGATCCCGTGCTTGGCTTTACTTTCGTTTTCCCCACCGCATGACTGTACAAAGTTTTTTTTATGCCATGTGGTCATTCTGCCACAACAAAAATCAAGAAAAAAACTATCTTGTTGTTTTGCTAACAGCGATGTGCCTCAGAGACACCAGGAGACTTTCATTTACCTCACAACAACTCATTTAACCATCACACGGACTCCAAAACTGTTTATTTAAGGTGAAAAAAAAAAATACTGAGTTCTGCTTTAATCCACTGAAATGATCAGAATGAGTCCGGTGATGGTGACAGCTCTTGAGAAAGAGACGGCCTCAGCATACAGGGTTAAGATGCGTGACTGAAACAAAATACTACTCCAGGTATGTTTTTGAAGTGAAAACAACATAGAACATGGGTAAAAGTTAAAAAAAAAAAGAGTTTCAACTGAGCTTCAGAATGGAAAAGAAAGGGAGGACTTACTTTGAACATGGAACTGGTCTGAGTAGTCCAGAAACTGCTCAAGAAGCTCTCTACAGACCTTGGTCCTATCGTCTGGAAACAATCTGTCTATGCTCCTCTGACCTCTGGCAGCAACAATTCACCACAGAACTGCCACTGGATATGTTCTCTTTCTGGGACCAAATCTTTGTAAAGCCTAGAGATGGTTGTCTGAGGATATCCCAGTAGATTAGCATCAGGTTTCTCTTCAACATGTCTCAGGACTAAACGGACCTTCGACATACATGATCAAAATTTTAGGACAAGTTGAAAAATTGTACTGTTGGATCTTAAGGAGGTTCTAAGTAGAGCTTCAAAATGCAAAAAGGGAACGTTGCGCTATGTGGTGAAGATGGGTTTACGAAGGGCATCCACTGGAACTGATGTCCATTTTTGTAAACTTCCCTTGCCATCCATCCTCAATGTTCTCTGTTGGATTTAAATCAGGGGAACAAGCAGGATGGTCCAAAAGACTGACGTTATTCTCCTGAAGAAGTTCTTTGTCAGGCGAGTATTGTGAACTTCAGCGTTGTCCCGTTGAAAAACCCATCATTACCACACAGACGAGGGCCCCCTGTGATATCTGCACAGAGCCAGCCACCGTTTGACCCCTGCACAACCTGAGGTCATGTCCCAGGCTGTGGCACTGGCTCTCCTGTCCCATGTGTGTGCGTGTGGAGAGAAGTTAATGTGACCATATTATGCTTTTTTCAGGGTTTTTGAAATAGTGTTGGAGGCCCTTGCATTAGTATTTCACATTTAATAAGTTAAAATAATGTGTATAAAAAGTCTTCTTTTGGGGAGCTGTTACTTTGACTTTGCAACGTACGCTTGTATTAGGTTTTGTATTAGTTTGTGTGTGTGTGTGTCTTTCTGGGAGCAGCCAACAAGACTCACCTGGATCTCCAATCAAGCTCTGCGTTCAAAACCCCGGCTCTCCTGCCAGTCTGTGCCAGATTGTGATTTGCAGTGGGCCCCACTTCACAGAAGCTGGAAATTTGTTTTTAGAAATGTGTACTTACCCATGTCTCCTGTGTTCCCAGTCGAGTCTCCTGCTCCTGCTTGCTACTTACCTCTTCAGCTGCGGACCAGCTCACCTCTTCAGCTTCTCCCAGGCTCTGCTAAATAAATATACAAACCTGTAGCCTTGGTCGTGTGTCTACTTTTGGGTCCTTTATCTTGAAACATAACACCTGAAGCTCCATTGTTCCATTGAAGAAAAAAGCAGCCCAGATCATGATGGCGCCCCCTCCACTGTGCTGTGTAGAAAACATCTCCAGTGGGATCTCCTTGTCATGCCAGTAACATTGGAAGCCATCAAGGTTACATTTTTTCTCAGAGAATAAAACTTTCTTTCACCTTTCAGTGTCCCATGTTTGGGGTTCGCTTGCAAAGTCCAAAGGGGCAGTTTTGTGGCATTGAAGGAGATGAGGCCTTGAATATTTTATTTAGTTTTTAAAGCCCTTTTCTCGCAGATGCTGCCTGATGGTTACTGGGCTGCAGTCAGCACCGGTAACTGCTTAATTTGAGTCAAGGCTCGTCTGTTGTCTTGACAGACAGCCAATCAGATCCTCCGGCTTGGTGCCAGTGAAAATTTTTGGGGTCTAGAACTTTTTTTGTTCCATAATTCAGAATGACTCTTGCTGCATTCAACCTCAGCAGCAATGGCGCTGCAGAGGCCTCGCTTATGCAGCTCAACAATCTGAGCACGCTCAAAGAGAGACCGCTTTTTTGCCTTTTCCATCAGGAGGTCATGACAGTGTGAATACCTGAGAGAAAATGACACCGAATCCACATTTTTGTGCAGATTTTGACTTTTAAAGGTTGTGCTCTTAAACTTTTGATCAGCTTATTTCAGTTTATTTGTTACATTAAATTGCTTTCTCCAATTTCTTTTTCTCATTCCCATTTCTTCTTTTTGCATTTTGAAGCTCTAGTTAGAACCTCATTTAAGATCCAACAGTGCAAAATGTAAGTTCTTGCAATTTTTCAACTGGTCTTAATTTTGATCAGGTCTGTATCTCAGGACTAAGTGGACCGTCGACATGTCTCAGGACTAAATGGATCATATTGCTGCCACGTGATTCATTGTTTAGATTTTTGCATTAAGCATAATAGAACAGGTGTACCTAATAATGTGGCCAGTCAGGGTACAAGCATAAGATACCAAAAGGCTGCTTACAGTCATTAAATACATTCTAATTTTATTATTTGTCTCCTTACAAAGTTTGAAAGTTTACTAATAAACTCTGTGATTCTGTAAAGATGCTTTTAATCACCATTATCTAATTTATTGATACGTTTGGACTTGTTTCTCAGCTCCCAGGATGTTTGTCGACTTAGTGAACTTTTGTAGCTGTTTCATCTCGACTCCAAATCTTCAGAAACACTTAATGAATTATTTGGCTCAATTCCCACATACTGTAGGCCTATATTTTTTTCCTGTGGTTGCTTCCTGATCTTCACTTAAGGCTGTGATACGTTAAAAATGTGTATATTTGAGTTGGATCAGAGGGAATCGTTAATGAGATCACAACATGGCTCGACATGTGAAGAGGTTTGAAGAAAACTGCTTCAGAGTCCGGGCTGTGTAATTGGACGGCCGCATTAGAGGAAATCAAAATACTGAGTCTGCGATGTTCAAGGCTCTGCAGTGGTATAGAACATTTTCTTTTTTTGCCAAGAAAGACCAAGATGTTTGAACAAGTTTGAAGATCAAAATTTAAACTTTGTATTTACATAAAAAGTACAACACATCTTGTTTTTGTACAGTAGAGTTTTGGTTTTGACCTGTTTTTACTCCAGGTTTAGTTCTGGTTTAGTCCTGGTTTAGACCTCTTTTTACTCCTGGTTTAGATTTGGTTTAGTCCTGGATTTGTGCTGGTTTAGTTTTGGTTTGGTCCCACTTTAAGTTCTGGTTTAGTTTTGGTTTAATCTTGGTTTAGTCTTGCTTTTGTACTGATTTAGGTCTTGGTTTAGTCCTAATTTAGTCTTGATTTAGTTTTGATTTAGTCTTGGTCTTGCTTTTGTACTGCTTTAAGTCCTGGATTAGTCTTGGTTTAATCTTTGTTTAGTCCAGAATTATTCCTGATTTAGACTCTTTTTAGTTCGTTAAAGCTGACACCTGAAGAGCCACACTTTTACTGAGGTGGTACTTTGTGCAAACATTTTGAGAACCACTGGTCTGCCGTACAAAAAACACGAAGTGAAAATGCTGTTTACTGTGTCCCAGCAGTGGCTGAGTTGAATAAAAATACATTTAAAAGGCCAAAGGGAAGCAAAAGCTAAAAAAAAGAACTAATTTGACTGGACATTTTCACAATAACTTAAAAAAGAAAAATCAGTGAGAGGCTTTTAAACTCGAGTCCTGGATTTGTGAAGTACAAATGAAAAGGTGTTGTTTCTCTGACCTTTTGCTGCAGAGGTTTCCTGCCGGCATCAGAATAAAAAACTGAAAGACGCAAATAAAAGGCCACTGAGGTTAGAGGTTTTCACAGCTTCAGCGTCAAACTCTCACTTTTCTTCATATTTACAGCACTTACCCTGAAAGCAGTGTTAGACAAGATTTGGGCCATTTGACGACGAGAGACGCATAAAAGCCTGCACAACTTTAACGTCTCAAAGTCGCAGAAATGTGTCTTTTGGGATATACGATCTGATCCAAACTTCATGAGAGCAATTAGGATAGTGAGAACTTGGAATATTTTTTTACCAAATGGAAAAAGAAAAGCCTGCATGCTTTAAAATGCACTACCCTGTGTTTAAAAAATACTGAATTCAATTATAATCCAAAGGTTCTCCTTTACAGCCTGAATTCTAAAATTTGAATAAAATGAAAACTAAAAAACCTTCAAATCACATGAGTTAATTTTTATTTTTTTTCACAGTAGAACATATATAACATAACAAATGTTTACACTGAGAAAATTCACACATATGCACAAAAGGAGCTCATTTCAAATTTGATGCCTGTAGTTGGGAGAAGGGAAAACAGATGGCTGAAAAAGCAAGAAAAAGATAAAAAGAAAAAGATTCAGCTGGGAGAACATCTAGCAATAAATTAACTTAATTGATCTGAGGTCTGTGACAGGATTAGCTCTAAAGGGAAGTGTTAGAGAGGCAGAGTCTCTCAGAAGTAAAGATGGGCAGAGGTTCTCCAATCTGCGAAAGAGTGAAGAGGAAAAAGATTAAAGTGGAATACTTTAAAAACAGTGTTCCTCAACATCAAATTGCAAAAGCTTTGCAAATCTCATGATCTACAGCACATAACGTCAAAAGATTCAGAGAAACTGGAGACATCTCTGTGTAAGGGACAAGGCCATAGATCTTTAATGGAGCCCGTGGTCTTGGGGCCCTTCACTCTTCATGATTGCGTCAATGACTTTACTAAATGGGCCCAGGAATACTTCCAGAAACCACTGTGGGTAAACACAATCCACTGTGCCATCTGCAGAGCAAACTAAAGCTTTAGTTGGGAACATGGTCCAGAAGCGCCATCATGTCCCGTGGGCCGAGGCTCATTTAAAACGGACTGAATTTTATTTTAAAGGAAGAGCTAATATCTGTTTTAAAATATGCAATGAAAATTTTGTTAGTTTTTGGAGAGGAGTAGCTTTATATTGTCAGATAAATAACTTAACCTACTGAGCTAACAATCTGCCATTTCTACATTCTTAGGAACTCAATACTTTTTTTACCATTGCGACAAATTTATCCGATAACATCCATTCATTTACCTTCTTCCAATTATTCCTATTAGCGGTCGCAGGTGCTGAAGCATATCCCACTAACTATGGGCCTTACACACCATACACTGACAACCATTCACTCTCACATTCGTTCACTATGGGACATTTAGCTAGCACTACTCTGCCACCATTCGTCTCTCAAGCCTGGGGATACTTTATACAAATTTGACAATGCAAACATACCTGTACTTCTGTAGTCTCGTGCACAATAACCTCTCTTCTCCACGCGCCTCTGCTTTGAGCGTGTCCTCTAAGGCTGCACACTAAAGCAGGATATTTTTAAATACATACACATTAGTTCCTTATATAAAGCGTTGGGTGGATTATGGTCCTGGAGTGCTTCTGAGAGCTGTTCAGAGCACTTCTTCCCCTTTTCTCTCATGAACCGAGACCACTAAGCCTTTGAGCCCAACTTTACCCGTCCTAATCTAATAAGTGCAATTTGCGTCCGGCTCCACTCCCGCTCCAGCGCCGGCGTGTAATTGGACAGAAACCGCGGCTTTGCATCGAAATGAGCTGATTTAAGAGGGAAATGACTGAGTTCCTCCACTGTAAATGTATGAGAGCTGAGTGGCTGGAGTGGTGCGTTCAGGGGGACGCTGAGAAGCTGCGTAGGTGATCGTCACTAGGTCTTTTGCTTCATGTCTTTTTGTCACAACATCCATAAACTTCCTCTTTAGTCTTCCTCTGGGCCTCCAGCTCTAACCTCAGCATCCTTCTACCCATGTATTCACTATATCCTCATAGGAAGGCAAAAGCTCATTTAGACAAGACAGATTTTTTGGGAATAACGTGTTATGGACATAACTGAAGCGAATGTTTGTGACGTGGCATCCCTTTCCCATTCAGCTGTTCTCTTTTTGACCCATGTACAGAAACATCTGCAGCAGGATGATGTTGTAGGTCTTTGGAGGTGATCTGTGGTAGGGCTGCACAATATATCGCAAAATTATCGTTATCGCAATATCAGGAAATGCAATATCTGTATTGCAAGAATCTAAATATATCACAATAACGCTGTGGTCTCCATCTGACAGAGATTTACACTGAAGAATCATTTTCCACCAGAGCCTTAAAAGAACATGTGTTGTGACTAAATAAAAATGTTTAAAAAGTCCAGTTTTAGTGGTAATTTAATTTAGTCACAGCTTAGCCTTGTTTTATTCCTGGTTTAGTCTGTGTTAAGTTTGGATTTTGTGGCTGTTTTGACTTGTAAATACAGGAACTCATTTTTGTGAAATGTAGTGAATTTAACTTACTATGTTCGAAAAGTAGGCTCTATTTTCAAATATCGCAATAATATTGTTATTGCAGTTTTCAACATAGTTATTGAATATCGCGTGTTTTCTGCGTATCGTGCAGCCCTAATCTGTGGGTTGTCTTTAATCATTCTCACCATTCCTCGCCTGTGTCTCTCCTGCCACATCTGGCCTTAACATCAACTTTCAACATCAACCTGTGTCCTTCCATTTCCTGATTACCACCTTAAATACCTTTTTTTTTCTTATTGAATGCATCTCTCTATGAACTTCAAGGCTTAACAATCCATTTTGAGAAGTTACATGCATTCAAATCAGCAAACTTTTAACGGTGCCTGACATTTTTTTCATATTTCATTTAATTCCATCCATCCATCCATCCATCCATCTTCTTCCGCTTTATCCGGGGCCGGGTCGCGGAGGCAGCAGTCTAAGCAGGGACACCCAGCCATCCCTCTCCCCGGACACTTCCTCCAGCTCCTCAGGAGGAACCCCAAGGCGTTCCCAGGCCAGCCGAGAGACATAGTCCCTCCAGCGTGTCCTAGGTCTTCCCCGGGGCCTCCTCCCGGTGGGACATGCCCGGAACACCTCCCCATTTAATTCCATACACCTGAATACTGCTGCACTAAAAATTGTTAAGACAACACTCTAGAACTCAATGACATATCTTTTTGTGGTCTTTTTTCATATGACTGTATGGGGCACTGTGGTAAAGCACACACAAAATCTTAAAACACTCTAACTTTAATTAATGGAAGCTGTATCCCTGCAAATTTCACACCTGTCTCTGTTTTATCAGGTTGTGGATAGTTTATATGACATGTCCATGATAGCTCTACAGGCATTTGGATCACATAATCTAACTTAAAGCGTTTTTAAATGTTTTAAATGTACTTACTTGATGTTACTTTACGCACTGCTTTGTGAGTACAAAAGATACATTTGTGTAAAAGCAGATTGATTTATGTATACCATGTAGGTCCTTGGGAAAGGGGAGGGGGTCTACTCAAATTGAATCTGAGATGTTCAAAGTAACTTGTGCTTATTACTGAAAAATATGAAAAAAAAAGTAAAAAAAAACAAAGAAAGCACCGCTCATCTCCAAAGAAAGTATAGTGATATGAATTAAAGATAATAAATGTGCAACAAAAAACTCTTTAAATAACAAAACTGAGTTATTTTGGGTTAACCTTTTAGTTAAGATGAAAAATATGAGTCTTTTAACACAGGTCCATGGGCAGTAAGCCCTCAGCTTTAGGACTCTGTGGAGCATCCTTTCACTTTTATCACTTCTAATAAAAGTTTTGGGTCACTGCTATCAAGCACCGTACACCTCTCAGCTAAAATCTTTCTCTGGGACTGGAATCAAAAGCCTCGAGCTCAGTGATGTTTGACGGCCTCTGTGCTGCTCACGCCTTCTTTAAAACGGCTGTATGCTGTAATACTGTTAAGCCAATCTTTGTCCTCTCTTGAGCAGCACTGCACATTTTTTCTGCTATAAAGAAACAGAAACATAGAAAAAGAGCTTTTTTATTTTCTTTTATATGATGTCATTTTACTACAAAATGAAAAATGTCAGTGAGGAATCAGTGAAAACAGAGCTGTACACTTTTTTTTTTGATAAATGAGCGCAGACTGGATGTAGAGGACTTGTTGATTGGTCAGTGCTTTCTGGAGTGGGCGGAGGATTGTGGACTGAGTGTTTTGAGTGCTCAGAAACTCAGCGTCAGAGAATACATTACATATACACACTACAACAGATTACTTAAACAGGCGTGAATGAAAATTCTGATTTAAATCTGGAGACTGAGAAGGTCACTCCAGGACGTTCCAGGATCTTCTCGTCTTCTTGAAAAATCTTGAACTGATAAATCTTAAAAATCTTTGAGGGGCTGAATATTTGTGATTGCAACTGATCAAAGAAAAATACATCTGAATTCAACAACACACACACACACACACTTTAGGAATAGTTGGTATGCAGTATAACATTTACCAGTTCTGCACTGACTGAGCCCAGAATGACATTTACCAAACTCAGTCTATTAGCATCATCTGTTCTGTATTCTGGTCATGGTCTGGTCCCAAACCAGGACTGGGACAGGTGCAGGGAGCAGAGAGCGCCTAATGAGCGTCTGTTCGGATTAATGTCATCTACAGCCGTAAACAACCCACTGTGGCACCTCCAATTCAGGGCAGTCTGGAAATAAGAGCAGAAATGATGAGGAGGCTGCTAACCCAATTCAGGCACTGTCCAGTATTTTGTAAAATATAGTCCATGAGGTAAGTTATCTACAACAGTAAGTGTCAGTACACTCACAGTTTGGAGAAGCAGATAGGAGCACTGTCTCACTACTACCAGCACAAGTGTATGCTACACAGGGGAGATTTGCTGCATTTATTTAACACCACTATATGTGCAGGACATGAAGAGCAATCACTCTCCTCTCTTTCTGTATGTTAGACATCTACGTGACTGATGCTGGGTGAGAAGTCTTCGCTCTAATTCATCCCAAAGATTGAGGTCAGGACTCAGGTTGAGTCAAGTTCTTCCACACCAAACTCACTCATCCATGTCTTTATGGACCGTGCTTTGTTGGAACAGGAAGTGGCTGTCCCCAAACTGTTCCCACAAAGCTGGGAGCATGGAATTATCCAAAATCTCTTGGTGCTGAAGCTTTCAGAGCTCCTTTCACTGGAACTAAGCTCCTGAAAACAACCCCACAACATAAAACTTTTGGAAATATAGTGTATCTCCTGTTGGTGATAGATTACCTTAACTATCAATTTAATAGTGTGCTTCTTTTCCAGCAGTGCTCAGTTTGTTTTTTGCTGACAAGAAACGTAGACGAGCAAATGAAAATCTGTTCTAGATGAGATATTGAGGACTTGTTTTTTCATGATTTCTATTGCAATATAATATTAGATAATGAAACTTTTTTTGAGTGTGCCGAGTGTGAAGCAGCTGTGATGAGAATCAGCACCTCCAAGTCCGAGGCCATGGTTCTCGACCGGAAAAGGGTGGCTTGCCCTCTCCAGGTTGGGGGAGAGTTCCTGCCTCAAGTGGAGGAGTTTAAGTATCTCGGGCTTGTTCACGAGTGAGGGAAGGATGGAGCGTGAGATTGACAGGTGGATCGGTGCAGCGTCTGCAGTAATGCGGTCGTTGTATCGGTCTGTTGTGGTAAAGAAGGAGCTGAGCCGAAAGGCGAAACTCTCGATTTATCGGTCGATCTACGTTCCTACTCTCACCTATGTTCCTACTCTCACCTATGTTCCTACTCTCACCTATGGTCATGAGCTTTGGGTCATGACCAAAAGGACAAGATCCCGGATACAAGCGGCCGAAATGAGTTTCCTCCGCAGGGAGGCTGGGCGCTCACTTAGAGAGAGGGTGAGGAGCTCTGTTACCCGGGAGGAGCTCGGAGTAGAGCCGCTGCTCCTCCACATTGAGAGGAGTCAGCTGAGGCTCAGCATCTGTTCCTGAGCCTCCTGGTCCCTCCCTGGGGAGGTGTTCATGTCCCACTGGGAGGAGGCCCCGGGGAAGACCTAGGACACGCTGGAGGGACTACGTCTCTCTGGGAACACCTTGGGGTTCCTCCAGAGGAGCTGGAGGAAGTGTCCGGGGAGAGGGATGTCTGGGTGTCCCTGCTTAGACTGCTGCCTCCGCGACCCGGCCCCGGATAAAGCGGAAGAAGATGGATGGAAACTTTTTTTGTCCTTTTTTCTACTATCCCTAAATCTAAATGATTAGGACTATATTAACTTTGCTTCTGTACAATGGGCCAGATTTATTAAAGGTTTACGTGCGCGCTAAGTGAATAAGAGGTGCTAAAAGTGCAGCTGAGGTTAGAGTCTCACTCAGGTGCTAAATCAGTGTTGCGCAGATTTTGCTCCAGTGACTCAATGAATATATAAAATGTTTTTGCCAGAACATGTAAAATTCAAAGCAGAGAAAATGCAAATGAAATCAGTCGCTGTTTGATTTATCACAACTACGGAGCAAAAACTGCTGTAAATTTAGCATTTAGCAATGTGTTCAAATACAAAATGCTCATACATTTCTTTTCCCCCTCCCTAATACAGCGCGGGTCACTGTCAAAACTGTATTGTGTTTTTCTGTCAAGTCTCTTTCACATCCATCTCTTTATCTGCTGCAGTTGATTGACAGGCTGGATCGGATCGAAGCGCAGCCGTCGCTCTCGCTCACTGCAAATCACACGCAACATGCTCACGAACAGCAGGCGCTATTTTTTTAATCTGCACTCGAAATTTTGCATCCTTCGCAGTGTAGATCTGACTCTGTGTGAGCTTATTTTCTGCAGTAGAGCTGTAGTCCTATTTATCTCAATGTATTCACAGCCTGAACATATTCTCCTCCATGGTGCTCCATAATTTATCTCTATGTATGTCTCTGCCGTGCTCTATAGGGATGAGGCAGGCTTCCTTTGTGTCTCTACAGCGTATCAAAGCCACGCTCACCTCGTCTCCCATTCACCCGCTCCACATTAAAAGAACAAGATGGATTTAGGTACAATTCATTTCATTTTCTGAAAAAAAAAACATGCTGTGGAGTTTACACAAAGACATGTACGAGCCGCTGTTTCACGCTCCAAGACACTGTGTGAGGAATACCAATCTCGTCTCACAGAGTTTTTTTCTCCAATACCATGGTAATTAGTTACTTCTGAAGGGAAGGAGGCTGAAGAATGGAGGAGATAAGGATCTGCTGTATCTCCACAAATGGGACCAAAACAAATGGCCGCAGTTAATTATGCTCTGTTCGCTAAGAATTAATCAAGCTGCTGGCTCCTGTACTGAGTGAGATGTTAAATAATGGAAAGAAATGAGTGTCTGAAAGTTGACAACAATGTGGTTAAACTGTGGCTTTATATAATTATTGTTTGGTTAACGTCTATTTTATTCTATTCTATTATTGTTTATGGCCCATCGGTAAGACCATTTCAAGCCAAATCTGAATTTATGACTAAAAGACAGGATTAGATTAAAAATGTCATGAGCAGTATGCATTTTTTAAGTGCCAAGATATGAGGTAAGCATGTTGAAATCAAATATTAGATTTACTGATAACAATGATACAGTTGCTTTATCAACAATTAAAATATATTTTACACAGCGGCCAAGTTGTTTATGTTTCCGTTTTTGTTTTGGTTCTAAAACTGCGTCGCCCATCGTACAATCAGAAAAGAGACCACTGTTTTGATTAAGACTGCAGTAATGATTTTAAACCATTTTTAGGCTAACTTTTTAGGCTAACCGGATCGAAACCCGAGACGTCAAGGAATGTAAAATACTGTATTTTCACGACCATAGGGCACACTTAAAAGTCTTACATTTTTTCCAAAATGTACGGTGCGCCCTATGGTGCGGTGCGCCTAATGTGTTGTTGTGTGACTTCGGGAAAGCGGACGTAGGAGAGGACAGCATGAGATCGGTAAAGGGGGAAGTGTGGGCGTGAAAGAAGACACACCCCCGAATAGTACAAAGATGCAGGTATGTGCATTATGCAGAACAACATCGTTTTGGCAACCCTGAAAATGCCACCTGCGAAGAGACGCGCTTATGAAGCACAGTTTAAACTGCAAGCTATCAGCTACGCGGAGGAACATGGGAATCCAGCAGCTGCAGAGAGAATTCAAAAGCGTTCAAAGTAAGGTTGTGAACGGCGTGGGAGCGATGGATGACAGATGGCGAACACACTTTTACTAAGACTGGGAGGCAGCGCCGGGCGAGTTACGGCAAAATTTGTGAATGGATTGTAGATGCTTGGGCTAACGTGTCTGCTTGCACTGTGCTTCGAGCTTTCGCAAAAGCCGGCATCGTTCATGAGGAGCCGCACGGCAGCGCGACGGACTCTGACAATGACGAAAGGGAACCTGGCGTGTTTGATAGAAATCTAGCCCCGCTGTTCTTTTCAGATACAGAAGATGAGGACTTTGATGGATTTTTGGATGCTGATTGGTTGATGATTGAAAAAATAATGTGAGTACTTTGCTAAATACTTCAATAAATCACAACCGAACTCAGTTTTGCTCCCGCTGCCTTTTTTAAAACACACACTACCATGCATGTTTTACCGGTATGTTTTAACGTGCCCGCGCCCTAAAACCCGGTGCACCTTTTGTATGTGTTAAACACAGAAAAAGCACCCGTAACTGAAACTGCGCTCTATAATCCAGTGCGTCCTATGGTCGTGAAAATATGGTATACACATTTTTGCCATTTCATTTTAATTCCTGCTCTGAGCTTAATTAACAACTATATTATGTTGACCACTTTTGCTTTCTCTTCTTTCTCTTTTTTCTTGTCTCATTTCTCAGTCCCAGACAGCACACTTCAGATCCAGATGTACACATACCAGCTCCAAGAGGTGTGGGGGCCCTTTAAGTATTTAACTTGTTTTTGCACATAACAAGCACAGCATTTGCTGCACAGTGAGAGGTGGGGCCCCCTTTGCCAGCCTTGCTTGTTGGTTAGCAGCGCCCCTGAGAAAAACATCATCTGTTTTCACATTTTACTAAGTCCTTGTTTGTTTCTCAAACTTAAATCTATTGCTTTTTCAAAAGTTTTGTATTCAGCGTCGGCCTAAACCTGACCATGTCAGGTTCCCAGACATTTCTGAGAAGCTATTATCCATAAACTATGAATGTGTTAGTGCACAAGGCTCACCAATTCAATTCAATGTGTTTGTATAGAGCCTCTTTGTTAAATTATCCTAAACATTCTGCTATTCATTTGCATTTTTACCCATTCAGAGCAAGGACAGTTTACCCAAAATCTCTCATCAACCTTAATTAAGTTGCATTCATTTGTTAAAGCGATGAGCCTTGGTATTGTTCGATCGTTGTGGCCCGTGGTGTGTTCGCTGTCGGGTTTTATGGCGCGTTTCCTGCCACATCACTTCATAAACGCAGCACTAACGGTGACAGCGAATGCACCACGGCTCGTTGAATGTCAGCGCGGCGTTCGCTGAATATTAAAAAGGTGGAAAGAGCCCAGAGAGAGAGATGACTTAGAGCTGGAGCGGCGTTGTCAGCAGAGCAACAGACCGCACACACAATTACATCCAACCAAATCCAAAATCCAGACTGTGCCAGGGACAACCAAAGTGTAAAGGAAATGGAAAAGGTATTTTTGATTAACCTTACTATAAGTCAGTTTGTGACAACATGCACTTTATTGCATTGCATTTAATTCAAACTGACTGGGAAACTGACAAAGTTGAATATTGTGTTTGCCAAATAATGTATGCAGAAGGGCTATTCATTCATTCATTCATTCACTTTCTTCCTTTCAGTGCTGTTAGGGGTCGCTGGGGGGTGGGGCCTGGTTACTGAGATAGGCTCCACGCGCCAGCGACCCCTTGACGGGGGGAGGGGGGTAAAGTTGTCTGTTGTCCCAGGTTGGAGGGGCCCACAAATGGTCCCTCTTCATATATTTGGTATAATCTCATCCTAGGCCCCAGCAAACCTGTCAGCAGTAACTTTGGGCCTGAGGCAGAGTTCAGTCTGACAAAAGTTATTCCAAGAAGAAAAATGCAAATCAGTCACAACCAACATTTTTGTTTAAATAAAATATTTTTATTTTTACATTTTTACAGAAATTGATTAAGTGACCTATGATGAAGCCCTGATGCTGAACGGCATGGCTTTGTCTAATTTATTGAGATTCTAAAAAAAAAAAAAAGTAACATACAGTTTCTTATGATTTGTAAACAAAAGTACAAATATGGCTTACATAATGTGTTCACATCAACAATCACTCCATAACAGAGACCTGCAACGTACCAGGCCCTGTCCCGAGTTTGAACGACTAAATGCTGAGTGTAACACAAAGTTCGGCGGTTCGGACCCCATTACTGAACTGCATACTGTTGTTGTGTCCTTGGGCAAGACCCTCAACCCACCTTGAATATGTTAGTGTGATTCTGAGCTCACCACCACAGAGTGACTGAGGAGAGAATCAATAATGCACCAAACTGTAAAATGACTTTAAGTTTCTAGAAAAGCGCTACATAAGACTAATGCATTATTATTATTATTATTATTATTATTATTATTATTATTACTGTAATAGTAGGCCATATATAGTCTGTATGATATGATTTATATGGGGATGACTGCTCAGCGTTTCCGTCTGTGGCAATCCAAGCAGAGAGCAGATGCCCTGTGGAAAACGCCATCATATTAAAATTTCTTGGGCCCCATCAGGACGCGCCTGGAAACCCCTCGGGTGAGCAGCCACAGGTTGATTTTAGGAGCGGGCGGGAACAGCCAGAGATCTTTACAGATCAGGCAGACAGTTACTCCATAGAAGCCGTTACAAAGGTTGGTCTTAGTCTTGAGTAACGGGTCTGTTCTAGTCCCTATGGTTTTGGTTGATTTGAATGAAAATGCCTGATAACATCAAGTCATGGCCTGCCTACACACTAATGAAATCGTCTTCGCTGGTGCTTTAGTGGTTCCTTCATGACTCATTGCACAAAACAGAGAAAACCTTTAGCGGTCCAAGAGTTCGTTTGAGGTAGAGTCCAGCTTCAGGTGTCCAGGACCACAGTAATTATTGTTGTCTGAAGTGAAGCGTGGAACAACTCACCAAAGCGACACAGGAACAGGAGGGACCAGGAGGTGGTATCGGATTTTCTTTGTTTGGTGGAGACTGATGTTACTTCAAGACAGCGACAGAAAGAAAAAGAGAAAGGATACAATAGTCTGAAGCACATAATGACTTCTCAGGATACAAAGAAAAAACATTTGAACTGCCTGGGAGTCATTTGTGCCCTACTACATTAATGTCAGCATTTGGTGTGTGTTTTAAGTAGAAGCTGTTCATATATCCCATACTAAATGTGGTTAGATAAAATAACACAGGTCTACAAATGTTTGGACTTGATCTGCTTCTGAGATAAAAGTGGATAATCTCATTTATTTTGATAAGATGAACTGAAAATCAATTGATAACTGTGCTGTTAGCTATGTATTTAAGATATTTAATGATATTGTTTCACATCAAAAACACATCTGTTTATACAATAGATTTAGGCATTTTTGCTTAAAATTATTTATATTTTGATAACATTTAATTTCTCTACATGCATGCATTTTGTCCACTTTCAAAAGATAGATTTCTGCAAATTAAAACAAAACATTTCATGTCAAAACTCTATCCATATTAAAATGAATGTATTGAATGTGCAGCTTTCAGATAGAACTGGTTGCTTGTAGACACTGTACCTTCTGATAAACACCGTTTTTGACTTATTTTGCATAAATTTCCTATTTTGACCCAATACTGTTTCTTGGAAACTGTAGCCCACTGCACTTCTCACTTACTTTTTCTTTATTAGTGACCTAATCCAAGAAAAAATGTCACTACTTTTTTTCCGAAAGCATTTTGCTGTAGAGCAGTGTAATAAGCACCTACATTTTTGCATATGTTCTAAGATGCACTATTACAGAATTTACGGTACTGTTTTAAAACTACTCAAATGAATATTTTAGCAGCAGTAAAACAATATCCACATAAAACCACTAAAAGTGTCAAACAACAACAGGAGCTCTAAAATAATAAATTTCCTGGGCATTTCTGTCTGAGGGTGATGTTGGTGTCCTTGGCTGAACTGGCTCACTTCCTTGGCACAGTTTTATTCGACGTCTGTGACACCTAAAATGTTCTGGGATTAGATACTATTTACAAACGATGCAAAACAGCAGCAGGTTTTTCCATTAAAATGTTGTTTACAGCCGAGTGTGGGAAGTCATAAGTCTCAAAGAAAGGAAGAGAAAGTGGGTCACCTCTGGGATTTAGTTTAAACCTGTTTGGCCTCGTGTTGTGGACAGTTTTTTAATCCAAATAGAAATATAAGTTTTCTTTTTTTTTTTTTTTTTTGCAGGTGTGGGACTGTGTGTGGCAGCTGCAGTCCCATCTGACAGATAAGGAACTGTCAACTCACAATCGCTGAGCTCAGAAATGGAGCAACCAGAGTTTTAAAAGAAATAGTTTGGGAACTTTTTTTGGGGGGAGGTTGAAAAGTGATGGGAACAAGTCGTACATGATGTACCAAATGCCAAAAAAGAAAAGAAAAATCATTTTTTCACTTTAACATAGATCTATTCTATTTTGTAGTGTAGTGGTGGTCTGCCATCTCTCAAATCAAACCTCCTTCTTCCTTAATTAATCTGATTTCATCTAATGTTTCATTTGAATCCACTTCTTACTGCTCTCTTTTGTTGATTGGTTGCTTGGACAATTACCTTCTTTATTGCTATTCCTTGGGATTTTAATCAGCATTAGTTCAGCGCAGTGTTGCCAACTATTTTCAATGGGAAGTAGCTAGACCCTGCTCAAAAAGTCACCAAATGACGTCTTTACAACAAAATTACATAATAACCCAGACTATTATTATAAAATTCATTACTGTTTTCTCCCCTATTCCCTCTCTACAAACTCTTAATAGAAGTACTGTTCAATAAAGCTTTTTTAAAAATATTTCTTTCACCTAACTTGCATAAGCAGCACTGGCACAATTCTGGAGAACCAACGTAATTAGTTAGTATCATGGCCTATAATAACTGTTTTTTAAGAAGTGAACTGGAAGATACTAAAACTATTCTATAACATTTTTATTCTGACCTGAGCCTGTTTTTATGCGAATAAAAACCATTCTAAGTGCGTTTGCCGTTCAGACCGAGCAGACAGTGCATCAGGAGCACTGTCTGCTGCTGCTCTCCTATATCTCACAGCGGGGCAGAAAAAGAGCCCAAGGTGCGCAGTGTAAGCAGGGAAACAACACCTCACGCTCTCCCAGGACGCTTCTGACAACTTTTTAAACTCATAAAAGGATGGCCAAAACTGTAAAATGTCACTAGATATGTTGCGTTTTTTAGAAAATAGTCGCTAAAGTCGCTAAATCTAGCAACAAAATCGCTAAAATTGGCAACACTGGTTCAGCATTGTGTTTGGGAAAGGGTTTATGAGAAACCACTGGTAATCCATAGCTTTTGGTCTTTCTAGGTTCAGTTTCTTCCAATGAGTTGTTCCCTTCAGAGGAATCCACAGTGAATCCTCTGCATCCTCTTCTCTCACTCCATCTGACCTCATGTCCTCTTTCTCTACATCCATAAATCTCTTCCTTTAGTCTTCCTCAAGGCCTCCTGTCCGGCAGAGTTATGTTTGTGTTTTTAACAGGTAATTTGGCATGGGTTTTACTCCAGATGCCTTTCCTATAGCAACTAATTACCATGAATTTATCTGGGCTTGAGACACTCCAAAAAAAGGACACTGCTGATATTACGATACCTCTTTTTAACCCTATAAAACCATTTGTACCATATTTGCTACTCGAGTTTCTGAGACCTCTAATTTATCAAAAAGATTAATAAAACACCGCCCGGGTGGTTCCAGGTTTTGCCTTGTGAAATTTAAGACCGTTTTAAGACTTTTTAATGCCACTTAGAGTAAAATTGAATGCCAGGATCAATGGCAAAAGAACAATAATCTGCATTAATTTTACACTAATTAAATTTTTATACTACTCTGACACTTGAAGGTTTTATTTTAAAGCCTAATACAGAGGAACTACCAGTTCTATGTTTTTGTATCTAAAGTTAACATTGTCATGAGCAAAAAGTTGCCAAAATCGCCCAATGTATCATATGTGATACAAAAAAAAAATCTCAGAAACAAAATGATATGGATTTTTTTTTCATAAAAGGGTTAATAAACATCTCAGTTCCAAAAAAATTGAATTTTCTGGCTATTTTTTGATATGTCAGGCCTTACAGGGTTAATAAGCTCTAATTTGAAAGACGTAATATGTAGGTTTGTAGCCTGTTGATCCGGCTACAAACCTAGATATTACGTTTCCCACTTCCTTGAGAAAGATGGATGGTCTGGTTCCAGAGTCGTTGAACTGACCTATCACAGCCGTTTATCTGCAGCACGTCATACAGCAGCAGAACACATCTAGATACTAAAATAACCAAGAGGGCAGCGGCTTACACAGCAGCTTCACTCACCTCTGTTTCAGGACATTTAGTGCTTTCCTTCTGCTGAAGATTACATTGTTTAGTCCCATGTGTTTTTATTTAGTTTTTATTCATCTTTTCGCAATTAAAGTTGCAGATGTCTGACGTAACGAACAAACAAACAAAAAACCTGGCACAAACCCAAGGTCTTTTTCTGCAACTCTTTCAACAGCTTGCTTTTGGTGCTGTGCCCATTCAGAAATAACAGATAAGAGAATAAGAGTTGCTCATAAAACTGCAATTTCTGATGTTTTTTATAGCAAAAAGGTCATTCCTAAGTACATTAATTTCTCTGATTTGTTGCTCCACCTCTGTTAGTCCCATTTCCTGGAAATCAAACTCAAATCTTGCAGTACCTACTAAATTATTTGTATAGAATAGAAAAAAGATTTTGTCTCGCTGGCCAGGCTACTAGCTTGGAATGGTTTTTGCACAATTTACCAAAACACAAATAATATTAAAATACAATCTAGTGCATTTAGATGAATTCAATGGTGGCTAAATACCTTTTTATAATTCTGAGGAAAATAGCTACACTGTGTTGAGATGTGTTTTGTAATCTGTAGGTTGAAATATGACTCATAATGACTAAAGCACAAGCGTTGATATTAAACCCATTGTTGCAGTACGAGGTGGTTAGGATCCCACTTTTTCTATTTCAATCTGGAACCTCTGACCCCTATGGGCGGAGAAGATCCATAAATACTTCTGTGTGTGTGTAGCAGTGAGGGTGAAGGATAGTTTGGTCAGATGTGTATGTGGCTGAAGTGTGATCACCTGGTTTCCCTCAGGGCCGCACAGTAAAACACCAACCATCACTGAAATAATCAATCCTCCAACAGCCTCCTCGTATCTGGCTCTCATAACTCTCCCATACAACTGTGGAGAAAGAGGAGAGTGGGAGAAACAAGGACGGAAAAAAAGTATCAGACAAAGAATCAGGACTTTCTGAGGCAGGTGAGAGTTTAATTTAAAAAGGATGGGAGAATGCCAAAACATACGAGCCGCTACGAGCACATGCTAAGTGCTTAAGCGTCCCTTTTTGGTGTCTGATGTTGTCATTGTAATTGCATGCGTTGTGCGCCACATGCATCAAACCTATGTGGGGATATTTACGCCAGGTTCACGTTCAGTGTTGCCAGATTGGGCGGTTTTCTGCCCAATTGGGCCACTTTTGCTCTCTCTCGGCAGAAAAAAAATAGCGCATGTGGGTGTATAATATGTGGGCTATTTTTAGACTTATGGGGCGGGATTTTGAAAATGTAAAATAAACTTATTTTAATAATATTTTTAAATTTCCTGATCAATAATTGTATAGGTTTGCTGGTTATTGATGAATAAAATTAATTTGTACAATAGAAATAGTAATATTAGTGTCATTATTTGTCAGTCACTAATTATGGACCTCTGATTGGTTGAAAAAAGTAAACACTCTGCAGCCCTGTGAGTGTGGATGAGCCAACAGTGTTTCCTCTCAAGCTTGGAGTTTTAGCGTTTAGCAACCTGCCGAAGTGGGGGAATACAAGAAATCGTACAGGAAGGAGACTGACCCAGAGCTAAAAATGTGAGAGAGCTGTTTGTTTTTCTGATTCCACTCATTGTGGAGACTGTTTATTACTTTTTCCATCGGCAGTTGTGAAGTTTTGTGTGCTCAAAATCTGTTATTTCATATGTATCACAGTTTTAACATAAAGATTGTAGAATGGTTGTGATTTGGGCGGGTTTTTATTGCGTTTGGTGGGTTTTACGTTATATTTGAGCTGGAAACTGTCAGTCAGACCTGGCAACCCTGTTCACATTGAATGCGTGGCGTGTGCAGCGCGTCTCCGACCAGAGCTGGGAGACCACGAGTTCACGGGAGAGGAGCAAGTTTATGCTGGAAGTTATGAGTTCACGCGATAATAAGCATGTACACAGAGAACTGCAGGTAAAAAGTATGGTAAAAAGCCACGTTTGCCTCTGACCACGATCTCTTGTTCAGATTATTTGGCGATTTAACCATGATTGAAGCTCAAAAGTCACAGAAATATTACTTCAACCCTGGGTAAGGACGCTATATAATTACTTTCATTTTCCTCAGGTTTAATGCTGTCCGATGTCGTCTGTGACCTGTGTCCTCAGTTAAGACGTAATGTTTACAGCGATGTGAGCGAGAGGCTGCACAAGGGTTTTTATTTTGAAATCTACCAGATCTTCTTCACTGGACCCGGGTCTGACTTCCTGTCTGGCTCTGCTCTGTTCAACTTTATACCTGACGGATCCAGCATCCATCAAAAATAGACTTGATCCGTATTTCTGTCTGAGCGCCGGACACGGAGATGTACTGCAACGCAACGGTGTTGACTTGCATTGCATCTATTTGTTGCGGGAGTCGTACGGGACACGCAACAAATTCAGTGTGAACTGGGCTTTATTGTCATGTGCTTTTAAACAGATTTTCAAGAAAAATAAAAAATGAAAAATTGCCACCAACAAATCTAGATAACATGCCTAGAGCAAGGTAAAAAAAAAAAAAGGTTGTGACTGAGGTTCTTTCTACAGCAGCCATGTAAAGCTGTGCGATTTTTTCTTTTTTTTAATAATTTTTTTTAGTCGTACAAGATTTATGGAAGTCACTGCACAATATGGAATGCGTAGATCATAAACTATCACTTGTTCACATTGCATCGTTTACATTGAATCGTGGCTACCTATGACTAAAGAAAGTCGTAACAAATTTCATGCTCTGGACACAGTGTGCTAACGGCATCACAGGCCAAGTGAGGCGGAAGCTAGCGGTGTTTATGAGTGTGAAAAACTAAATCAGTTAAAAGAAAAAAGAGAAATGTGGTCATGTTTGCGGCTGAGAAAAGCTCTGCAGTTGTCAGTACGAGGATGTGATGATGTTTTTTCTGAGAGCGTAGGTTTGGTCACATGACTGACAGAGATCGTAGGTGCAGCGAGAGGCAGACACATCCAAAATATCTGACACTGTCTGATTTTTGTCGCAGCTTGTCTTCGGTTGTAAGACGGCGCTGTCTGTGATTTTTGTCTCTGTCTCACTTTAAGAGGTACGACCACTATTTGTGAAATGTGATGGACTTTTTTTTCCAACAAATCTTTCATCTGAGCCGGCTGAAATCGTGCAGTATATTGTAAGGATTTGTTCATTTTGGGTGAAAGCATCAAAGAGGACGATGATTCAGAAGTGTAATCAGGTCAGAAGTTTATTCAGTAAAAACACAGTGAGGTTACAGTCAGCAGAGTGAGTTTTTATATTATTTATGACGATCTCTGCAGAGCATTATCTTCTTGGCTTCGAGTAACTTTTTTGTGCATAGGGCAGGGCCAAAAAAAGTTTCTGCAGAGTCTTCCCACCATCGACAGGCCTAAATATAGAAATATTCAATAATATACCTGGCTTTAGGGAGCTTTTTATTTTATTTTATTTTATTTTTTTGCTTTAATCTATCTTAAAATTTATAACATACTTTGGAGAATGAAGTTGTCTCATTCTCAGCTACATTTTTCTCAGTGTCCTTATGAAACACTTAACACTCTCAAGTCTTACCTGCAAAAAGAGAGAGCTTTGCTTCAAACGCAGGCTGCTCCGTCTTTGGGGGAAAGGCTTTTCAAAGATCATCTCTGTTCGAAACATTTACCCACAGCGTACAGCCCTTACAGCGCTTGGTGCCTCGGGCGGGAAATCATCTCACACATACAGTATGCACATATTTCAAGGTCTGCTTCATTTCTACCGCTCCTCTCTCCATATACTTTTAGTGCATTATTTAACAGCTCGGAAATGGAAATACGGACAGGAAATTGTGCTTTATAGCTTCGGAGTTTTTGATAAATCTTCTGCACTCGCCTTAAATCTCTCAGATAATATTGCACTTGTCCTCTGAGCAGCTGAAAGGTCTACAGTCACGTTTCACCACCACAGTTCAGGCTGATTAAGATGCTGCTGCTTATACAATGGAGAAATGTATCCACACCATTGCTTTTTAATCTGCACTGGATTAGGTTCCTTCCTCTACCACAGAAAGTCTCATATGGGCCGAGCATCATTATAGAAACACAATGGCCATATAAAGACATTTCCTCTGCGCAGTACTTGAATATATTGAGAGGAGGCAGATAGAGATGTCATTTGAGAGAAGATTGAAGTAAATAGGCAATGTACTGAAAGTAAAGTGGGCATTTTAAATACAGCACTGATGTGGTGTAAGTAAGGTTCAATGGAGAGATTTGTATTATGGTCACAACTTCGATGTACCTGACAGAGAGCAGGGCAGTGTAAGCAATTCAGGACTAATGTGCAATACATGGGAGAAAACAATGAAAAAACAATGAAATGTAAAAGCTGGATAAAATTCAAAGTATAAGCAGATTGAAATTAATCGCATGTAATCATGTTTTTCTATAAGTAATCACAATATTATTCAATACATAATTGCAGTGTTAGGTGTAAAATTCAATATTGCAGCCATTCCCAAAGTCAAGACAGGCGTGGCCCCTTAAAACTTTGAAAATCCCTCACGAACCCCAGGGATAAAACTTCCCTCTATTCACAAGACTCTGCCATGTTTTTCTCCATATGTTTTTAATAAAACATTACAAAAACACTGATTATTGACTAAAAATTGTTTTAAAGCAATATTTTAAAACAAAAATACAACTGTAATTAATTTCCAGTGTTTTTAGGTACTTAATATTTTCATTGACTTTTTATATTTTTGTATGTTTTATTTGTTTTTATGAACCAAAACTATGTGTCTGAAAGACTATTATTATTATTATTATAATAAATTCAAATTGAATTTGAAATATAGACAGCCTCTGGGGGCCCCTCTTGTAGTACCTTTGCAGACCCCCAGGGGGCCCATGACCCCACTTTGGGAACCACTGCAATATTGCATTCAAATGTGGTGATGACATAACATTTGGCTTGCAAACTCTTTAGACAAATAAGGATGCTCAACAGCGATATTCCCCTTACACAGTAGCAGTAAAAGTTTCAAATTAAAATCTCGATTTAATATGAACATGATCTAATTAAACATAAAAACAAAGTTATTTACCACTGCCAGGACATTAACATTTTATCTAGTTTGTTACAGAAAAACAAGTCACCCTCAGAGTCCAGAGATACTTCTCCCACTTCTCTGAGGCTGTGCCACAGAGGCAGCAGTCTAAGCAGAGATGTCAAGACTCTCCCCAGACACTTCCTCCAGCTCTACTGGGGGAATCCCAAGGCGTTTCCAGGCCAGCTGAGACATTCTGTGGACCCTCCAGCGCGTCTTAGGTCTTCCCAGGGCCTCCTCCAGGTGGGACGTGCCCAGAACAAATCTCCAGGGAGCAGCAGTGGAAAGTAACAAAGAAAAGGACTTTGTTACTTTACTTAAAGCTGCACTAACCTCATTTTTTTCCCTCTTATTTTGGTAAAGATAATTATTTAGTTATTAGTGCAGCATAACAGAAGTCATCTGAGAAGAAAAACTGAGACTTTGAGGTCATCTGTGGGCTGTATTTTAAAGGTTTTTGTTTTAGAGCGAGGGAAGGAACAGTTTAACCAATCACACGCTTTCATAAAACAGGAGCGCTCTGATTGGTCGATACATCCTTTATCTATCCACAACTAGAATCTGTCAGGAATAATGTGAAGGAGAATAATTGTTTTATTTCAAAATGTATAGCTTATTCACAGTATTTTTATTTTTTATTTTGAAGAATTAAAAGCAAACTCCAGATCTGTGCTGTTATTGTGACAGCTCCTGGCTGTGCACAGACTTCCAGTTTTTGTGAGATCGATGGAGCGTTGCGAAGGAGAGGAATTAGGAAAGAGGAGTGTATCATTCAAACTCAACTTTTTTTTTAGACACGTCACTTTTACAGTCACAAAACCAGGTACTTCTTGGAGCACTTCTTCCAGAGAGACATCCAGGAGGCTCTGAAACAGATGCCCGAGCCTCATCTGGCACGACATGGAGGAGCAGCGGCTCTACTCCAAGTTCCTCTCAGGTGACCGAGCTCCTCACCCTATCTCTAAGGGAGCGCCCAGCCACCCGCTTGTATCCGGGATCTTGTTCTCTCAGTCCTGACCCAAAGCTCATGACCATAGGTGAGAGTAGGAACGTAGATCGACCGATAAACCGAGAGCTTCTCCTTTCGGCTCAGCTCCTTCTTCACCACAGGACATCGATCGGGTCACTGCACCGCTCCTCCTGTCAGTTTCATGCTCCATCCTTCCCTCGCTGTAAACAAGACCCTTGAGATCTTTAAACTCCTCTACGTCAGGCAGAAGCTCTTCACCCACCTGGAGAGGGCAAACCACCTTTTTCCACTCGAGAACCATGGCCTCATCTTTACTGTAATAAACTTATGACTCTGAGTGTTTATCTAACAGCAAGCAACTCTCAGTCATCGGGTCAAGTAGAGCCAGATTGAACTTTTTACAGCAAAAAGTGGAGCTGTGAGAACAGGAGACTGCTCTGAACACATTGAGATTGAGAAAATGAAATGAATATATAAAAGGTCCTGATAAAAAGTCGTACCAAAAGCTGCTAGTATATTGCAAAAATCCCCCATCCTACAAAGACCTTAGCTTCAGCTCAATGTCAGACTATTAGTTCTTAGTTTCTCTAAAACTTTTTCAACTGTTTGCATATAATTTCCGCCACATTAATTCACAGCGCATCTGAAATGATAAACTCGACATGTTGTAAAGTGGTACATAATTAATGAAATGCTGTTTGTTTACTTGAATACAGCCTTTCCCCACAGGAGCCAGTCTGTGCAAGCTATTTTTCCACACAGCCTGCTCTTAATTCATCATTTTCACATTGCTATATGGATGCATTCCCAGATTCTTTGGGCCCAACACCAAACGATAAAGACACTAATTTATTCCTTACAACATAATGTTTCCGTGACCTTGTGAACCTCATTGCATGTTTCCAATCTCCCAAAGCTCCACCAGAAATCCGCCTGGACATAAAAATAGGCTCCGGACGCCAAAGCTGAAATTGAGGATTTAGAGAAAGGCTTTTTTTTTTTTTTTTTTTTGGAGTTAGTAATGTAAATCCTGTCTTCTCCTCCTGCAATCTGTTCACTGGATAAACACTGGAAGAGCACACAAATGGACCCGGACTGGGTGCATCACTGAAAAGGTAAAAAGAGCTGAATTTCTGCTGAAAAAAGACCAAAGATTTGATGGACTATTGTGTGGAAAATACTTGTTTTGCATAAACATGGGATGTGAAAATGTATAAGAGTAGAGGCATATGAGTATATAGGCATAGTGCATTTACATAGAAGATATGTGCATGTTTAATAGTGGGAAGGTTGTGTCTGTAGAAAACAAGTATGAGAAAAATGACATATAACCTGTACACACACAGGCAGCCCTCAAACACAATAATGCATCAAAACATGCATGGAATTTAGTTTCATCTGCATGCTGATGATCGTCAGATCTGTTTGCCTCTGAAGCGAGATAATGTGTTCTGTATTAAGGCATTGTTTGAGTGTCTGGAAGATGTCAAAGCATGGATGTCACTTATCTTTTTACATTTCAATGACAAAAAAACAGAGGTTATGTTATTTGGCTTTCCTGACAATCGTTCAGTTGATTTAGGTCCTTTAATAGCGTTTGTAAAAACCACAATCACAAACCTTGGAATAAAAATGGACAGTGACTTTAATCTTGATTCCCAAATAAGAAGCGTGGTGAAATCTAGCTTTTTTCACCTACGGCAGTTGGCCAAGATCAAGCCAATTGTATCTAAACACAACTTTGAAGTGCTGATCTATGCTTTTATTACGACTCGCCTAGATTTTTGTAATGTGTTGTATGCTGGAGTCAGTCAGGCCTCTCTTGAGCGTCTGCAGCTTGTCCAAAATGCAGCAGCTCTTAACTGGCACCGTAAGCATGAGCACATCTCTCCCGCTGTGGCGTCTTTGCACTGGCTGCCAGTGCGGTTCCCAGCTTGATTTCAAAATTCTATTATTTGTCTTTAAATGCTTAAATGGTCTTGCACCAAAACACTTGTCTGACCTGATCCAGCCATACACGCCCTCTCGTGCTCTCAGGTCAGCTGATCAGCTGATTCCTGTCAGTCCCAAAAACTAAAAGGAAACAGAGAGGAGCCCGGGCCTTCTCTGTGGCCGGACCTCGCCTCTGGAATAGTTTACCTTTGTATGTAAGACAGGCTGATTCACTAAATACTTTTAAGTTTCATTTAAAACATACTTTTTCTATTTTCTTTCTTTTCCTATTTGGCTTTTAACCAAGAGTGAGTTGTCTTGTTGATTATATTTTGTTTGTTTGACAGTTTTTTCTCTAGTTTTTAATTCTTTTTCACTGTTTTAATGTAATTTGTTGTGTACAGCATTTTGGTCAACCTTGTTTTTAAAGCTCTTTATAAATAAATTTGAATTGGATTGGATTGGAAAACAATTTTGTTAAATCACTGACATGCTGTATACAAAGCTCTATTAACGTAAACCAAATATTCCACTTTGCATTTTGCTTAAAAAAAATAAAAAAATAAATAAAAAATAGGCCACTTTGCAGCAAAAATGAGCCAAAACATAAATAACATAATAAAAACATACATATGTATTAAAATAATCGCTTTTTATTTTATAGTTCTAGTCAGGAAAGAAGTTGATAAAAGGCTTGAACCCTTGAAAGTTGGAAAAAAAATATAGTATAAAGTAAATATTAAAGGCCACTTAGTATTTTACATTTTATAACTTAAAATATTGTGTATGTATGGAAAAAGTCTTCCTTTTGGGACCTGGCACTTTGACTTTGCAGAGAACGCTTGGATGAGGTGTTTGTCACCCCCTGCTGGCAATGGTGGGGACAGAGCATAAAATGGCTACTTAGCACGGCTGTTAGAAACATGACGCTAACAGATAGATAAATGACTGCTTCATAGTGACGATGAGTTAAGGCTGAAATGATCAGAACGAGTCCGGTGACGGTGTCTGGGCTTTAGAAACGCACAGGAGCACTTCCTGGTTTCACGTCTACATAGAGCCATGGCTGAGTGTTTTCAGCTCTGGAGAAGGACAGTGCCTCAGCATACAGGGTTACTCAAACATGTATGAATGAGACTAAAGATCTCTCCAGGTCTGAGATGGAAACAACATTATAACATGGTTAAGAGCTCAAATAAGTTGATTTAGCAGTAGGGCACCTTTAATTTTATTACATTTTTATAGCATTTTATTAGGGCCGGAAAGCATTTTGGACACTAATGGGTACTTTTTAAATGGTATCAAGAGGGTTATATTAAAATGTTAATGGCCCTCTCCTTTACAACAGAGAACTCACTTCCTGGTATCTACCTCTTTTACCCATCCAAGCTTTAAATTAACTAAAAGGTTTTTTAAAAAGGAAGACATCTGGACAAAGTTTGTTCTGTAGAAGAAATTTGGTTGCACATCCAGGGACAATTCTGAAGTATCCTGTGAGTTCACATATCTGTTATAATTATTTGTTCTAACCCTGCTTGAATGGGACCGGTTCAAGACTCATCTCCTCAAATGTTCCCCAAGACTCAAAAAATGTGTGTGGGGCTGACTGGCCAAGCTTAAAAACGGCTGTATGATGTAAAATGCCAGAAAAACAGCCAAAAAGAATGAAAATTTGATTAAATTATAATACCATAATCATTTAAAAATATGAATTATAACTTGATAATTAATTAAATATACTACTACTACTACTACTACTACTACTACTAATAATAATAATAATAATAATAATAATAATAATAATAATTGCTTTATATGAGGAGACTTGAAGAGGTACGGTTTGGTACCAATATTTTTTCAGTGGCATTTAATGTGTGAGATTATCTCTTTTACTGCCTGTGTAGTAAATACAAAGCGCTGACTCTGAACACAGACAAACAAAGCCGTTTAGTTTTATCCCCGAACATAAAACTGCTCATATCTTTCCTTCTGTCTCCCCTTTATTAAAAGTTAATGTGGCTGTAACTGCTTTGTACAAATCAAACTCAGCTCGGTCTGGCGAGTAATAGTTAGAGCCGTGAGAAACCCGATGAGTTGTAGCCGGAGGAGCTAAAATCCAGCCGAGATAATCAAATCCCTGTTGTTTGCTCATTTTTGAACTCTAATTTCCTGCTTCCAGAAAGAAACTCATGCATAATTCAGGGGTCTAGGAGTCCGATAAGGCGACGAATAGAGAGCGGTGGAGAGAGAGAGCCGTGGGAGGAAGATATACGCTGCCCTCCGCGATTATTGGCACCTACAGTGAAGACGAGGCACGAAGCGCTAAAAAGTAATGAGCTAATCTGCACCAGAGCCACCGATAAGTCCGGAGAGCAGCATAAAATCAGGCTGAAGTGGAGCATTTTTTTATAATTTATGAGCCAAATAATTAAAATGTAAGTATGCATTTATTTATTTGAGTAAATCTCCTTACACTGTTTCATCATAGCAGTCAACTTTGAATAATGGACGGCTAAGTGTGAAGAGTAAGGGCAAGATTTATCAAAGATTTGCGCGCACTGCTAAATGAAACCCAGGCGCGGCTGAGGTTAGCGTTCCTCACAGGAGCTGAACGAACGCAGCGCATACTTTGCTCTGCCAACTGAATGAATCTGTAAAACGAGGCACCCAAAATTCAAAATGGAGAAAATGCAAATTAAATTGCTTTGAGGTCAGGAACTAAATCTGCTGTAAATTTCGCAAATTGGAGGAGCAGGTGCAAAAGTTTTGCGGCGGAAAGACTGCAGCTTTTAGTGCACAGATGAGGCGTTGAAAATAAGTTCTAATGCTTTAACAGGGCTCATTTACAAAGATACAGCAGTAATGTGTTGATTTGAAGTCGAAGGAAACAAAGGAACTAGACTTTACCTGCGACACTTTTTCTTGATTCTCACTTGTATCCCACTCAAGTGCAGCCTTTAATGCTTCGGTCTCTGGGCTTTCAGTCTGTTCCATGTCCTTTTAAAACCTTACGGTGAAGACTGAGGAGTCTTTAAAGTAGCTTGTAACCATTTTCCGAGTAGCTCCCCACAGGCTTCATAAGCTTCATTAGTCAAATCTGATTTATACACCAACTTGTATGTATCCAATCAAATTCACTGGCCTCCTTTGTGCACAAAATGATTATAATGATATTAGGTGATGAGAGTTTTGTTTCAAAGGGCATAACTAAACATTTTTGTTGTTTTAATTGAAAATGTGAGTTATGGACACCAACATTTTGTAAATGTTCAGGTAAATGTTTAATTCATTTTTGGGGGTTGAAAGAGTCCTGCGACTAAATATCCACAACTGTAACCCTTAAAAAGAATAAGCAGAAGAAGATAAATGAAACAATGCTACAAAGCATGAGTAGCTCTCCACTGTTTTCATTTTGTAAAAGTAGCTCTCATGGGAAAAAAGGTTGGCGGCTCCTGTGTTAAACTCTGCACAAACCTACGCGATGAGTGTCAGTCCCGTACTGCCTCACATTGCTCACTGTGGCGCTTGATTGACAGCTGCCCACAGTGGATCGAGGCTGTGCTGTTTAATGTACGAGCAGAGGAAATCGAAAATATTTTTAAATGTTATATTTATTTGATCACCATCAGAAATGCATAGGCAGCTACTATGCTATGTCCCTAAATGTAAAACACCAAATTCTGCTTCAAAATACAAATATATGACCCTGAAGTGCGTCAGACAAAGCCAGTTTCAGGTACTGCGCCTTTAAACATTTCCGAGGCTCAGTTTTGTAACGTGTTAAAAAGTCGTGAAGTGAGTCAAATCCATAAAAGCAGAAGAAGCTGGAGGAGCAGTGTTTAGCTCATCTTCTAAACTGGTTCAGAGCCCGAGGCGGGAGCAGCACAGAGGAGAAAAGAATGTTTAGAAACGGAAAAACTCACACAAGCCTCAGAGGTGCAGGCCACGAAGTGAAAGTTTAAATCTCTGAAAATCTACAGTTTAGAGCCGGACGTGAGGAGAGTGTGAGGAGAGCAGAGGTTGAGAAAACTATGTATTAGTATTGTTTTGTCTTTTATTTTACGTCATTCTCTTGGTTCACTTCATAGACTTGTCTCACATGATGTCAGTGAATCATGTGTTTACGCCAATCCGCCATCTTGGTTGGCATTTGATTGACTATTGAGAAAGACTTACTTCCACTTTTTTGCTTTATTATGCTTTTATTTATACTTTTAAAACAATCTTGGTCACCTCTAGAACAGCATTGCATGTTTTAGAACTTTAAAAACATTATCTGACTAAAGATAAGTACACTGGTGCCATAAAGAAACAGCAAAAGGGACTAGCAGAGCGATTGAACACAATCAAAGAAAAAAACCTTCACTTCCTAAAACCTTTTGTATGGTGCCGTTTTACTACAAAATGGAAAATGTCTGTGAGGAATCAGTGGATGTAGAGGGGTTGCTGATTGGTTGGTGCTTCCTGGAGTGGGCAGGGGTTCACAGGAGAGGCGGAGGATCATTCAACTGAGCGTTTTAAGGCCCCAGAAACTCAGCGCCAGAGAATACAGGATTACTCAACCAGGCGTGAATGAAATAAAACACAGCTCCAGGTCTGTTTTGGACAAGGGAACAACGTTATAACATGAAAATTAAAAGTTGTTGTTGAAAGAAAACATGAAAAAGTTCAGAAAAGTTGATTTTGCAGACTTTTTAAATGCCCGTGAAAAGGCAGGACCATAAAACATCATTATTTCAGATTGCAACATGCTGGCACACTCCAACATTGAATTGACACAAGCAGATAATACAGAGAAAGTGCCTGTTCCAGCAATGGCTACCTGCGATTACATGGAGAACCAGCACAATAAAAAACTAAAAACAAAAATAAAATGTGTGCAATCTTAATATGTATAATGACAGGGTCTGTTCAGTCTCACACTGAGCTGCAAGTGTAAGGTTCGCTCTAAACTTCAGTTTGATGTAAAATCTTGCATTTTATGATCAACATTTTATTCAGTTTTGTTTTTTAAAGGGGCTGTAATTCTGCATTTTTTTTTTTTTGAGCTTTCTACAGTGTAATAATGTTCTCCTCATTGAAAACATATTTTGACTTGTGTTTTGGTTTCATTCCCGCATGTTTGAGTAATCCTCTATTCTCCGGTGTTGCCTTTCTGTGAGCTCCAAACGGCTCGTTCCTACTCACCCCCATCCCCCTACATAACCCCGCCCACTCCAGGAAGCACTGACCAATCAACAAAGCCCTCTACATCCAGTCTGCTCTCATTCATTTATCCAAAAAAACAGTGTACAGCTCTGTTTCCACTGATTCCTCGCAGACATTATTCATTAAGTACAATGGCATCATTCAAAAAAGTTTAAGGAAGTTAAAGTTACACTGTGTAAGATTCCCGGTCTTGCGCCTCTAGAGGCCACAGGTGCCACTGCACCGTCGCAAAACGTAAACACTAGGGCCCCTCCTCCTTCTGAAACTGTGCGAGCGTGCGTTACGTCAAACTAACAATGGGACTAGAGAGTGCATTCATATTTACTGTATAAACTTCTGTAACCACTTGTGTGGCCGCAGATTGGATCTTCTATAGAGTTAGCGCTAGCGTTAGCTTATCGCGCAATGGTGCACAGTAAAAACAACTAATAACTGTATGAAAAAGCACGTTCTAAAGAAAAAATAAAGAGGCTAATTTACCTGCCCAACAATAAAGAAGCAAAAACGTGATCTGATTTGCAGCCTTCTCTGTCTCTCATCTGACGCCAGCGAGCAAAAGTCTGTCCGATGTTGACTCTTGTCTGCGATCTGGTGCGGTCCCTTTCACATTTTCTTTTTCTTGCCTCGTCCGACATTGTCTTCATCTTCTTGTGTCCTTCGGCCCTGACGAACTGGCGAAAATAACAACGCTAAAAGTAGCTTCCTGGTTATACTGCGCCTCAAGTCGTTCCCTGTCACGTGACTCTTCCTGAACAGCGGAGCGCTCCCGGCCAAGTTGCGAGGGCGGTTTCTCAGAACAGAAGCCCCGCTCGCAGCAACAGATCCACCTCAGGCCTTATAATCGCTCAAAAAATCACAAAAACAAGTCAGATGCCCCACATATTTAGGAGAAAAGTTACACAGTGTAACTTTAAGTGCTTTTTTATTTGATTATGTGCTCTTTTCTCTGCTGGTCTCTTCACCTGTTTCTGAAAAGCATTTATAGAGAACACTTTCTTTTAGTCACATAATGTTTCTAAAGATTGTAAAACATGCAATGCTGTTCTAGAGGTGACCAAGATTGGTTTAAAAAAATACAAAAAGCATAACATATTCCCTTTAAGACAAACAGAAATGTTGATTTTGATGGTGGAGGTGGGTGAGGCACAGAAAATGTAGTAGTTATGTTGTTAAAAGTTAAAAAGCAAAGTGTGCAGCTGGTAGAACGAGGAGTCAGTAAAAAGAAACCCATTATCCAAAGCCTGTCGACACACTGTGAAAATGTTGCAGCCCACATTCAAAAACAATTGTTGCTCATCTCTGTTTCCGCCGGCTCGTTGCATATGGAAACATGTACATTATGCATAATTTACATAACGGTGCTCAGCTGTTCTGTCGCTGCAGCCACTTCACAAACCGCTCTCTCCGTCTCTTCCTTTTACAGCCAAGGCGGTTTCTGTAAAGGGTTGAAAATTACCGTCTAGTATTTGCATTCAGATTTAAAGGTCATCAAGCATAAACAACATATTCTGAATAAAGTCAGAAGTCACCCAAGATCTTGATCTGAATATTTCTCAGTGAATCCTGCAATTAAACTAAACAATCAGTTTATTATCCATGCAAAATATTATATTCATAAACGCATACAAGAATTCATAACTGAGATGGACAGATGCATATCACTCATAAACAAAATGGAAAATAAAAAAGCAATAACATTCTCCAAGAGATATATGGACTTTTTTAAAGGGGACCTGTTGTGCTTTTTTAATATTGCTTTTTGATGAGACAAAAAAATGTAATCCAACAAAAAAATGTAAAAAAAAAACCAACAAAAAACCTCTAAGTATTTAAGTATATGATTTGTATGGTTTACCCCTTTGTTGTTTTTGTTTTGTTTGTCATTATTGCTTTATTGTCATAGCTGCTTGTATTGTTACTTATTTTGGTTATTTATGTGTAAATGTATAAGTTAATAATAAAATAAATAAGTACAAAAAAAAATGTGGGTAATTGCTGAAAAGACTAGAAACAAAAAAGAAAAATGTCTAACTTTTGATGTAATTTTAAGGGAAGCTTACTGTATTTATAAATGCATTAGATCAATCCAGGTACAGAGGGTCACAAGCCAGTGTAATATCTGTGCCAGTCCCAAGCCTTGATAAAATAAGACGGTTACATCAGGAAGGACATCTGGCATTAAAAAAAAAAAAGCTATGCCAAATCAATCTGCCAGTCAGTTTGTGTGAATGAATGAGAGCAGATTGGATGTAGGGGGCTTGTTGTTGATTGGTCAGTGCTTCCTGGAGTGGGCGGGGCTTTGTGCAGCGTCCTGAGGCTTCAGAAACTCAGCGCCAGAGAATACAGGGTTACTTAAACAGCCGTGAATGAAACCAAACACAACTCCAGGTACAGTGTGTTTTTGATGAGGGAAACAACATTACAGTATGGGAGAAAGCTCAGAAAACTTGATTTAGCAGAATTACTTACCCATTACTCACATTTACTGAGTATTTCATCATAGTTTTAATAAACCAAAGCAAAAATATAACCTTGGTGGAGATGCAAAACAGTTGTTGCCTTTAATAAAAAATGTGTGCGTCATAAAATCACAAAAAGCTGTTTATTTTTTCTATAGGTTTCATGTTTATTTTTTGTTTAAAAAAAAATCTTTTGTTTCTTGATTCAGCCCAATAATTCAATTCTTCCTCAAATGAAGAAACTTGTTATCCCCAATCACAGGACTTTCTCTCCAACCTGATTAATCAAGAAACATATTAATCACCGCAGTAATTATCCAACGCTGAGCTCCCACCTTTTTTCTTAGTCAAGCCCAGATGGTCATTTATTTTTCTGGCTGCGCTACGTGCATTTCTGCATCCACTCTATTCACTTCTGCTTCTATGCATGTATTGTGCCACATAATAACCCATTCATATATCCCGCAATGCCCCTGTCTCCCATAATTACCCTTTTAATGCCAGTGTTTACACAGAAATTACAAGACAACCTTTTTATTTTCTATAACCTCTTGGAAAAATATATCAACGAAAAGCTGATTATAATCTTTTTTTTTTCCGTAATTGCAGTGGTTCGCAGACAATGCCATTCTTCCCCCTGGAGAGAGACGCAGCTTGGGTTATTATTATCTATAGTGCATTAAATGGCTGTTTTCTTAATAGGGTCACTCTTAACACTGTCATTATCAGCATCGTTCTCGACTTGAACTAATCACTCATCACCTGAGAGGAGTAAAAAGACAAAGCTCCGCAGGGAATGGAGGGATATGGAGAGAGAAGATTATTATATTTTAATAGGTTTCCCTTGAGAAAAAAAAAAAAAGCTGGAGATCATTTCCTGTTCGGATAATTAAGGAAAAGTGAGGCGAGATGGGGGAGTGAAGATGAAATGTGGAGAAAACTTAGAAGGAGCCATGTGGTTAAGTGGATCCTTGATTCTGGAGCTCCTTAGACAGAAGATCTCAAAGCTAGAAAAAAAAAAAGGATGAGATCTAGCTTAGCTTCTTCCCAGAGGTATTTTTAATCTTGACCTATAACTGACTGGCAAATCAAGAGCTTCTTCTTTTGGCTCAGCTCCTTCTTCACCACAACAGACCAGAGCATAAACCAAAATGCTCTGGATGGCGCGTCATTCCTTAAATCTTGTGCTCCATCATGAACTCTAGATCCATTTGAGGCAAAAACTCTTCTCCAACATCTTCATGGATTTAGTTTTCCCCCGGTCTCCCTCGGGATCTGGTGGAAGCTCTCCTGGAGGTTCCTGGAGGTTCCTGGAGGTTCCTGGAGGTTCCTGGAGGCTCCTGGAGGTTCCTGGAGGTTCCTGGAGGTTCCTGGAGGTTCCTGGTTGTTGAAAATCCAAAAGTGCCCTATGCCCTCAGTAAGTTCAGACCTGTTCACCCTCATCCTACCAAACTGTAAACTGCAAATAAACAAATAAAACAACACAATACTGAGATTGTTTCTCTTTGAACATCAGTAATGATGTGTCAACTGTCATTTCAAGTAAAAAAAAAAGTTAATTATTCTCTTGATAAATGTGCATATAATTTGCATATTTAGACACCTGAAATTATAGACTTTACTTTTATTAAAAAAAAGTACAATAACACAAACAAAGCTCCTATAAATACACCTTTTTTTTTTTGGGGGGGGGGGGGGGGGGTAATTTTTATGGTTAAAAGTGGGCAGGGCCATATTCACTATAATATAGAATAATCCCAATAAATCCACCAAAAATCATGTAAAGTTCAACTTTTCCAGACAGGAATACTTTACAATTTATAAAACTCTTGCTTTCACCATGATTTTTTATTAAAAATGAGGCTGAATCAGCATAAAATGGATTTACTTACTTGATTTGCTTATTGATTATGTTTAGTTATATTTATTATATCAGTTGTGGTTTAAAGTGTTAACTTTGTGTGTATAGACTTCGTGGGTTTAGTCCTTTTGTTACCTGTGCAGGTGGGTTATTAAAGGGGAAGACTTGTCACTTGTGGGTTGTTGTGTGTCAGAGGAACATGAAATAAAGAAAAAGCCATGGTTTTGTAAACTTGAGTCTGCCTCCATTTACAGCTTTATTGCCTCCGCCAGCCATGCTGATGAGTTGGATTCAGCATTTCAAATTCCTTTTTTTCATTGTTTATTTCATTCATTGAAAAACATTTGTAACAATTTGACATTCAAATTAAATATCATGAATGAAAAGAAGCAGAAAGAAGTTTAAATTTATAGTCTCTGCCCCCTATTCACAGTTTAATATTTCTGATCGCTCTAAATGAATGTCGTTTGTCTCTGTTGATTTACTGCTCAGGTGTAAGGCATATTCATATTTTCAGTTTCTGATTAACAACATTGTTTGGTTGGTGAAATGTCAGGAAGTTCCTAATGATGGTCCCAGTTTTTATCGAGGCATTTATGACCTTTTTAAATGCAGCCTGTATGTGTTGGCAGTGGATCCTTCTCTGGCTCTTCTCTTCTCATCTTTCTGCAGCATTACCGCGGCTGGACTTCAGAAAAGCCAGGTTTGTTAGCCCTTTCTCTCTCTACACCGCTCGGGCTCTCTCTGCACCTAACGAACGCTCATCATTAGGCCACATTCGCACACATCACACGGCTGCAGTTCGTTAACAGCGGAGATTGGCATTCGTTTATCCACGGGGCACCGCTCTCGTCTGCTTCTCCCAAGTTATTTGAATCCTATACACAGAAATGATGAATGGACTCGACCTCAGAACACACCAAACCATTAAAACCAGGCTGCATTGAAACTGGTTGTTAAAAAATAGGTTTCACACTTGGTCTAGAGCGATAATGAGCAGATGTGAGATAAGGAAATGTATTTTTTTCTGTTGCTCTGACTGTAAAACCTGCTTAATGTTGCTGCATTTCCAAGCTGTCAATCAAGGGCCTTTATTATTTTACTGAGACAGATTGACAAATAAAATACTCCATTCGGTTCTATTAATGTCAATAGGTTCCTGTGAAGTCTTGTAGTCTGTTTAAGTAGAAGGCGTCAGACAGTAAACCTTCGCCCTCTGCTGTCTGACGCCTTCTCCGGGACCTCATCCCAGCTGTGGGACAGGGTGTATGCTCCCTTATCCCAGTTCATGGTCCTTGGTGTTTTGATCCTGATAGCCACTTGTTACTTTCCTCATAAATAACTCTGGCCCCAGGCAACAGTAAGGGGCGAAATTTTTGCCTACTGTCTGACAAATCTACTTATTATTAGAGATGGGAATTGATTTTTCATTTCAAAATCAGTGCCATTGTCGATACTGCTTTTCAATCCAATTCTTTACACCTAATTAATCTTTGTATTAAAAGTAGTCCTATGACTTGAGGGCACATCTGTAAATGGTAAACAATCACATTGATATAGTGCTTTTCTACCTCCATGGGAACCATTCACCCATTCACACACACATTCATACACCAGTGTGTGCAAGGTGGGTTAAGTGTCTTGCCCCAGGACACAACGGCAGTATGCAACTGAGGGAGTGAGGTTTGAGCCGCCAACCTTCTGGTTCTTGGACAAGAAGTTCTACCAACTGAGCTACTGCCGCTCCAAGCTGCACTGTAAAAAATATCTGTAGATTTCATGGTAAAAATCTGTAAAATCTCAACAGTAAAAGACCGTAGTTGATATATCGGTAAAATACTGTTTTGGTTACGGTAATTAACTGTAATATTAAAAATAAGGCAAAATTGTATTTTTTTAGTTTTATTTTTTGTAATGTATACAGTATAGCACTGTTAAAAAAATTGAGTCCTGTGTTTATTACAGTTTAACACCTTTTTAAAAGATAATAACTTTAATTTTTACAGTAAATGTTGATTAAAAGTTAAGTAACAAACTAAAATATACATTAACCTATTTTTTTGAAAGATAATAACTTTATTTTGCAGTAAATAATAAAAACTCAAGTCAAAAACTGTAAAAACAACATCTGTGATAAAATTATACTGTAAAATGAAATACAGGCCTCTTGTAGTTTTTACGGTGGAATTCTGGCAACCACAGCTGCCAATTTTCTACCGTAAAATTTACAGATTTTTTTTTTACAGTGTGTACCAGCTCTGATAGATTTGTGGCCTTACAGTTTAATATGAAGCATAAATAAAGCGTGGAGTAATTAAGGGTTATATTAAGGGTTATTTTGTATTTTCATGCTAATATAAGCCAATTATAATACATAAACTGGGCTCACTACACAGAAGTAAAATGTGCTCAATCTACTGCTGGTAATTTTTTTGGATAATTTATGCTTCTTAAATAAGCACGATTGTAGCTTTAATGTTGATTTAAGAGCAACAAGACCAGGTTTGCCCCAGTTTGTCTGAATAAACTGCTAATTAAACATATTAAGCTAAACAGTACTGTGAATGCAAAGCAGGGAGGAGCCACTAGTCTATAAAGACTACAGTAGGCACAGTATTCAGCCTTTTCTATGGTGGTCAGCAAAGGCAAAGTAAAAAAGTAGTGGTGCTGCTCAGGGGCGGGGCAGGTCTCAAAGCACTTCACAAGGGTGCAACTGCCCAAAGCAGCATCGATAAGACCAAGTGTTAATGGCAGAGACTTACGGTTCTCAGGTAGAAGCGGGTTTTAACGCCCAGCCCACTTATTATACTATTATGCTGCTATTAAACTACTTATTATGCTAAATTAACTTTTTTTGAGCTTGTACCACCTAATCCAAGCATTCTCTGTGAAGCCAATGTGACAGCTCTCCAAAAGAAGATTCCCATATATATACATTATTTTAAGTTATAAAATGAGAAATTACTTTAAAACTCTGAAAAAAAAACATAATATGGCCTCTGCAGCCGTCAGGATATGTCACAGGAAGGCTACAGGAAGTAGTCGAAACATGTGAAAAAGGAAATGAAACACTTCTGTCTGACTAAAATAAACTACAAATTAGGAAGACAGTATGAACTTTCACCAAAAATGCCAATAGGTGATCATGACTAGAAAAAAATAAATAATAAAATAAATAAATAAATCTGTGGTTTCACAATATCAGTACAAAATGCCAATGCTGTATCAATTTTGACTGGGCTGCCATTCAATAGGCAAACTAAGCAGCTGCATAGGGCTCCACCGACATAAGAGGATATCCATTATTTGCTTATTTGATTAATTTGCCAACTCCATTTGATTAATATTCTTGTTATAATATTCTGCCAGTTATTACCACTCATTTTTGCTAAGGGTCTATCTGAAAGTGGGGTCCAATGCAGTCGGTATATTAATGTGTTTTCCATCCGGTTTTACCTGGGCCCTCCTTGATGAGTTTGTGAGTCAAAAATATCACTCAGTGTTTTATAAAATATGCATTAAAATATAGAAAAATTTGAGTGGTCAAAAAAATGACTGGGAGGCTCTGTCCCTAAACCCTATCCTGCTTAGGGCCCCCAAACGCCACCTAGAGGTACCTCAGTCTAAAGTGTTCCTGAATGGTGTAGAACTCGAGGTGGTTACTGAATTTAAATATCTTGGAGTCATTTTGGACCCAACATTATCATTCAAAAGCCATTCAAGAAAAGTAGCACAAGTTATCAAATTTAACATTCAAAATTTTCGACATATCAGGAATAATTTAATTTGGGTGCTGCTAAGATGTTCTTCTATTCTATGATTATCTCCCACATGGACTATTGCTTAACAAGCTGGACACTTGCTCCACAACTCTTAAAACTATAGAAGACCTATATAAAAACACTTAAAGTACTTGACAAAAAACCTTTATCCTATCATCATTGTAATATTTTAAGAAAACTCAAGCTACTGGACTTTCAAAACATGATTAACTTAAAAAACACCTGTCTGATTTTTAAGGTACTGCATTCTCTCGCACCACCTCCATTGGGGGAGATTATTAACTGTAGCATTAACCCACAAAGGATTACTAGAGACACTACCAGAGGTGACGTCATAATACCTCATCAGTGTACCACGTTCGGTCAGAATGTATTGTCAGTCTGAGGTGGGAACTTATGGAACAGTCTACCACAAACATTGAGGGAATGCCCCACATATAACTCCTTTAAAGCTGGCTTGGTAGAATCAAGATTGCATTCACTCATAATATTGAACTGTAGTAAGTAACTCAGGTTACAATCTGTCTTCGCAAAATTTCTCTCTCTCCCTGCGGTCCCTAAATGCACCTTGCTGTTACGCTGGTTGCGTCAGTCATTTGGATGTGGTCACGTGACCACGTTTAGCCTATTGCGGTTCAGAGAGCGGAAATACAAGCTGCTTCGGCCTGTCCTCACTCAGATGCGTGGGGGGAGGCCGAGTGACAGCAGCAGCCAGGTTTGTCTCCAAACAAAGCTATTTTCACTCTGATTATTCTTACTGTGGTTAAATTGAGCCTCTCCATTGTTTGACTTCAGACCGTTCGTTCTGTTGGGTTGGGAACCGTTGAACGCCGCGTGAGTCGAGAAAAACAGTGGAACTGGTGAGTGACTGATTGCCGATGTTAGCATGCTAATGCTAGCGCTAGCATTAGCATTGTGCGGGCTGGCGCTGGCATCAGCATTAGCAGCACAGACGGCATTGTTTGCCTGCTGTATACTGTTTCGTCAGTAGCTAATCCCTAGCATTTAAATGCCAATTTGAATGAACACTTTTGTAATTTTATTTTTCTTTGTGTGCACACCATTTATATGAACATTAATTAAGGTCAATTAATTAATTTAAGATATCTGACCCCCCCCCCAAACCAACTTTTGTTGGTTGTTTTGTTAATTTGATTCATAAAAACTTAATTCATCAACTGCAGTATTGTATATATATTGGGTTTCTTTAATTTTTGTTGTTGTTGGTTATTGTTTATTTTATTTGTTCACTCTTTATAATATACGGTACCGTCACCAAACCATATTCAGTCTCTGCCCTTGATTACTCACTCGCAGCTCCAGCAGCTGAACCAGGGTTTTCGGATTACACTAGCCTAAGTAAATAACCTCATTAGCATAGCTACCTGCTATTATATTAATGGCACATTAATATGAGCTAATTGGTTAATACATGTTACAAGTATCTCATTGTGACAGCTGGATAGTGTTTGGTTTTAAATGTAGTATGGGCGGTGGATTTGTGTGAATGTGATTATTTGAAATGATGATAGTGCTCTTTGAATGAACATTATGTATATACTGCATTTTCCAGACTATAAGTTGCACTTTTTTCCATCGTCTGGCTCGGGGTGCGACGTATACTCAGGTGTGACTTATATATTAAAATATTTCAGGTGTTGGTTAGAGGGCGCTCTAGGCTTGTGTACCAGCATCTGCTGCACCTGTACCACTGACAATTTATATTCATTATGCTATAGTTATGTGAATAACTGTTAATATATTACGTTAACATACGAGACACCTAGTTCAGTTCGTTGTTTATGCTTCATGTAGCTGAATAACCATCAATGTGTTACGTTAGCATAGCGCACACCTATTCAGCTGTTGTTCTCTATTCTATTATTACTATAACTTACCTTTCAACATGAAATGTCTGTTCTTGGTGTCGGATTTTGTAAAATAAACTTCCCCCAAAAAAGGCGACTTATAGTCCAGTGCGACTTATATAAGTTTTTTTTCTTCTTCATTAAGCATTTTTTGGCTAGTGTGATTTATACTCCGGAGCGACGTATAGTTTGTAAAATACAGTACTGTATACTGTGTGTGATAAGATATGAAGTGTATGTATATTTTTATAGTAGTTGTAATATTATGTTATATTGTTCTCCTAACTCCCCGTTCCCTGGGATTGGGATTGGCTAGAATCCGGTGTGTTTCCATTCCTGTATCATGTATGTTCATTAACATGCTCCCTTTCACATAAATAAATAAATAAATAAATAAAATGTACAGGACAAGCCCTGACTTTGAACATGACTGTGGCAATATGGTATGAGACACAAAGAAAGGAAACCTGGAGGAGATTGGACGAACCACCGGCTGTAACCACCATAACCAGCAAGATTATAACTCAAGCTTTTTATGACTCAGTTGCTTTTTTTCTCAAAGCTAAAACCTCCTTACCTATTACTACATACATACTGCTCCGCCTGGTTCATAACTGTCAGCACTGCCACACCATTGGTCCAAACCAGCTGCGGCAGTAACAAAGTTTTGAAAGGGACAAATGGATTTTAATTAACATGAATGTGGCTGCTGCAGAAGTCTACTGGTTCTATTACATTTTAAGGTCATCCTCTCATTCGTCAGTGAAAGGGCAAGACCTTGGTTATGGAAATGAGTCTTGTCTGCACAGAGGCCGGCTGCTCCATTAGAGACTGCAGGGTGAGGAGCTACAGCCCCTGCACCTCTAGCACCAGGAGGAGCAGTGGACATTCATCTGTTTTAGAGTGTCCTGGACGCTTCTGTCGAGGTGTTCATGTCCCGCTAAGAGGATTGACAATGTCCCCCCAGTCTTGAAACACCTTCACGATTAAGGGTCTGATGACAATTTTATAAATTCTTATTTTACTGGATGCCATAACAATATTTTGTGCAATGTTGACAATACATTTAGTGATATTGCAGTTATTGATATCGTAGTTCCCTAATGAAAGTACAAAAAGGAGGAAGGCTGTTAACTGTATACACTACAAAACCTGCTTGTGTTTCCATTACTCCATTACAAAAGTGGGGTTAATAAATGAAATAAAAAAATTAAAAAAAAACATGTTTGAAGCAGACTTTAAACACAAAAGTGGTGGAAGCATTTAATAAAAAGACGAGAGTAAATCCTGGTCTTTGTCTGTGTGAGGCTGGAGCTAAAGCTGTATTAGCTTAAGTAAACAGGAGGCTACTTCAGGTTTACCTCCAGCTTTTTGTGGATTAAAGTCACCTTACTGCAGTCACTTTAACACATTTTAACCACTGACCCCATAATGCAATGAGTTTAACTCATGTTTAATCCAGTCTAAACTATAGATTGTCATGTTTTGATTCTCAAAGTGAAAGCTGTACTTAACCTAAACGTAAAACAGCTGTTGCTAATATACACAAGCTTTATTTTTAGAAAAAGTCTCCACAACATTGAGCTCGTCCTCTCTGAATATCACAAGGACAAATTACAAATAACATTTTCCTTTTTACTCCTTTTCTCTGGCTTGTTGTTTTTGTCAGAGTGAGGATTCTCTCTTGTCCAATCAGCTCGCAGCAGTGCCCACCTCTAACTGTTCCAGATGCTGAACCGAGCTGGACCCCATCAGGGAGGAGTGCCAAAAGTACAATGGTTTGGGAAATGGAAACACCCCCAAACCGACCTGTCCCACCCTGTTTCGTCAGCTGGCCTGGGAAGGCCTTCCCCCCAGCCAGCTGAGGAAGTGTCCAGGTGGGGAAAATTTGGGTGTCTCTGCTTTTACTGCTGCCCCCGCGAGCCAGCTTTGGATAAAGCGGAAGAAGATGGATGGATACTGATGAGTACTGCCTCATGCAGCTCCTTGGACATCTGACATCAGGTTATGTAAAGTCAATAAAAGAATAAGTAGATGACTATAAAACAATCTGCATGTGCTGCCAATTTAAAATTAAACTTTCTCCTTGTTTTCCAAGGACTGCAGTAACTGCATAATTTGTCAAAATTGAGTTAAGAGTGAAAACAGGCTTCGTATCATCTGTTTTACTTAGGGGCAAATTTTATGGCTGAAATGTGTCCCATTTTATAGAAATCCTGTTGCTTAATTTGCAGTAACTACAGATTTCACAGTAAAACAAAGGTAAAGTGCAGTAACTGCAGCTCAGAAAGTTCTTACTGATGAATTCAAACACAGTTACTGCACTTTTCTTTTGTTTTACTCAGAGATCTGTGCAGTTACTGCAAAATGTTGAAACATTTTTTTGTTAAAACTCAAATGGGACACAACTCAGGCACAACACTTTGACACTTCCTTTGTTAATACACATACTAATATACTTTATGACTTTGACTGTCAAAGTGCTAAAAAAATATGATTTTCAGGACATCCCATATTTAGGAGGTCAAAGGTCAAATCAGTGCTGATGGTTATGATTGATAAAAACTATCCATGAGAAGCTATTACATTAATACACCACCATGAATGTTCCTGTGACAAATTCAGAGGGACATCATCAAAACTTTAAAGCCATTTTTCTCAGTTTCACTGTTACCACAGATACTGCGCTTTTCGCAGTTTCACACACGGCTGATCAGAAGAGCCACACAAGCACCAAGAAATAGTTACAGGATGTAACTCTAGTTCTCTGAATGAGATAGTCAGTGCAATGTTTTTTTGTTAGTTTGTAATTACTAATAAACACCCAAGGGCTGTATTTCAGTTATAGGCTAAGCAACTGTGCATTACAAATGGTTGTGGCTCTTTAATTTTTTTGGAGACAACACTGGCTTTTTGGATCTGAAAGGTTGCAAACCGTGTTTGATTAAGTGTTTGTGAAGCCCTTTGACTGTTGTTGTGATACTGGGCTATAGAAATGAAATTGAATTGCACTGATAATTGAATTAAACTAAAGTTAGCACGTTGACCATCAGTAATACACAGATAAAATGTACCTGAGAACAGCACAGATCTCGTTACACACAAAATCATTACAACATACCTTTATTCCTGTCTGAGCTGACCTCTGCTGTAGCTGCCGCTGTTATTTATATATTTATAAGTCAGATTTATACATTTCTGTCTGATGTTTCTCATATTTGTGCTTGTCTTACATCTGGTATCTTTGTGAACTCTGCCTCCCGTACACACCGTTCTCTGACTATCCACCCATCGCTTTCATTTCTGCTCCGTCTTTTCGTGTTGTTGTTGGATATGGCGTCTGCAGCCGCGCAGATAAGGCTGTTCAAAGTCCTCCTCTCCGCTTTCTAATGAAGTCGGGCATCAAACCGGCCATAAAAGTGTCTTCTAACCAAAGAGCTAATCGTAGGTTTTTATGTAACAGTAAATGTGTTGTCATTATAAGGCGCTGCGGGGAAGAAAGATGGTTTTTCAAAGAGCATACATCCAAAGATTTAATGTTATAGAGCCGCAACGCAACACTGGCTTCTGGAGATTACTGTTACTGCAGGACAGAAGACACTTTATTCTACCTCTTTAACACTGGTTCGAAAATCATTTTTTGGCTTTGGGTTAATGAATATAAATAAAGAAACAGCAAGTCTGTATTCATACAAATTTCTAATTCCTGCCATCAATAGTTGGACCTGTGCCTTCTCCAGTAGTTTCCAACAGAAAACAATTAATACACAGATTTCGATTCCATCTTCACTGACATCCTAAATTCTGCCACAAGGGCTTAAGCCAGCGTACTCTTTGTGGTAGTTTCAACCCCAGATAAATGGAGATAGTTGCATCGGGAAGGGCATCAGGCAGGAGGTGGATGAAAGTAAAATGGAGATTCACTGTCATCATAAATATCTTGTTTGGGGCCCCAAGCTGGTTACCTATCCCAGCTGCTTTGGGCTTTAGGCAGGGTACAGACTTGACAGCTGCCAGTTAATGTAAAGGTTAACAATTACAGACCATATACAGGTGGCTTCTAAAGAAATGACGTGGCTTACAAAGACTGAAGCAGAGCAAATTTTATAAGTTCTCTGAGCTGATTAATGACGTTTACTGCTTTCCTTCGTCACCTGTTGGTTCTGCTGAGGTCCTCGTTGTTGTTCAGTTCTCCGTGGGATTTTTTTTATCTTATTTTTATTTTAACAAAACTAAAGTCCCGCTAACGTCCCATGTAACGACCACATTCAAACAAAACCGCTTTTTCCACAAGTCTTTGTACAACTGGCTTCTGCTGCTTTCCCTGTGCAGAAATAAGGACAGAGCTGCTCAAAATACGCCGTATTCTGGTGTTTAAAGACAAAAAAACAGCAAACTGCCATATTTGTTTGGGTCAACGGTGCACTGCTTACATCCCGTCCTTCATTTCTCTGATTGGTTACTCTGCCTGTGATTGTTCTGCCCATAGAAACGAAACTTACGCGAAGGGATACCAGAATAAATTCTCTGTGTAGAATAGGAAAAGAGTGTGTCTGGCTGGCCAGGCTAGGTAAATTTGAGTAAACATATATTAATCTAATCAGAGGAACCTTGTATTGTCTCCTGTTATGAGGCTAAAACAGTCCTTTGGTCGTCAAAGCCATAACTGTCGGTACTGTCATGCCATTGGTCAAACCTATAGTCTGTTGGATGCCCATTGCATTGCCCAGAGCAGGAGAAGGATTTCTGTGATATTGCAATGCACAATGTATGGGTTTGAGGTAATTATAATGACTTTTCCTGTTATAGTTCATGTCAATCAAACAGTAAAAGTCTTAATTTTCTTATCCTTAACATTCAGCTTTTCAACCTTCAAATAAAATCCACCATAAAATATCTGAAAAGTAATTAGTTTTCCACAGTCGTCAGTGACACAAGCATTACTCACATAAACATGTCTGAATAAAAACACATTTAAACTGCCATTAGCCACTTCTGCCGCTCTGAAAACATCTGTCAGAACCCGCTTCAGAGACTAGAGCCTGGTTCAAGCCCGACGCACCCAGTGGCTTTGAGTTTACACAATCAGAGCGAGACAGCTGCACTCTTCGCCTCAGTACAAAGTGTCTGGCGTGTTCATGGAGGTGAGAGTAAACAGTTTAAAAGCACACGGCGATGTTTGGGAGATGCTCTGACAGGTTGTGATTACAGTGTCTGGAGTTTATTGTGAAGTGCATAGGCAGAAGAGACAAAGTCAAGCCGGAAAGCAATGTTCAACCTCCATGTTTATGTTATTTATGAAATACAGGCTTGAAAAGATGCGGTGACCTTGTCTGTTTTATTCACAAATTTCTCTCTGAGCTGCAAATAATCGAATTTGTTGGAAAAGGCACGCTAGATTTTCATGAAGTTAAAGAGATGCATTATTAAACCAGCATCTTAAATAAGTCATAGCCGATTAATTTTCAATAAGAGCTGCTCATTGAGGCAACTTTTTTTTTTGCCCTCTGTGTTATCCAACCACTACCTTCGACTCAGACAGACTATAGTGCTTTACAAAAAACCCAATTCCGTTCTATGGCATGGTCACAATGACTTTATCTTACAGTTTAATCAAATGTCCTGAAGTGTGACATCTAGTACAACCACAAAACACCCCAAAATAAACCGATTTAACTACGTTTCATGCGCTGTTACAACAAAAGTCTGTAGTTTTTCCAGCCCTACCACTCGCCGCCAGCAACAAAATATCTGTTTTATGTCAAAATACTAATACGTATATAAAATAAACAAAAAATTTAGAGCTTACCTTCAACTGTTAGTTCTGAGTTTAGCATTAGCCCGATGTGAACCAGCAAATATCTCATTAGACAGTCAAATCTTGCATCGTCAATTTGTATCTGCCTTTTTTATTTTTGAAGCATTGTTTCTCTGTGTAAACAAACATATGGCGCTAAGATAGAGACTTTCTCCAACGTCCCCCAGTGTAGGTACAAAATCTACTCGGTTAGTAACGTCGCATGTTGATGACGTCAGCGAACTATATTAATCATGTTTTCTGTTTAAAAGTACAAGTTTATAAGTGCTTTTTTCTATTTTTCTACTCAGTAATGCCTTTTGAAAACTACGCAGTGGTTTTAAGTGGCACAATGCCAAATACAATGAAGGAATAAGAAAATGAAATAAATACAAGATACTGCTGATTATGTCAACCAATATAGTTACTGAATACATTACAATTACATATTACATAGAATTAAAATGGTTAGAATACACTGTGCCAATAAGCGTCTTTGGTTATTAGGAAGGTTATTTGTGGGGGAGTTTCACCTGTTTTGCTCATTGTTTATTATTTAATAGACTGCTGTAGATATTAGTATACACTCTGTTCATATATGTCATTTGTAAAATAATGAACACCAGCTGAGAGCAAGGTACCTTACAAAAAAATCAATAAATACAAGAAAAGCACAGTAATGTTTTTATTTATGCCTTTATTTTTATTCCAATCGTTACTGTGCATAAGCAGTTATATCATCTGTAGCAGCAGCTTAAACCATAACTGATGATCGTCCAGACAAAAATATAATTTTAACAAAATTTATATGAACTATTAAAGTGTCCCATATTGGAGCATGCCTGTAGATTAAATCCTTAATAATAAAGCCTGTGTGACATCTTAAGATCCCATTGTTAATCAGATGATTCCTTTTATCATATGCTATTAGATGATTACACACATTTGCTCCTGGGGCTGTCGTGGTGAGAGAATTATATAAAAAATAAAAAATAAATTGAAATATAGTTAGGCCTTTTGATATCATAAAAAACAGAAAAGCAGGGAACACCAAGGCCATAGTGCGATTGTGGTCAGTAAGGTTGCTTTAATGGAACAGACACAGCAGACAGAGATCTGAACGCCTGAAGACAGTGGACACATGTCAACTAACAGCTAACATCTCATGACCCAATATGGAGAAGGTCAAAACCACGGATCACAGCTGCTACATAGAAGTCAAGAAAGCAGGAGACATTCAAAAGTTCATGATATCACCTATGCTCTAACAAAAACGTGTGACAATGTCGTTGTAGTGCGTTAGAAAAACCCACATGTTCACTTTATGCGGCTTTAGAGATAAGCTACGGAGGTTAGCAGTGCTCCGCTCGGCACTGACTCTCTCGCTAATGGAGCACTGGCGTCACGTACACGCGCCTGCAGCAGGCGAGTTGACAGAGCAGAGAAAAACCCCACGCAGTTGTTGCATGCAGGTACTCACCTGGATTCAGTCTGAGGCCTCCTCCTCTAGGAAACGTGTAAGCCCCGCGTCTGCTTGGGCTCTGATGGGGAAGCAGTTAGCTTCAATACGACTCCAGGTGTTTTCTGCAGAAGCCTTTTACTTTCTCATCGTTAGCCCTCCGTTCTCCACTCCCAGCATCTTGAAGAGGTTAATGAGTTAAAAAGCTATAAATGTTTTTACTTTAGGGCATTGTAAGACAAGGGTTGTAAGGGTTGGTTTTCTTATGGATTTATGGTCTTATGTTTTTTTTTTTAGTAATCTGTATGTTATTCACATTTTACTGGTTATACGTATAATCAAGCTTCATATAATCTTTATATAGTCATTATAGTAAAAAACTTTAGTGCTGTGGGTGCACGGTGGCAGAGAGGTGAGTGTTCTCGCCTAACAGCAAGGATATCGTGCGTTGTAGCAACTGTCTAGACGAATAATAACAGTTTTTTTTTTTTTCAAGGACATATGGAAATGAGTGTTATCAAAAAAGTATAAAAGTTCATGTCTGGATGAGTTCGGGGGCTTTTGTGGAGACCGGACATGAGCTCCGTTTGTTGTGTCCTTTTCTGCGCTGGACTCTCTCTCGTCTGCTCCTTGTTTTTGGATATACTATGTATTTTTTATTCTACAATCTCACACGCATAAACATTAAATGCGCCATTATTTACAATTAAATTACAGTGCTGTTGCTTGTGCCCCCATGCAGTTGGATTGATAACAGTGAGGTATGACAATAATGCAGTCATCGCAACAGCTCTGTTTCCTCCAATCCCATGAAAAAATGTGTAGTTCTCATTCAAGTGCATAATGGCAAAAGTACTACACACAGGAAAGCCCACATTACTTCTTTCTCTCACCGCGTGTACAGCTCGACTGAAGAATCTAAAGGTCTCCTAGTGATTTTAGTTTTTAAAGCGTTATGCAGACCTTATACAACCATCACAAACTCTCAAAATCCTTCACTTTTAAGCTTGAACAGGGAGTAACAAATGTGACCAAAGCAAAGGATTTAGGCGGAAACTTTCTCTTATTAAAATAGGATTCCTTCAGTCTTTAAAACTATTTATCGTTGGCCCCTGTCCTCCCAGAACCTCACTTTTTGGACGATAAATCACATTGTTCTGCCTCTTTTCTCCCAAATTTCATCACGCGCTCGTTTCCTTATTCCCTCTCGTCTCGCCCAATCGATTTCTCGCTCCGGAGCACACATGATTACTTTTCTACTGCCCACAATCTCCTCTGGCCTAATTATTCTGAGTTTGCTTCCTGTCACTTCTTATAGGAGAAGACCTTTTATAAGTGCTTCTGCCATTATGAGAGATGGGATTTGATTTGGAACATATGAGATTCAGTCATGTTTGATGTGTGGAGGATGTAGGGCTTGTGCAGATGAAGCAGGCAGTGCAGAATTGATTTTGAAGAGAATGGTGAGTAATGAATGCAGTGGTTATTGTAGTGTCCTTTTCCATGCACGGATAGAAGAAGACACTCAGCCAGACAGCAATCAAATATCGTCTTACTGTGAGTTCTCTTCTCTTCCTTCCACCTTTGTCCAAAAACATGCATGTGCAGGTGAAATGGAGACTCTAAATGTCCCAGTGAATGGTTGTCTGTCAGTGTACCCTGCACTTGCCTCGAGCTCTTGTCCTAAAAAACTATAGTGAAAATCCAATTATATGTCCTATAAATTGCCTCAACCTAATGTCTATTGAAAAGGTCTCAATCAAGAGCTCTGACCATGATGTGGTCCTCATCATTTTTATGAAAATTAGATATGTTGCCTGTTTATTCATCTGAATTGTCTTTATTAGAGGCAATGTTTCTCATAGTATTTTTCTTTAAAGGTAGCCTACTGTAAGCAGCAGCGCTCGTACTGGTTTACAGTACTCCAGTCTAACTAAAAACAAAAGTCTGTGGGTTGCCAGTCTTTCCGCTTTTCTGTTTGGACGATCATCAATGCAGTTTTAGAACCAAAACAAAAAATGTTAACATAAATAACTTCTTAATTCTTGATAACTCAGCTGTACCATTGTTAGCAGTAAAACTAATATTTGATTTAAACATGTTCTTCTAAACATGTAGATTATTTTTTTAATATAGAAAAATATATATACTGCTTTTTGTGCTGATCACAAGCCTGGATACATGGAGAGGTTTGTGTCAGGCAGGGCTTCAGTTGAAAATCTTACGCCAAATTAAGCATGCAAATTACTGCACTTTAAGAAATAAAGACGACTGTATAGAAAGTTCCAACCAAGTATGCTTCTCTACATGTTTGAGGCACTTCACCTTTTCTTGTAAAGGAAACTAGGGCCTCACAATATAAAAATGTGACTATAACTATGTTGAATGTTGAGGACTACATTACTGGGGATATTTGGATCTCTTAATTAGCTTAAGCCTATATTAAACATAGGTTATTTGAAATTTAGTTCATCAAGAGATACAAGGCTCTGGACTTACTGGTTAAAACTGGGACTAAACCAGGATTGAACCAGGTCTAAGCCAGGAATAAACAACAATTTAATCAGTAATAAACCAGGATTAAACCAGGTTTTTCAGTGTGTGTCTCTAAAGGTGTGTTCACACTTTCTGATTCACAGGACCCGGTGCGCTTTGGGGCAAAAGTCCGCACCTGTGTTGATGAAGTCATTGGTTTGGTTCCAGTTCACATTGGGCTCTGCCAAACGAACTGAACTGACTGAGGGAGCAGTAACAAACCTCGCCTGTAGGGGACAGTGCAGCAGTATTTACTGAAAGAAACTGGCGAAGAAGAAACCCTGCTCATCTATTGGTCAAAAGTCCTCCTCTTCAGCTGAATATATCCCAATAATATCATACGGCGCACTTGAATTAATGTTTAATGAAGTTTTATGTTTAGAGCAGCGATCTCGGCTGAACACAGCTGTGGACTCTCTCTGTGATTAATATGAAATCTGTGTTGTTTTAGCAGAGTTTTTACATTTGTATTTTTTTCTTATATTCATGTTAAATTCGCAAATATCTCTATGCCCTTGGTAACAGTCCAGTCCCTGCTGTTTGTTCGTAGTTTGGTCCGCGTTGCGTTCGCACTTCAGCAGGACCACACCAGGAGCGCTCCAGAGCTCACAGCGCACCGCACTGAGACCTCTGAGTCCGATCGCGTGTGCACGGCTGCTCCAACAAACTGAACTGCCCACGACGCAAACCAGGGTTTGACTCAAGTGAAACAAACATGGCTAGTGTGAACACATCCTTAGTTTCAGCCCTGAAACTATTTAGCCAATGTCCAGAACAAACAGACCCTATATGTTCAAGAAGCTTAGTAGAAGAAGAACAATGAATCTGTGATATAGCTGCATTTTTTTCTTCTTTTATTAAAAACAGAAACAACAGGCTTGAAAAATGTCATTAAAATAGCTGCAGGAGCATTTTCCTACTAATTACATTCATGGGCCACAGGTTTGTAACAGAGGATATAAAAGGAATATTTTAGAACAATGATTCTCAAACTTTTCACGTCGAGTACCACCTCTGAACATATTTAACTTTTCAAGCACTATGTTTGATGCATTAAAATCCTTTTGGCCTACGCTTCAAATTTAAGGCCCATGTACAAAAGCAAGACAAGAACAGAAAAAAAACTGACTCTAAATTAAGCTAAACCAGGACTTGAACTGCAAAAGATGTGTGAGTACCACCAGAAGAAGCCAGTGGTGCCTGTAGCACAGTTTTAGTAAACACAGTTTCTTTCTAATGATGGAAGAGATTCACCAAGCCTGTAAAAACTGCAACTTAACACTGTGCAACAATTTCAGAAAAAAACATGTTCCTTGATTTAAAACAGCAAAAACTTTAAAGGAAAAACTGTAAAATACCTTGATACTCTTCCATTTCAGATTGCAATAACATAGATGCAGTGTTTTAGTGACAGATTTTCTTGAAATCAGAGGCGTTGCTGGGTCTCTCTGGGCCCTAAACAACACTTCACAGGGCCCCCCCAACCTGCATTCATTATGTAAAAATCTGACATAAAAATTTTTTAAATATACACATTTCCATTTGTAATGTGAATGAATTCCTACTTCCTACTGTTTTAGGCTCAAGCTTTCTTTTCTCCTCTTTCTCGCTTTGTTTTTTTTCCCCCTCTTGTTTCTTTTCTCACTGCCAGACTGATAACATTTGTCCAAAACAGCAGTGAGAGGTGTGGGTGGGGCCCCTTTAGGGACTCTGCAACAATCTACCACTGTCATTCCACCCCTTTTGTTTTGGGGCCCCACGCCTTTGCCTGCCTGTTGGCTAGCAGTGCCCCTGCCTGAAACTGTTAAAGACATTAAATTGTGTTTTTGCAGCATGTTACAACTGAACGGTACTAGTAGATAAATAGAAAATTGCACATTTGAATATTTGAATATTCATTGACTTTCTGTGATTAATTTAATTTTTCATGTATTGGGAAAATTAGTCATTCAGGTCACAGTTTTGAGCATTTAAGCACTTAGCGCCTAATCCAATTAAAATTCAAGCATTTTCAAGTGGATTTTAAGAACTCTAAAATCCTGTCTCTCAATTCTTATAAAACATATTATTTTTGTTCCTTTGTCTTCACGGTGTTTGAGGTAAAGGACAACTGAGGTAAATCCCTATGTCCTCCGATTCTGTCCCTTTCTCTTTTTTTCTTTTTTTTCCCATCAGGCTTTGCTCCCGCTGCACTGGGAGCTCAGGACTATTATGTGGCGGTGTCTACACGGCAGCCCGAACCTCAGTGGACCGCGTGGGTTAATTGGTTCTTGGCCCCAAAGTAAACCTCAAGGCTGCGAGACAAGAGCAATACTTTTGGGCTCTCAGTGCTTTTCTCCAGCACGAGGGCTTTCTATTGCCAAACATACATTCAAATGATTGCATTGGCCCATTTTACCGTCCTCAACCTTGACACGACAATATGGCTGCTAGGAGTACAATGCCATTGTACTATGGAAATATTTTTAAATGAGAGCAATCCTATGTACTTTTCAATGATTGCTTATGCTACTCATGCTGTACCTTTGTTACAAATGCTTTTCCCCAACAATGTTGATAAAATTATAATCTTTGAATATGAACAGAGCCGTCACTATAGGGTAGAGCTGAAGGGGGCCCTAAGGACACTCATTTACCTGTACTTAGACTCAGACTTAGACTTTATTGATCCACAAGGGAAATTACTTTGTCACTGTGTAGGTCATAAAACACTTGTAAAATCGTGTGTAAAATAGTGTAAAATAGTTATAGCAATAAAACACTTTGAATAAAATACAATAGAATAGATAAAAATATACAAGATTTGCATATTTACAAACCTACAAAAAATAAAATAGCAGTATATATATTGTATAAAAAGTAAATATACACTATACACAGACAGGTGGAGAAGGATAGTGCTGTAAGATGATAAAAAACAAACAAGCTGCCTTGCATTTCTCCTAAAACGACCCGATCTGAAGAGAGGTAAACCCACAAGTGTAGATTAAAATATTAATCATCTCAAAAGCACCGGATGACAGGAAATCACTTATGTTTCATTCAAATTTTGCTGGGGAAGGACCCCCGGCCCTCCCTTCATTGCCTGTTATGCATGGCCACAATTCAGGATATGAGGCAAAAAGAGATCTTATACTAAAGCTTAGATACAGTATATTGAATCAAATGTGCATTGTTCCCATATTTTTGGTTTGAATTGGGATTTACAAAAAAATTAAAATAAATAATTGGAGCCTATATAGGGCCTTGGTTGCCCAGGGCCCCTATAGGTTTTAGAGACGGCTCTGTCGGGGGTCGGGGAGCACATGTATTGTAAAATCTGTTTCACCATTCTATGTAATTAAAGAATATAGGCTTCATAAAAGATGAACAATCATGCAGCTTTCTCTACCTGGACGTATGCCTAAATCTTACAATGTTAATAATTATTCTTGATAATGCTCTCTATTTTTTAATATACAATATTATTTTTATCTTCCATTAGGGATGTCCAAACTTTTTTAAAATACACTATTTCTAAAAGTTTTAGCTCACCATCTTATTCTTCATCCATCGGGTTTAATATCTAGACGTTCTCGTCCAACGTCAGACTCTGATGTTGTAGAGAAGGCCTGGCTCGCAGTCTTCGCTCTAATTCATCCCAAAGGTGTTCTGTCAGGTTGAGGTCAGGACTCTGCAGGTTCAGTCCAGTTCTTCCACACCAAACTCACTCATCCATGTCTTTATGGACCTAGCTTTGTTGGAACAGGAAGTGGCCGTCCCCAAACTGTTCCCACAAAGCTGGGAGCATGGAATTGTCCAAAATCTCTTGGTGCTGAAGCTTTCAGAGCTCCTTTCACTGGAACTAAGCTCCTGAAAACAACCCCACAACATAATCCACATTCACTTATTAGAGTGGGTCACTGAATACTTTTGGAAATATAGTGTATATGCAGAGATATACACATTATATTTCACTGAATTTCTTTTTGCAACAACACATTTATCCATGCTTGGGACTGGATAAATAGGTTGACACAGTAGTATGGCTTTTTATTTTGCTATTTTTAAAGAAATATGTGCACTTCATGACTTGCTAATTGAGTCACTTTTCATTGCACAGAGACATGAAGCAGGCATATAAAGCCATAAAGTACTACCTGTGGCAATTTGGACCAAATGAGAAAAAAGCCAGTGGGCCAATTTAAAAAAAAAAAGGTCAACAGGCTGCATTTGGCCCCCAGGTCATAGTTTGGACACCCCAGTAATAACCACTACACATCTATTGGTCTCATGAAGAGCATTTCAAAACCTTTTATGAACTAAATCATATCCTGCTTCCCGCTGCTGTATAAGCACTGATATATACTTTCTGAGACATGTTTATTTTTTAATGCTGAAAATGTGGCTCCCAGTGTCACAGCTTTATCTCATTAAGAGCTGAAGTCTTTATATAAAACCAATCTGACATTTACTTTGATACTGAGCTAATTATGATTCAGGTTTAAATGACATGCTACATTTATGTCAGCGGCGGAGCTTCAACAGATGGTGGCGATGGCGCGAGGCCAACACAGCCTCAGAGTAAGTTCAGTCATTTACATCTGCACCAACACTCTTTGATTTGTTGTTTACAGTGTAATTAAAAGACACCGAAAATAACAGCAAACAGTTTTATTTTAAACATTTCTCACTCATTTAAACAGCTTCCAAACAATGCCATAAGACTTTTGGTCCTGTATTTTCGCCCGTTCAGTTTCAATTTTCAAAAGCAATTCAACGGAACAAATAATAAATACAAGTGTGAACCATGGGTGCTGGCAGAGTGGTTAGCTCTCTTGCCTCATAGCAAGGGGCTTGTGGGTGCAGTCCTTCTTGTATTACCATGCAAAGACATATAGGGTAATGTAGGCAGCAGTAGCTCAGTAAATAGAGCTGTTTGCCCACGGATTGCTGCCCGCAACCAATGCATACTGCCATTGTGCCCTTGGGAAAGACACTTCACTTGCTTGATTTTGTGATTGGTGGCGGTCGGATAGGCCGTGGGCGCAGAGAAGCTGACATGTTTCCTTCAGTCTGCCCAAGGGCAGCTGAGGCCACAGAAGTAGCTCACCACCAGCGAGTGTGAATAATGTCAGGAGGAGTGCTGTATAAGACAGATGCATTATTATTATCAGTTCTACAATTTTAAACATAACATCAAAATATATTTAAAAATGAAACCTCCTAGTGACATTTTTCCACTTTATTAGTTCAAAGTTTGTCCCTGTAGGGCTTCCGTAGCTGTTGCTGTTCTAAAGAAACATGACATAATTTTGTCTCCAAGACCAAGAACTACATGCTCTCTGTTTTTCATTCTTTTTTTTTTCTACACTCCTTTTTTTCTCTCTACACTTCTAGTACCTTTACATGTATCGGACGCTTCCTACAACCTTCCTCAGAGGAGTCACATGAAGAAGTCGGACTGCAGATGGCACTAGAGAACAGTGCCGAAACATCACATGACTCTTCTGAGGAAGGATGTAGGAAGTGTCAGAAACATGTAAAGATACAAAAACATAGTACTGGTCTGTTGAAAAGAAAATCTATATTATAAACTGTTTGAAAAGCAGATACAAAAAAAAGAACATTGGCCCAAAAGTGGATCCTTGTGGAACACCAGATTTGACTACATTGGGAACAGGTATTTTCATAGTTCATTATGTAGATAAAAATAATTACATTAGTAACGCTGAAGAAATGCTATGTAATGCTATCAATTAACTGGTTACTAATCCTTAACTTAACATGTTACAGTGTCAGTGCATTTTAAACCTAAATGTACAGATTTCCATTCACAAAAACATGCAGAAACATAAAAAAACAGTTTATTATGTAAGTAAACACCTTTTCACTTGAAAGTAGGTTACTGCCACTCTCTGCCATATCTTATAATGGAAAAAACATGGTTAAGTTGAGGTTTAAAAAAAAAATCTTTGAGAAAAGTCCCCGTGGTTCAGGGCTCAGACTTCAGACTGCACACAAAGCCGGTCCCTGCAGGTGCTCAGCTCAAACGCTGCTGAAGCGCATGACGGATGTGTGGTGTTAGGCATTCAGCGTCTGTCTCGTGAACACAGCAGACTGGAGCTCCGGTGTACGTGAGCTGTGTGGAGAGGCCGCTCTGTTGTGCTCCAGGAGGGAGTCATTATTTATAGGAGTAAAGTAGACGGGCTTTGAGTAAAACTGTTCAGAAAAGTCGAAAGCTACAAAAACTTTATCTTTATGAAGCAAAGGGTGAAACTGATTCTTTCATGTGAGATTAATTTGAAGTGTAGTCTGGCCAGTTTAATAGGTTCCCAGTAAGATCGAGTCTAAACTTTTTATTTAAATATGGCAGGATTTATGTTTTATTCTTGATTTCTCTATCCAGTTGTGTCCACAAGTGTTGTAGTTGATTCAGCCTGTATTTTCCAAATACACAGAGACCAGACCAGTTCTTTCATGAGAAGAGAAAAAGAATAAGGACCATTTCCCAACTTAGTTCATCACATAATAATAATAATAATAATTCATCGAATTTATATAGCGCTTTTTTGGACACTCAAAGACGCTTTACAATTGATCAATTATTCATTCACTCCTCAGTCACACTCGGTGGTGGTGAGCTACTTCTGTAGCCACAGCTGCCCTGGGGCAGACTGATGGCACATACTTGTGATTTCCTGGCCTGTAAATTATTAAATTAAAGACCCACAATCCGAAAGGAAAAGGTCCCAAATTATGCTTTTTTAGGCTTTTTGAAATAGTGTTGGATTCCTTTACATTAGTATTTCAGGTTTTATAACTTAAAATAATGTACTGTATATCTGGAAATTGAGCTGTTACTTTGACTTTGCTGAGAATGCTTGGATTAGGTGTCTGTCGCCCCCTGCTGGCAATGTTTGGGACTGGACTGAGCATAAAATAGGTATTTAGCACGGCTATCATCAACATGAGGCTAACAGATAAATAAATGAGCTGACTGCTTAGTAGTGACGGAGGTTTAAGGCTAAAATGATCAGAATGAGTCCGGTGACGGTGTCTGGGCTTCAGAAACGTGCAGGAGCACTTCCTGGTTTCATGTTTCTATGTAGAGCCGTGAGCGTTTTCAACTCTTCAGAAAAGACGGCCCAGGAATGTGTGAATGAAACAATATACTACACTCTCCGGGTCAGTTTTTGGGGTGGAAACAAGGTTATAACATGATTAACATTTGCGCTTTGCTTCTGTTTTGTTTGTTTGTTTATTTCTGTTTCCTTTTTTCTGCTGTTTTGTGGGGTGAGCAGTTGTAGCCAGCGCTGGAACTGCTCTCTTTCCAGTTGGACTTGCCGCCTCCATTATTCCCGGGAATGAAGACGTGCACAGTCTTGAACGCAACCAATGAAAGTGTCCCTGATCCGAATGAGACCGCCCCCTTTGTTCTGAGCAAGTGATTGATCAAGAAATTCCATGCTGTAGTCACAGAAATGCTTTATACTAAAGCCCAGATGAGGTCTCAAAGTCTCTTTTTTTTTTCAGAGATGACTTCTATTATGCTGCTACTGAAGAATTAATTTTCCTCAAATACAAGGGGAGGAGGATTGGATAGTGCATTATTAAATGTATAAAAAAGTTATTCTAAAAGTCAGTACTTAGATGTGTTGTGCGCCATTTGTGCATAAAGGTGATGCTTTTGCAACACCACACTCTTTACTAGAAGCAGTGGAGATTAAGTTAAAAGCACAACTTCTGAGGGATTCAATCTTTCATCGGTTTTCTCCAGGATTAAAGCCTTTAGGATAAGGGACAAAACATCTATAACTTCTTTTTTAAAGATTGTTTTGGGGGGCTTTTTGACTTTATTTCATTGCAACGGCCAGACATATATGAAATATAGGGAGAGAGATGGTGGATTGAAGCTGGAAGAGACTACAGCACGGATATGTCCTATGTTTTAACTCACCTTCTTCTTCTTGTATTTTATGTGACAGGAAAGTCTTGATGCGACACCTTTAGGTGCTTGTCTGTCTGAGGTTGCAGCAGGATTTGTGGATTGTAATATGAAAGAGTGAAGCTGGCACTGACTTTGAATGACTTTTCTTTTTTTTTGTTTTGGCCTCGAAAACAAGCACTTCTGTTTAATCTTTTTTACAATGGACAGTGTAGAAGTTTAGCAAGGTCTTGGGTCTTTTCCAATACATGTTTTACTCAGCATCTTTAATTTTAGATACAAAGGACCCTGCTATTCACACCCACATTCAGGAGCTAACTTCATAACCTCTGTGAATGCACAATCTTCTCATTGGGACCGCTTTTTGCCTTTATTTTACAGTGATAAAAGCAAAATATATGGAGAGAGACAGCGGATGATATTGAACAAAGAGGCCTGTGCTGGAAGTTGAGCCACTCATGACTTCTTAATAACTTTGTTTTCATTCAAGACTTTGTAAGTGGAAATTGCCTGCTCTGAAGGAATGACTGTGAATGATTGTCTGTCCCAGGACATCAATGAGAACATAGCAACATCAGTTACATTTACTCGGTTACATTCACTTGAGTAACTTTTTGAAATAATTACACTTCTAAAGCCCTATTCGCACGAGATAAGCATTACCCCTGGACCTCTGTAATTCGTGAATTAGCCCCCCAACATCAGTGTTTTTAGTCGGGCATTCACACGAGATAAATGATGTCTGTAATTTACTCGATTTTAGGAACTTTATTCCAGATATGATGTGTTGAAAATCACACAGATTTATAATAAAAATCCCCAATTTCGTTTATGTTTCAAGCTCTTAAGCGACTTCTTTTGTAGCTCTATCTTTTGTTGATTTCCTGTCCTGACAAAAAACAAACTTTACCTCACGCTACGACGCAGATCATCCATTATCTGTCCAGGTTTCTCTCTTCTTAAACAGCAGGCGTCTCTCTTTATTAATCCATTCACTCGGATTCATCTCTGGATCTAATTTTAGCACTGAAAGCGTCCTAACTTTCCAAAACAGCCCCATGTTGCTCCAAAAACTTAGTCTAACGTTGCCATGACGACGGGAGGTGTGTTTACGGCTCACGTCTTCAACGTAGTTTGTTAACTCTTTTTTTTTTTTTAGAGAAAAAAGCAATCGTTTCTGAGTAAGACCAAAAGAGACATCTTATTAAGAAAGTTTAAATCCAGAGGTAAAATGGAGCGTTAAAAGAGATTTTGGATCGCTGTTACAAACTTTAGGAAACAATCTGCCGTCAAAATCAGCCTGAATCACAGACACAGGGATTCGCACAGGACTAGTGTTATCAGAGGACCTCTGTGTTGGCTAAAATATGGTCGGTAATTTGCGTGGGAAATTTTACAGACATTTTTACAGAAATGGATGACTCGCACGGGATAAAAATCACAGACGACATCAGCGATTATTACAAATTACTGGAGGTCCCTAGGTAATACTAATGAGATCCCTATTCACCCGTGCGAATAGGGCTTAAGAGTAGTTTTTTCACCACATATGTTTTACTTGAGTAATATTATTTTGAAGTAACAATACACTTAGTTGGGTAAACATTTTGGCTTTTCTACTCGCATCTAAACATTACCTGTGTATTGGTTTCAAAAGCCTTATGTTGTGCTGATGGTGGCTCAGGAGGTAGTGTGGTTGTTTACTATAACCAGAAGGATGGTGGTTCGAATGTAGGTGCAGAATGGCAGCCATGTCTCTGTCAGTCTGCCCCAGGGCAGCTGTGGCTTCAGACGTGGCTCCTCACCACCGAGTGTGACTGAGGAGAGAAGGAATAATGGACTAATGTAAAAGCGCTTGGAGAGGCATAATATAAATGTAATCCATTACAATAAAAAGTGAAAAGATATGTAAATGTGTGTTTCTTATGCCACATTTTATAAATATGTCATTTAATTTGACTTTTTTTTTGTTTATTGAGTGGAATTACCTGAACTGTCTCATTATTTTATATGTTTTGAATGATTAAATCAAAACTAAAACATAAATCGGGTGTTACGTCCAAACGGTTACTCAGTGTTTTTTTCCCCACCAAATACTTACTTACAGTACAGTTTTTACAGACTCTACCCACCTCTGTCAAAGGTTTAACAATGTATTTCTTAGTTTTTTGTTTGTTTGTTTTTTCTAGCCTTGTGTCTACAACAAAACAAACTGCAGAGTACCTGAACAGAAGTTTCACATATTCACATATGGAGCTCAAGCAGTACGAAGGAGGAAACCTCACACCCTTCCCCTGAACCTCTGAACCTTCTCCGTACCCCTCGCCTGTTCTCCACCGCACAATGCCTGCATGCTGTTGTAATGTATTTTTCATGCTTTGTTGGTCTTCGCCGCTCATCTGCTCATCAAAAATTCATACGGCAGAACAACATTTACATTTCAAGAGACCAAACCAAATCTCCCACCTCCTCCTCTCCGCGTGTGCCGCCCGTTATCTCCGCTCCCGTATGCTTCCTGTCTCCAGCATTTCGGCCTCATCTTCTATTGTTAAAAGCTTCTTTGTCTTTCATTGCTCAGTTGTTCATTCATTATTCATTCTCAAAACTTTGAGAGTGAGAAAATGCCGGGCACGCGGAGCCACGTACGGCGCGCCACACAATCTGTGAACGTGGGAAGCTGTTGGATGAACACCTCACCGCTAATTGTGCTTAATGAGAAAAATAGCAGTGTGGAAAGCCGCCTCTGCAGCTGCTCGGTAGAAGTAATTAACATCATTGAAAGAGCACCGGTGACGGTTAGGTCACATTCGTTTACTAGGACGAAGTGATGGGGCCATTTTGGGTTGAAAAATAGTACTAAAAGCTTTTATGCATTGGAAATTGCCTCGAACAACCACTTTGTTTAATATGTAAATTGGCAGCCACGTTCTTCATTGTGTTACGGGCATAGAACAATTCAATATGCTTTTATAAGAGATTACAGTATGAGCATTTTGCCAATAGAAGTTGGCATTGGCCACCAAAAATGGCAAATTTGTCATCACTAAAATGGTTTTGGTAGCCATTCTGACTGAGGTCCAAAAATATTGGTGAGCACTTTTATGCATTGGAAACAGTCTCAAAGAACAACTGTATTTATAGGAGACACATTATTTTTGGCTTATGGTCTGAATATGAACAGGTCTTGATCCAGCCCAGCTCTAAACAACATCAGAGCAAAAAGCTAATAGCAACAGCTAGCAAACAAAACTAATTTAATCTGCATTTGGTCCGAACCAAAGGATTTCTCTGGCGT
>CM036244.1:3524545-3729545 GCA_020698575.1 Bostrychus sinensis | reverse complement strand
CAATGGAATCAGCCTGGATGAATGAGAGTCTTCACAGCCATATTAGATATAATATTATTCTTATTATTCATATTGTTATTGTTATGATAGTATTTTAGAGCGATGTATAGGAAGTGGAATAAATATGTCATAGCCTAAATAGCTATGAAAGCCCTGTGTTTCATACAGTAAGCTATACTCACCACTTGCTCTGTACACGGCTCTACCTGAGGTAAAACTTCATCTGGTTCTGTGGGCCCCTGAGCCTGAGCAGCACTGGGCCCCCACCACTCTCAGCCTCTTCATTCTCATGTTGTGCTGTACTGGTGGATGTGGCTTTAGCACTGCTGCTGTCAAACACTTCTGTTATATTTTTACACTTGAACGCCTCACATGCAAGCGACTTAAGCTTCTTTTCCCTGACTTTCTCTGCTCCGCCCTTCTCCTTTGGTTTTATTAACTGTTTTTTATCCATGACGTAAACGCACGGCAGCCTCTGCTCACGCGCCACCGCCGTCTTCACGGCCGCCTGTCTGAGGACTGTGGACTTGTTCGAGTGCCTGGCTGCATTGAGTGGCTGCAGCTGTTCTGCTTTCTTCTTCTACTCTGCTGTTGCGCATCAGCTGCAGCTGCGCCCTCTCTGGTCTGGTTGTGTTGTGTTTATGGAGTCTATGTAAAACGGCCCATCGGCCGTCTCAGCGACCGGCCGTTCTGTGATCCTCCAGAATGCACAGATGGCCAGTCCGCCCCTGATTAAGGGCAATTTGGAGTCATCATTTTACCAAACATATGCATGTCTCTGAATGGTGGGAGGAAGCTGGAGAGAACTCATGGTAATGGTAGACTCACACCAACAGTGACTTAAGTGACCAGCGACCATTCATTTCCTGTGTATGCTGGCGCGGAGGTGACACGAGTCTGGAGCGGGCTGAGCAATGCAGATCAAGCGACTTGAGTGTAGGTTTGAGCTGAAGTTCACTTTATGCAAATATGAGGAACATCACCGAAGCAAACACCAATCACGAAATGAGATTTGATAGACACTCGAGAGGAACTCCAGGCACAAAAGTTGTGTTTGAAACTCCCTGCTCCTCATCAGCGACCTGAAGGAGGGGCTGGTGATACGAGAAGAGCTTAGGAAAGAGATTTTGCTTTGGTGTGAGTCCACCCTAACACCATGACAGCAGACTCCACCCAGAGAGACTGTGCGTCCGCTGACCCGAGGATCAACCCCAAGATCTCCTTGCTGGGAGGCAAGAGCACTAACTGCTCTGCCACCGTGTCCTGCCTTTTCAGACGAGTGTGTGAGGAAATTTAATGTATTCCACTTCCATTGGTTGCTGGTCTACATGCTTTGTCAACAGAACAGCCTTCTGGGGCAATGTGGAAAACAAATGCATAAATAGACCAAAAAAGAACACAATTACAGAAAAAAGAAGGAAAACATGCATATACTGTGTGTGTGAAGACTCTCACTCGTCCAGGGTAATTGCATTGCAACAAAAAGTTTAAAAAGCAGTCGCAGGGAGAACAAACTCCACACAGAAAGGCCCCACACGGTCCAGGGATCGAACACAGACTTTCTTGCTGTGAGGCGACAGTGCTAACTTTGTCACCGAGTTGCCAGTTTTGGCTTAAAGTTACTGAACCCGTTGCCTCCTCAAACATATGAATATGTTTTTAGATATGTTTGACATCAAAACAATTGACATGACAAGCAATCGTCAAAGAAGATGCTATACTGTTATTATTTTGCCATCATGTTTAATGTTTTATTTTTAGTTTCCCGTCACATTTTTCACTCCTTTCTGCTCATTCTTCTATTTTAAACTCATTCTTGTCAGTCTCTTGTCTTATATTCAAGGTCTTTTTTGAGTTTGTGTAATACACTCCTCGACAGAAAACCTCAAACGTTTCAATTAGATGGAATTGTTTTAATTTGGACTTAGCTAATCAGATAGTGAAGATTACACAGCGCTAATCGGCTCAGTCTCTCAGTGATTTAAATTAGATCTGCTTTTTATCCCTGTGCTGAAAGAAACAAAACAAAAATAGGATTAGCTCATAAAGCTATTATGCCTTAACTAGATTAGGCTTGCTACAGTTAAACAAGAATAAGTGGAGAGTTTCTCTCATTAGTTTGTAGTTAAGAGTTTATATAGCTTGTATATCCATGGAAAACAGCATAAACAACAAATTTGAATTGAAAATGCAGCCATTTCTCTCTCTTAAGGAACTTTCGAACTGGAAGTATCAGAGAGTATGCAGTAGTTTTATCTTTTTCAGACTTCTCACACCAAGTACTGCCTCAGAAAATATCTATTATTCAAAGAACCATTTGTACTGTGATACATACAGAAGGCGTCCAAACTACAGCCCATGGGCCAAATGTAGACATTTTTTTCTCAATTGGCCCAAATTGTGAGTAGTTATTTTTACTGCAGGTAATGTAAGCAGTTGTTGTGTTCATAGATGCACCGTCTTTCACATCTGAACAGAGCAATCCCAGGCTCAGGGAGTCTGCTGTGTTTCTCGAGGTTTTAGGCTACAGAAAGAAGAAATCTATTCTACTTTGTTCTGAACAGACAACCCAAACTTCTCAGCACACAGCTCACAAAAACTGTATAATCCCTAACAGATGCTCTGCCTTTGCACAATCAGCCATCTCATTTAAAACCAGCAAACAGTGGAATCAGCTCCAGACAGTCTGAAGTGGTCTGTAGCTCTGCATCAGATTTCTCAAAACTTAAAAAAAAAAAAAGCATTCTCAATAATCAACTGTGCCAACATCAGTCAAAGCTAAGCTTAACATTTTTACCTGTATTCAGCCTTTTTAAGAAGTAGCTCCATAACATAGTACTTTAACTATTAATAAATGTTAACTTTTATTGTTGTGCTCACCTCATATGCATCTTGTTTCTTGTGAAATTAATGTATTTGTACATTATCCCTGACAAATAAAGAAAAAACTGAACACAATTAAGATGGAGATGCACACTAAAACATTAATATTAGGTGGAAATATTTTTTTTATTTTATTTCTGTCTGTGTTCTATCTCTACTTTTTACTTTTACTCTAACCCTGTAACATCTTGGTGTGGCATCTACACTCTCAAGTGTTACCTTTTTATAGATATTAAAATTATTCTTGTAGACCAAGTTATTGCAGAGATATATTCATTTTATTTTTGGGCATTTTTCAAGCAGGAGCATAACAAAAGGGTCTAGGGTCCTAGAGGTTATTTACTTAATAAATCATTTGTGTGAGGTAGACCTGGTATTAACAGAGAAAACGTGTTGTTGGTGGTACTCAAACAAAATGTGATCAGCTGTCCCAAACCTGCATAAGTGTACTGTTGTGGAAGAGCATTCATAAAACTGGGAAACATTAAAACCATGCGCCAAGAGAATGACCCCTGAAAGGAAGGTAATATTTTTATAGTGAAAAAAAGTGTGGACGCCCCTGGTCTAGACGGTCAACACTGTGTAAGAATTTGTTCATTTTGGGTGAAAGCATCAAAGAGGACGATGATTCAGAAGTGTAATCAGGTCAGAAGTTTATTCAGTAAAAACACAGTAAGGTTACAGTCAGCAGAGTGAGCGCGCTCCTAAAGAGGAGTGTTCTAAGTTTTTATACTATACTATATATACCAAACATGGTGGATTCTTGACGGTTTCTTTTTTTGTTTATTTTTCCATAAAACCCCAGAATCATGTGTATTGTGCCCTTATTTGTGAACGGGGACAGCAGCAGAAGCCAGTTGCACAAAGACTTGGAAAAAGTGGGTTTGTTTGAATGTGGTCAGTGAGACTTTACTGTTGTTAAAAGCAGTAAACGCTGTTAATCAGATCAGAAAAGTTATTAAATTAGCTCAGCATCCAGCTCTACCTTGGTTAGCTCTTCTGCTTTTGTAAGATACGCTGCAGATAAACGTCTCTGATAGGCCAGCTCCAAATGAAACCGGAGAAAATCTTCACTCTGAGAGGGAAACCAGACTGTCCTGGAGAATGTAAGGATTTGTTCATTTTGGGTGAAAGCATCAAAGAGGACGATGATTCAGAAGTGTAATCAAGTCAGAAGTTTATTCAGTAAAACCACAGTAAGGTTACAGTCAGCAGAATGAGCGCGCTCCTAAAGAGAAGTGTTCTAAGCTTTTTATATTATGTATGACGATGTCTGACGATCCCTGCAGAGCATTATCTTCTTGGCTTCGAGTAACTTTTTGTGCATAGGGCAGGGCCACAAAAAGTTCTCAGTTTCTGCAGAGTCTTCCCACCATCGACAGCAGCGCCCCCTGCAGCCTTGGCTCTGAGAACTTTGTAGCAGCTCATTATTTGTGCCATATTTGGAATGCACCTAAGAGTAGAGTGACCTTAGAGTGAAAGAAGAAAAACATCACATAAAATCAAAGTATTATTATTACTAATGTTGAAGCGTTATTAACCTTAGCAGAAGTACATCAAAATATAAGTTTAATGGTAATACGCAAAGCTAAATATAGAAATATTCAATAATTGGTTTTTAAAGGTCAAGATATATACTGCCTGGCCAAAAAAAAAAAAAAGTTGCTACTTGGAATTGATAAAGTAAATAGGTAAGATCCTCCCTGCAGTTGGTCAGGTCTGGGTTCAGCAACGTTATGTGCCCAAAGAATGAGGTCAGCTGAGAATCTTTGGGATGTGCTGGAGAAGACTTTGCGCAGTGGTCACACGCTCCATCATCAGTACAAGATCTTGGCAAAAAAAGTATGCAACGCTGGACGGAAATAAATGTTGTGACAATGCAGCTGTAATCAAGGCTAAAGGTCCAACAAAATACAAGTGTGTGACTCGGGCAGGGGGTCACTCCAGCACATCCCAAAGATTCTCAGTGGGGTTAAGGTCTGGACTCTGTGGTGACCAGGCCATGTGTGGAAATGTTGTCTCATGCTTCCAGAACCATTCTTTCACATTTTGAGCTCAATGAATCCTGGCATTGTCATCTTGGAATAAACCCAGTGCCATCAGAGAAGAAAAAACCCGTTGATGGAGTAACGTGGTCGTTCAGTATCTGCAGGAAGTCAGCTGACCTCATTCTTTGGACACATAACGTTGATGAACCCAGACCTGAACTGCAGGGAGGATCTTACCTACTTACTTTTTTTTTTTTTGGCCAGCCAGTGTATATTCATTATTGCTGATTATAAATGTAATGTCTGGCTCTCAGGTCAGATCTGAATCTCCCCACTTCAAGCAGTAACGCTGAAAATTAAAAACACAAAGATTTCATCACTTTATGGAAACAATTTTTGGAGCTTTTGAAACTTTTGAAAGTATCACAAGACAGATCTGCATGCCACTAGTGTACCACTTTTATCTGACTATCACAAATCTAGGCTTTATTATCTTCTAATATGTGTTTAATTTGAAAAGTTGGCCCACATGAATAAGAGGCGCTCCTTTTGGCTGTGAGAGGAGTTTGTAATGAGAAATAAAACGTCACTTTACAGACATTACCTCCGGAATGTGTCAGGAATACTGCATCCCGATCATCCTTTGAGTTTGCATCAGGGTTGCCAGATCTCAGTGACAGTTTTCAGCCCAAACTGAACTTAGAACCCTTAGTATAAGAATGTCCGAATGTCTAATGGATAAAAAAATAGTGCACTCAAAATTTCCCACATTACATTGCATTTTGAAAAGTAGTGGACAGCGATGGTCACTAGAGGTCAGTATAGACCAGAATGCTTTGTGAGTTTCAGAGGAGAACAGCAGGATCACGGCAGGTCTTTAAACTGTACACAACACGTCAGAATGAAACCAGTTAGAAACACATTTTTTTACTTCTGTCACTTTGTAATCAGAAATAAAAAGCTCTTAAATAAACCGTTGCAGTGTAAAATTGCTAACGTTAGCTTAGCCAGCGTTCAGCCTCCCCACGTAAGGCACAGAGCTGCAATAATCCACTCTGTTTTATTCATTATAGCAATAATTCATGTTAAATATCACACGTATGACTATTATTTATCTATAAATACTAAAACATTAAGTGAGTGTGGTCAGGTTTATCACAGAAGAACATTATCAGCAGAGTTTCGACAAACTTTTTTTTTTACACAGACGCCAGAATCAAATGATCACCGGTAAGAGAAAAATAGTGAGCGAGTGTCAATATCATTCACAAAATGAGTGCACTATAGTTCGTTATATAGTGCTGGACTGTGTAGTGATTGAGGGGTTAGGGGCTAGGGATGATTTTCGGACACAGCCAAACAGATTCAACACAAAGAATGCAATCAGACAGCCAAAGCCGTCCTGGTCTGGGCATCAGAGAAACCACAAAAAATGTATGAAATACCAACATGACATGTGAGCAAACAAACACACAGATCACTCATTATAAAGCACATGATGTATGAGTGGAAGGACACAGCAACAGCAGCAGTTTATTTAAATGTGTATTTCTACTTTGTCTGAAAATGACAACTGTATTGATGGCGTTTTTAGAATATTTTCTAAAAACCCACCAAATGTTGTGAAAAGGAGCCCAAATTTTATAAAGCAGTCCAATGGAGGCACGAGACTTCTGCAGGGGCAGGTGCTCAAAGTGAAAAAGAGGCACATACTGTAACCAGATTTTAAAACACTGTTGTGTTAGGACTGAGGCAAGACTCTCACACAACTGTTACATTTCTGTGTATACTATGATATACTGCAATACGGTAAGGATGAAGCTATACATTTTTAATAAAATTTGGGGAAAATAATAAAAAACTAATGAACATATAAAATGTAAAGAAAACACAGACTGCATGACACTAAACTAAATAATGTCATTTTATCCATGCTCTGACAAGATGAGAATTATTCCCAGCACTGAGGAAGTCCTTAGACATTTCTAGTAATAAATTAAATAAGTTATGTGGAAACAAGATTTTGGGACATCACAGTTTTTCTTATCAGATCACATTTTGCCAGCTCCCATCACCAACTAGTTCGTATTTTTGCACAATTATAGCAAATTCTTGCAATTTAATTGCATTAAAATGCCTAAATGCTAACTGCAATCCATTATTTATAAGCAACCCAGTCTAAAAATAAAAAGATTTTATGTTGTCAACAATCACAAAGCATTTTATGGAAGCATTTTGTAAATATCTAGGTGGTTAGCAAGCAGTGGTCAAAAGCTCTGTATTTAAACAGAAATTATCTAAGGTGCGTGTGTAATACTTTCATGGCTTTGTTTTACAAATCTCGCGACACGAACTCCTCACTCACCGTTCTTTCATTCCCAGAGACTGGACTGGGTTTAAGTTCTGGAATCAGGACCAAAAAAATGATAACAGCCTCTTTATTGGCTCCGCAGTCCGCTCTCTCTCCTCTGTTTTCAGCTGCGCGAGGGGCACGAGACTCACGGAGGCCAAAGGTTAAAGGTCACGAGGTGCTGGCGGCCGTGTGATGTCATTTATTTCAAATTATTAATAATTAATGAATGAATAAATGCTCTTATGAAGAGCCACATGAGGGCGGACAGAACAAGACATGACTCTTTTACTAGAACAGCTGTTCACAACACAAAATCAAATGAGGCCACTGCTTGACAGCGGATTAAGCTTTGACTAATTTGCTAAAAAAAACAAAAAAACAAAACACAAATCTGTGTGAAACTAATGCTTGGTATTAAAGAAATAGATGTGGATTTGGTTTTAGTCAGGCCAGCACCAGATAAGGATGATGACTTTGTATTATTATCACACTACTGAAAAGGCTTTGAGGACTAAAATGCTCAAACCTTTTCAGCAGTAAACCACATTTGTTCACCACTAATGGCCCCGTCTGTTGTCAAATGAATAATCAGGTACACCTATTTTGTAGTAAACGAGAAGAAAAATAAGAAGAGTACAGGAAGCACACACTCGTCACCCTCACTTCCACAAACCGAAGTCTGTCTGTCGTTTATTATTCAAATATGCAGCGTGTACCATTCGTGTTGATGATGAATAAATAAAGATGAGCTCAGAGTGAATGGACTTTGAGGAGACGGACCGACCAGAGCAGTGTCTATGGCTCAGGGCTGTGTTAAGGAGATAATGGCTGATTTTAAAGGCAGCGCACACTTGTGTCCTTGGGCAAGACACTTCAGCCACACGTCCTGTATGTGACTGTGTGTTGGCTGGTGTCATTTCAAGATCTAAAGTTTTTCCATAGCTTCTCTACTGGGGTGCGTAATGGCATTATTAGTGATTATTAGAGTTATTAGTGCTCATGCTTCTGCACAAGGAGGTTGAGGGTTCAATCCTTATGTCTTTAGCATCATTAAAGGGGATATATGCTACAAAATTTACTTTTCTGAGCTCCCATGTTATAATGTTGTTCCCTCATCAAAAACATACCCAGGAGTTGTGTTTTGGCTTTATTCACTGCTGTATTCTCTGGCGCTGAGTTTCTGAGGCCTCTCCCATGAAGCCCCACCCACTCCAGGAAGCACTGACCAATCAACAAGCCCCCTACATCCAGTCTGCTCTCATTCATTTATTGAAAAAAAAAGGGTCTACAGCTCTGTTTCCACTGATTCCCCACAGACTTTATTTAATTTTGTAGCAAAATGGCATCAGACACAAAGTTTAGGGAAGTGAAGTGCTCTTTTTCTTAGATTATGTTCATCTTCACCAGTTTCTTTATGATACCAGTTGAGTACTTAATAAAAACATTTTCTTTTAGTCAGATAATGTTTTTAAAGGTTGTAAAAGTTGTATAAAACCATAATATAGCCCCTTTAAGCAGAAGAAAATGACTGAATAAAGCAACTTTCTAGGCCTTTCTGCAAGATTTTAAGTTTAAAATTAATGAATGTGCACAAAATGATTAGGAAAATAGTTAATGAACATGCACTGACTGTGGTCCTGTCCATCCTCAGGTTTACAGACTCACTACCAGACCGGCGTTTCTATCAAGATTAACTTTTTAATATCTGAGGAACATCTGATTTTGATGTTTTTCAGCTGTTGCTAGGTGACACTTGAATTTTAATAACTTCTGCACCGATCGCCAACAGCCCAGTGATCGGAAAAATATGTGCCATCTGCAAAGTTTAATTAAATATTTGACTAGTTTTAAAAAATACTGTCAAAGAGGAGACTCGTGCTCTTGCTCACATTGTCACAGTTTCTTACTTCACTGTGTTCGAGTTTGCTTTGCTGCCAATTCTGTCAAAGCATTAAATTAGATTTTCTGTATATATTCATAAATTAGGGATGTAACAATATCCAAATCACAGTATGTTATTATCACATAATTAAGATTATAGTACGATATTTAATGTGATCACAGTGTTGTAGAAATACGCACGATAACAAAACCTGTTTTCTGAAAAATGCCCTCATGAGCTTTTAGTGCAGGGGTCGGCAACCTCTTGCCCGTGGGCCAAACTTGGTCCTCAGCCAGATAAGGTTGGTTCGTGTCAACGTTTTAGCTGACATTCACTTTTACACATTTCACTTCACCTTATTTCTGTAACTTTTTTACCCATGTTGGATTATGGTGATCTGCTTTTTATGAATGCACCTACACAGCGCCTCAGGAAGTTGGACAGTGTGTACCACAGTGCTTTGTGTTTTATTACAGGCGGTGGAAATCCATCATTGTACGCTGTATGCTGTTGCCGAGTACCCCTCTGTATGTCCGCACACTTTCTCACTGGTTGATTTTTGTTTATAAATGTATCACTGGGCTGCTTCCATCTTACCTTTGTATATATATGGTTAGAAACCAACAGCGATATGGTTTACGCTCTCAAAAGTTCTTACAGATGGTAGATTCCGAGGGTCAGGACAGAGCTGGGAAAGACAGCGTTCAAACATCCTGCCCCTTCTTCATGGAACTGAGTTACAAAAGGAACTAAACTTGACAGCTCTTATTACTTTGGGAGAATTCAAATCCACTATAAAGGAGCGTGAAACAAATTCTATTGGTAAATGTAACTTGTTTTTAGAATCGCACTGATTGTTGTTGTGGTATTTTTGTACTAATCTTTTATTGTAGATTTCTATATCGTGTAATTCATGTTTGTGGATGACTGTTGTTTTGTATTGTATTATTGTAATTACGTCGTTGCTGCCCTCTTGGCCAGGTCACTCTTGAAAAAGAGGTTTTTAATCTCAATGAGTTTTTTTACCTGGTTAAATAAAGGAATAATAAATTAATTGCTGTTACTTGATAGCATTTAACCCTGAGGCGCTGTAAGACTCTATTAGCAAGCATACAGCTCTCTGTCATGGTTTCATGGTTTTAGTTGCCTCCAACCAATAAATATCAACCATTCGATCATGTGACCTCCTTCTGTCATGGTTACCTTTGCCTCTATCCAATAAGCATTGCACATTCTATCATGTGACCTAACCCTGGGCTAAACTGCGTATTCATTAATGAAGGATGTGTAGGCCTACTCCAGACTTGTAAATAGCACTATTTGCTTAGTTCCCTGCCAAAAAGGTACTGTATTTTTCAGGATGACAGGGTAATTATTTTATATTCATTATAAATATATTGGTTCACGTTGGATAACTAAAAATAACACAAATTCTATATGTTTTGTATACTTAATTGAACATGCTAATATAGTTAGTTAGTTAGTTAGTTAGTTAGTCTTTATTTGTTTCGAGCAACTGAAGACAAATATACAGTGCATACAGAATCATAATTACATTGATTTCTTTTAAGGCTCGAAAAGGAGTGGGAGGAAGAAAACTTATTTAATCCCACCTCTATATTACATAGAACAAATCAAAACAACTTATTTTTAGCTTCCTGCTCGTACAGAATAATAACAAAACATATTTACATTTCCAGAAATATAAATAACAAAAAATAGTAAGGCATTTCAGGCAAGTCAGTTTTAAATAATAGATAGCTGCATAGATTGCAGGACACAAGAACAAACAGTGATAAGACACAAAAGTTAGAAAAGGTAAGGAAACATGTCCCAGCAATGGTAAGGACACAGATACCAACATGCCACTTTTTGTTCAAATGTAAAAAAAAAAGCTGAGAAATATATTTTTTTTCCATAATGACACCTCTTGTACATCATCTTTTTATCTTTTGGGAGAAGCCTGTGTCATTTCCGGTAAAAAAAAAACAAAAACTTCTGGTTGAATGAAAGTAACTTTAAGTCAGAATTTGCCAGGGGTAGGAATAATCTCAGGCTTCACTGTGTGTTTATTTAAATCTGGAGGAACCATGACAGAGAACTGTATGTCCATTCTTGTGGCCCGCCATCTGGTGGTTCACAAATTATTAGGACAGACTGCAATCAAACTTGCCAACCCCTGCTTTAGTGCATTAATTATTATAATATTTCAAAAACATTACACACTGTCTATAGGTCTCATAATAAAATATAGGGCCATGTATTGTTTTATATGTAAAGTTCAACTCTCTGTAGGAGTTTAACCCTGAGTTAGATTGGGAACATGTTTGGTGTGTGACCTATGCCCCATGCTTGTAGTTATGCATTATTTTATTTCAAAGCACTGAATGTTGACGTTTTTAATGCAAAAGTATGAGACGCTCCCATTGACGCTGTGTAGAACAGGTACAAACTAAGCTTTCCTCAGCTCTAAACTTCTCACCTGCACAGTTCCTCCAGCACACAGGCTACAGCTGTGTGGAATAAACACAGCCCCCACAGTTTATCATGGAAATAAAGTCCAGTGCAGGTTAAAGACAGGAACATATGCAGTAATTATCACTAAAATTCAAAATCCTCACTAAATCCTCACTACATCTTCAATAGACAGGCACAGAATGAAGTCCAAGGCTTATTTAGTGACATTACAAATTAAAAATACAAATATTATTTATAATCTGAACATAAAACTAAAATGCTTTAATGCTTATGGAAGTCTTTACATGATTTTATGCAAAAATGGTATAGATACAGGGTTTCTGCAGGGTTCAATTGAATTTAAGACTTTATTTTTAGACTTTTTTAAGACCGTTGCTCAAGAAAAATGAAGACCTATTTCATAAGCACACCATTTGCAACAGTGAGTGCTGCAAAGCAGTTTGGTCTTGGTAAGAGCAGATCTCGGGTCAGCGACGGTATTACGTCTTTAAGCATTTCAGTGCAGGTAGTTGCATCAAGTGTATGAGACGAATTCAGGACCTGTTTAAAGGGATTTAAGGCCTAACTACTCCCCATCTCTGCAACTTTAGGACTTTTTAAGGCCTGAAATTCAAAGTTTTACATTTTCTTTAGACTTTTTAAGACCCTGCAGAAACCCTGTAGATATATGGGCTGATGCTGCTGAAAATAGTGTGCACTTTTTAACTTTTATTGCTTAAGGTAACACTTTTACACCTTTTTAGGACAACTTAAAGACTGTAATATATTGTTATGCTGCATAATATTAAGAAAAATCTGACTAAATATCTTTAAAAGTGTTCATTTTCAACATTGACCACATTATTCCAACATAAAACTCAGGTTTTCACCCACTTTTCCATTAAAATTGTTAAAAATAACAATTGAGAGTGCTGATAATATATGAATTTAGTATTGTTATGTCTGAGAAAAATTAGGAAATAAATGGGTTAAGATAATAATGGTCCATCATCCACCAGACTCTGACAAACAGCCAATTTTTAAAATATTTTCTGCTGTTTTTGTTCTTGTAAAATGTCTGAGTCCAAACAGCAGCCAAAGGTTTAATCTCATGTTTGCTGATATTTATGAGAACCGCAGATGAATATGCAGAAATCCACTCAGATTGGCAGAATACACTTTGTTCAACAATATCACAGACCGAGGATTATTGATTTAATTATGACAGCATTAGCTCAGATAAACCCTCACTGCTCCAGCCTCTGTTTGTTTTGGACAAACAATGAGATATTGGCTTTACACTCACCATTCATAAACTATAGAGCTGGCAGTTTTGTAGAAGACAGAGGGCTGGATTCAGATATTAAACCTTACACTGATCAGGCATAACACGGTCAGGTGAAGTGAATAACACCGATTATCGCTTCGTCATGTCTCTTCATCGTGGCATAAGAAAAGACCTTGGGAATTCTGTGACGACAGTGGGACTTTACTGTTGTTAAAATGGAAATAGGACTGCTGCGAGTGAGGAATGGGACTCTCCTGGCTAACGTTAGCTGTCACACACCTGGGACAGAACCATCAGAAGAATTCCCAAGATCTTTTTAGTTACCGTATTTTCCGGACTATAAGTCGCACTTTCTCCCATCGTCTGGCTCAGGGGTGCGACGTATACTCAGGTGTGACTTATATATTAAAATATTTCAGGTATTGTTAGAGGGCGCTCTAGGCTTGTGTACCAGCATCTGCTGCACCTGTACCACTGACAATTTAAAATGTAAACATTACCACTAACAACTTAGGCTATAAAGACAACTGAGAAAGAGCGGAATAATTGGAAATGGAACTGATGCTGAGTCTGACGACAGCCACGCAGAGGAGGAAGCGGCGCTTCGTCTACCTCCGGAGTTGGCGGAGTTGTTCAGAAGCGACACCGAGGATGAAGAATTTAAAGGATTTAGCGATTAGGAGTGAGATGGTGAGTTTGGTGAACTTGTTATATTATGTTCTTTATGCTATAGTTATGTGAATAACTGTTAATATATTACGTTAACATACGAGACACCTGTTCAGTTCGTTGTTTATGCTTCATGTAGCTGAATAACCATCAATGTGTTACGTTAGCATAGCGCACACCTATTCAGCTGTTGTTCTCTATTCTATTATTACTATAACTTACCTTTCAACATGAAATGTCTGTTCTTGGTGTCGAATTTTGTAAAATACATTTCCCCCAAAAAATGCGACTTATAGTCCAGTGCAACTTTTTTCTTCTTCATTATGCATTTTTTGGCTAATGCGACTTATACTCCGGAGCGACTTATAGTCTGTAAAATACGGTATGTCACCAACACGTTACCACCCACAGTCACTGATCCAGCTCTGATGAAGCCATCTGGTTGGTCGTGAAATGTTAGCTCCTAAATTGAAGTATTTTCTGACTGGTTGAATCTGCCTGGATGTCTCAGTTTCTACATTGTTTTAATACGTACTTTCAAATGTGCTTGTGAGTAAAAAGTACTTGTATTTCATAGTATTTTAATAACTAATGAATGTGTTAAATGTGAGGGATTTTGCCAAAAAACTGTGCCGAAAACTACAGGTTAACGGTGCAGTAGCAGAGACTGAATCTGTAGGTGAGTTTTTTTCTGAACAGTACTACTTTACTGCATCTTTGATACTTGTGTACTGTGTCTACAATGACAACACAGCAATAACTAATGATTAAACCAAAATTCAAAATACTTTTTACTTAAAACCACTTAAAAAATATACTGGAGTATGTAAAAGTACAGATACATGCTCTAAAATGTGGTCAAGTAAAAGTAACTCTTGTAAAGTATACCCACCCTCGGCGCTGGCATGCCGTTTGATGTTGATACTAGTTAGCGCTTTGCTAACCTCACGTCACGTCTTTCATTTCTGTGAGTCCCAGCCCTGGAAATCAAACTCAAATCAATCAGTACCATAGTAAATTCTTTAATTAGGATAGAAAATTAATTTGTCTGACTGGCAAGGCTAAGAAAGGTTTGAAAACGTACCAGAAAAGTGCAGGTTTTAACTGACTGGAAAAAAGAGAGGCAAATTTATCCAAAATATCTATGGAAATTTATTTAGTACATAAAAATCTCCTTTCATAAAATAAGCAAAAACGAAATATTTTTCCTACTAAAAAGTGCACCCTTTAGTGAGATTCTGAAACTGAATAAATATAATAAATTTTTCAGAAAAAATGCCATTAGGCCACTTTACTCGCAGTGACAAGCTCAAAACGGTAATCAAAAGGTTTTTTATTGAAGAAAATATCACCCATTCAACCAGAGCCAGCATTTACACCAGTCTCTGTGTTCATTCTTACAAAAATGTCTGTATTTCTGACCAAACATTATTCTTTTAACAAAACCAAGCTTTTGAAAAAGAAGTGGGTGTTTTTTACGACCTAATTTATTCCTCTCATGTCTTTGCTAATTATAAGTAAACATCAGCGTCTCGTCCTAAAATCAAATTAGACTTCCCTCGCTCTTAAACCACACGAGAAGGATTCTAAAAGGCTTTTATTTGACGACTTGAAGCGTCGTAAGTGTTCCACTGAGGGTCATTGAGATGCAGTTGATGTATTCACAACGAAATGGCCCGCACTTTTCCATTAATGCCATATTTACTTTGGCCGTGGATCCACGCACAGTTGGAAATGAAAGCTCCTCGTTCGGATCTAATCGCGCCAGGCTCCGTTCAAGCTGCTGCTAATTCTGCAATTATCCTGAAAACACAGAGCCATTAGGGCCACGCGTTTAACAAGCCCCGGTTTAATTTCCCAGAAGGGATCGGGGCAGAAAATGTTGATTCTGTTCATGAAGAGAAGGGAGTTTATTGCTAACAAGGTGAGGTGTGCGCAAGTGCAAATTAAGCAGACCGCAATGCATTTTTAATGGGTCTTAGCTACCAAAATAATATCATTTTGGAAAAAAATGAATTTCTGTGTGCTGTCAGTGAGTGGGTCAAGAACATGAGTGATTGGCTTAAAGCAGACATGTCCAAAATGTGGCCCAGGGACCATTTGTGGCACGGGTCAGGATTTCATAACCAGCAGTTTCATACAGTGTTTCAGTAGCTTTGTCTGTAAATGTGTATAAAAAGTCAGAGCAAGTTTTGTATGCTTTGAACTATTGGAAACATTAAAATCAGGGTAAGCTAAAAATATTATTACCTAAAGCATGCTTTTTATGTTTTAAGGTGTTATTTTGTTGGAATTGGTTTTGGATTTTGGCGTCAAAGAAGAGAAATTATAATTATTTGCCTTTTAAAAAGAAACTGTGTGCATTCTATTTATACTATTCTATTTGTACTGTATTACATTCCTTGAAAAAATCAGGAGGGACTGTCTGCCTGGGACCTTTGCACATCTTCAAAGCTGGCCCTCTTTGAAAAAAGTATGGACAGCCCTGGCTTAAAGTGTCCTAATTAATACAACCATTTAGAGAGATTTCACACCAGTGCTGTTTGGTCTACATTTTCGGACTTTCCCGTTGAGTTTGGACCAAATCCTCAGGTGTGAAAGCTCCAGTGGGCGAAACAGCTGGTCTTTGGTTTGGCAAAAAGAGGTGATTTTTCTTCAAGGTATGTTTTGTTTGTAGAGTGAAAGCACAATTTGTTATAGTTTGGACTTTTGTACCAAAGCCAGGAGGTGACGCAGATTAAACACAAATATAGAGATGTTTTTTTAGGACCTGTGCTTCCTCATCAAAGACTGGATGTGAATAAACAAGCTGCAAAATTTACATTGAGCAAAAGTCATGATTAAAGGCATAGCATTCTTGTTCTATCAGCGTAATGTAAGTAAAACAGCAGCAACCTACTGTACAAGAATGAGGCCTTAGTCCATGTCTAAAAAGTGTAATAAATAATGTTCAAAGGACACTTATTATGCTTTTTGTCAATTTTTTGCCATAAAATTAGACACCTTTGCGTTGGTTTTTAACGTTTTATAACTTAGAACAGTGTATATTTATGGAAAGCGTCTTCTTTTGGGGAGATGTTTCTTTCTTCAAAACGCTTGGATTAGGCGTCTGTCGCTTTAAGGCCCCGCCCACTTTATACCCTCAGCTCCGAGCTCACTGCAAACATCGCAGTCTATAACAGCAATGAAGGACTTGAGGAAATGAGTTCAGACATGAGAAAATAATCTCTGCGTACTGAAGGGTGGAGGATAGAAAGGGCAGGGTAAAATGTCTACTTATCACGGATCTATGTAGAGCGGTGGAACCAAGCGTTTTCAGCTCTTTAGAAAGGCAGAGCCTCAGCATACAGGGTTACTCAAATATGTGAATGAAGGTATGTTTCTGAGGAGGAAACAACATTATAACATGGTTTAAAAGCTCAGGAAAGTTGAGTTAGCACAATGGGATGTTTGCCACAATCAATATTCGACTGTCACGTTGATCTCTGGAGTGACTCTTGCAGTTTTTGCTGGAGGCTGGCTAACAGAATAATAAAAACTGGTAACGAATACAGAAAGTGTTGTTGCACTAAAACTGGAAATCTAGAGGCTGAGACAGAGAAAAAATAAAACCACTAATTTCATCTAACAACAGTGGCCTGCCTACAAAAACAACCCAAACTAAACCTTATACATGAAGATTTGGGGTTAGTTAGATTGAATCCCACAATTATCTTTTTCTAGTGGTCTACCCATAGTCAAATGTAAAATTATTTAATTCATATTTTAGTCCTGGTTTAGGACGTCTTAGCAACAGTTTAGTCCTTCTTTAATAAAACATTTTTCTGGTTTAATCCTTAATTTAGCCTTTGGTTTACCCTGAGTTAGTCTGGATCCTTTTAGTTCATAAAAGATGGTATTTGGAAGGGCAAATGCTTTTTTCAGTAACACTGGTGTAGACCAATAGCAAAATCCTTGATAATAAAACACAGATAACATTTAAAAGATTGTGTTTTTCATATTTTTATATTAAAAGCTATTTTTACTCAGTTGAGAAAGTCCCTTCTTCTGTCTTCTCACACTTTTTGTAGCAAACAGATATTTTGTCCTCAGTAGTAAAACCACAGAATTACAACCTGCCAAACTTGTAGAAAAGTGGCAGTAAAACAAAAGTATAGAGCTTGAGTTGTGTCTGAACATGTCGGCCTCACTTCAGCCCGCAGCACATTTGTTCCTCTGAGTGCTCACAATATTGTCCCCCCATTCTGTCGCGAGGCCTTCACTGACTGACAATCTGCCTGGGACATTGCAGTTCAGGCTGATTTTCACAATACGTTCCCTGTTCCTCTGGGGAAATTTCAGTGGCTCTCGGAATAAAATGCCTCGTGTTGTCGGCTGTGGAGAAAATTGCAGGTCGAGCAGCGAGGGACATTTGCTGTAAATGCAGTTATTGACTTGATGGGGCCCCTGTGATTATTGATGGAGAGGAATTAGACCCACTCTTTCACCAAATATGGCTCCTGCCTTTCACAGCAGCACACCGTGTTAACCACTGAGTCTCAGCTTTTGTTGAATTTTTAGAATATTTTCTGCTGAGAGCTGGTAGCATTTTGGCAGAAATAGCAACTTTGCCTGAACTTTTATCCTTTTCGGTTTTACTCCGACCAAATAAACTCCCATTTGTAAAGAAGTCACAATTAAATGGACAAGAAAGACCAAACCTAAGAGGCCACGGAGAAAATGTATGGGATGAAACATTTTGTTATTCTGTCTTTTAACTATATGTTTCCTAATTTTTAAAAATGTTGTTGTTTCTGTTCACTCTTTAGGACACTGGACGCCTTTTTGTAGAAATGTCCAAATATCTAGTGACTAGAAAGATAATGGACAGTGATGGTCATTGGACGGTCAAAAAAGAGCCCGATGCTTTGTGAGTTGTCAGAGGAGAACAGTGCAATGATAACATGGCTTGACATGGTCTGGTTTTTCTGCGATAAGGAGTCTTTTCCAGAGACAGAGTTTGACCCGGTCTATCATATCTCCCATACAAAACAACTAAGATGGCGCTGGCTAATATGAAGCAAATTTTTCTCTTGCGTACCTCAGTTTGTTGGTGTTGAGCACTTTGTCACCTGTTGTTGCCATTTTGACAACAGTAATGTCCCAGTATGCCCGACGTAATGACCACAGACATTAACACGCTAGCTACTGGAGCTAACATCACGCCAAGCTACTCCAGCCACTTTCCAGAAATCTGTAGCCTAGCCATTCCCAAAGCCAAGACTGTCAGGGCCCCCTTAAATTTCCAGAAATCCCACATGGACCCCTGACTTTACAACTTTCCTCTCTTCAAAAGACTATGTCATGTTTTTCACCATTTATTTCTATAAAAACATTACAAAAGACACCGACTGTTGGCTAAAATGTGTTTTAAAGTAATATTTTTAAACAATTATAGAACTATAATTCATTTCAAACTGAATTTCTTTTTATGTACTTACAGACAGCCTCTGGAGGGCCCCCTGCAGAACCTTTGCAGACCCCCGGGGGGCCGTGGACCCCACTTTAGGAACCACTGCTATAGCCCATGTACTGTATTTCTTCCTATAGCAATTAGCATTAGCCATCAAATCTTCGGAGTAATGTCAGAGCCTGGTTAGAAGTCTTTACTGACTGTATCCACTTTTATTAGTTTTTAGTTTTATTTAATATAGCAATTAGCAAATATATTAGCATGCAAGCTAAAGGCTGAATCAGTCATGTCCAAAGTGCGGCCCGGGGGCCATTTGTGGCACGGGTCGAGATTCCATATGGCCCTCAGCTTCTTTGACAAAATGTATTACTTATGGCCCATCAGTGTTTCCGTAGCTTGACCTGTGCATTTGTGCATCTCTCTGCCTGTTGTCTTCTAACTCGTTGGTCGGGAAATACTTTTGCAGTTGTGTCTCTAGATTACGCAACAATTTGTATAAAAGGTCAGTGCAAGTTTTGTATGGTTTGAAGTATTAGAAATTCTGTCATTACTCATAGTAGGCATTAAAATATGACTTAGAGGAGATGTTTACGTTCAAAGATATTATTTTGTTGTCAAAGAAAAGAAAGCATAAGTTTATGGCTTTTGTAAAAAACATCAGTAAGGACTGTCGGCTCTCGGACCTTTACACATCTTCAAATCTGGCCCTCTTTGGAAAAAGTTTGGACACCCCTGGGCTAAATGGTTTCTGAATGTGTGTTCTGCTGTACAGGATTTACAGAAATGTAGCGGACCACTACAGTTATATACCACAGTTTATGCCGTGGTTTATTCAATCAATAAATCACCACAAATTAATAATTTGCCATCAGATTAAGTCAAATGAATGGGGTGTTGTCATGGAAACCGCAGCCGCAGTCTCTAACCATTAACTTTCATTGTTTTATGTCATTAGAGCCGTATTGGGCATCAATCCTGTCATATCATGGTAACAGACCAAAGCGATCAAAGAAGCGTCTATGTATTTTTCGTCGTTTCTCTGATTGGCTTCCTGAGCTGTAGCCTACGTAGTTTCTTTTTATTCTTGGCCTAACACTGTTTTTGTCTACGGCCTAAGTTGTCTTTGACCACTTTCAGAGAAAACAAAGTGCCTCAAATCATTGTGCACAAATTAAAACTAATGCTCGTTTATGGTAATGAATGAAGCACCAATTTACAAACCTTGAAGAGCTTAATCTGTATCATCACTGTTACTGTCATTTGTTCTGCCTTCTTTAATGATCCATATTTGTCAAACAGAACAAATCTATGCAGGAGTTTTATATTCAAATCTTCATCACTGCCATCTGTCTTAATCGCTTTATATCAAACAGACACTTCACTTGTTATTTTTACTCTTGAGTTGTAATGGTAACAGTACTTTTAGTCGAGTACATATTTTGATTACTTGTTCCACCTTTGTATTTTGTTTTCAGCAGAAGAGTTTCTCCTTGCCACCATTGCCAAAGGCATAGTTTAACCCCTAAACTCAAGAGTCTGCCTTTGTTGTGGTTTGGCCTCTGTATAAACCAATTCTTTATCCCAGTGGTTCCCAAAGTGGGGTCCGGGGCCCCCTGGGGGTCCGCGAAGGTACTACAGGGGGGCCCCCAGAGGCTGGCTATATTTTAATTTCAATTTGAATTTATTGTATTATTATTATTATTATTATTATTATTATTATTATTATTATTATTGTTATTATTATTATTATTATTATTGTTGTTATTATTATTATTATTATTATTATTATTATTATTATTATTATTATTATTTCAGACACATGGTTTTGGTTCATAAAAACAAATAAAACATACAAAAATATAAAAAGTCAATGAAAATATTAAGTACCTAAAATCATTGGAAATTAATTACAGTTGTATATTTGTTTTAAAATATTACTTTAAAACAACTTTTAGTCAGTAATCAGTGTTTTTGTAATGTTTTTATTAAAAAAAAAAAAAAATTGAATAGAGTAGAGAAGTTTTATTGTTGGGGGTCCGCAAAGGATTTTCGGAACTTTAAGGGGGCCACGACAGTCTTGACTTTGGGAATGGCTGCTTTATCCTATAAGATAATATAAAAATACAATATAAATACAATGTCATTGGTTTTATAAATAAATCTTAAAGGATGTTATGCAAAATAGCTTTTCTGAGCTTTCTTCCCATGTTGTAATGTTTTTCCGTCATTAAAAAAACACACACTGGAGTTGTGTTTTGCTTCATTCACACCTAATGACTAATCCTCTATTCTCTGGCACTGCTTTTCTGAGGCCTCAAAACGCTTGGTTGCACAAACCCCCGCCCACCCCAGGAAGCACTGACCATTGATTCATCAAAAAACAAAAAAACAACACAGTGTACAGCTCTGTTTCCACTGATTCCTCACAGACATTTTTACTTTTGCAGTAAAATGGCAACACACAAAAAATTTAAGGAAATAAAAAGATGTTTTCCAGAGTTTTCACATCCACAAATCTCCTTTTTGGTCTTCCTCTAGGCCTCCTCAAAGTTATAAGCATTTGAAACATGCAACAAAGTATTAATCATAATAAGCAGCTGTCTGGCACTTGTATTTGTGCAGGTGAATTTTTCATTAGCGTTGAAACAGAGCTGATAATAAACCAGTGCTGTTAGGTGTTCGCAGCAGACAGAGTGAATAACATGTGATTTATGTTTGAATAAAAAGATGCCACGGCGCGTTCAAGGCAGGATTTATTAGTGCGACTTTATAGATTCACGCTTTGAAGATTACACGTATTTAATCAGAGCCAAAACAATCAGAGTCTCATTAATTAAAGTGAAGAGGGATTCATTATTAAACCTGCAGTGAGGAATTAACAGCTTCACAAAAGACCAACGAAGGAGGAGGTTTTATTTGTTTAACCACACAGCACTCAGCTTTATCTCAATAAATAAAACACTATCTCAACACCAATCTGAAACCAGAACAGCAAACTTTCTGCAATTAAGTTAAGACCTTTTTACAGAATAATACTGCTGCCAGTTTAGTAAAAATATATTGCATCCCTATTACATTAAACTGTAATGTGACAGAACAAAGTAATAATAAAAAATAATATTAAAATAGTGTTTTATATAGCGCTTTTCTGAACACTCAAAGTTGCATCACACTAAAACATTCACACAGGCAAGGTACGTTTAGTGTCTTGCCCAAGGACACAATAGCAGTATGCAGTGCTGGTAGCAGGGATTAATCCCACACCCTTCAAGCTTGTGGGTGAACCGCTCTACCTACTGAGCTACTGCTGCCCCATAATATTGCAAATTTTGTGTGTTTACAAGATTTTGATCGTCACATCACGGAGTTTCTCAAAAGATTCAAGGGTAAATGCTGATTGTGAAAAAAAAATTGAAAAAAATTGAAAGAATAATAATGACCATCACTCACTGGATTTTATTTTATTTTTTCCTTTTCCTGACACAATTTCTTATTTATCCGGGCTTGTGGTTTATTGTGTTAGGACACACACACACACACACAAAACAAACAGATCTTCTAGTTCAGGGGTAAATGCTCTACCCATTGCACTATAAAGCCAACAAAGATCCATTTGTTCCAGCATTATTATCATGCAATGGTACAAAATCATTTGAGAACTATTTTCTATTAAAATACTTCAATTTCATCTAAATTCAAACATAAAAAAAGGTCCCTGTCGCTTTTTTACATTCAAACTTCTTTATTAGACTTTCCTCTTTAAAAACACAGCCCCCGAGTTTTGTTTTCTATTTTTATCACAAACTTAAGAGAAGCAGTGTGAGCCCCTCAGATAGAAATCTTGCTGTGACTTTTCCATTTCTTTATTTGTTATTTTGCTGATAACCTGCAGGATTTTCCACGACCTGGGCCACAGACAGGCGACCAGATACACATCGCAAACTCAAACCTCCAAAATCAATCCACCGCCTCCAGAAAACGATAAGGAAAACCTGCAGCAGAGGCAAGGTCAGAGGATTCAGGACCGGAAATGGTCAGAGCTTCACCAACAATATTACCTCTACCAAGAAGGTTAAGGTAATGTTGGTTTGTTTGTCTGTTAGCAACATGGATGAAAAAGTAATGGTCCGATTTTGATGAATTTTCCATCAAAGCCAAAGAAGAAATTATCATTTTTTTATGTAAAGGACTCTGTACCATTGGCCCTAGATACCAACTTTGACCGCAAGGTAAAGTAAAAATATATACTTTTAGTGGTTTCTTGGCTTTTTAGCTATATATATATAAAGCATTTACCCCTGAACTAAAAGATCCCAGGTTGGAGTCCAAGTCTGGGCACTATATCTTTATCAACAGTGCCTTAAGGGAAGTCTGTGCTGTCTAATGCATTGAGCAAAGAAGCATTATACCTCAGTTATTGAGAAACCACTGAAATAAATAATTTGTTGTATTACTGACCCCTTGTGTTTGGAGTTAGCATCTTTGTCCTCTTCTCAGAATGCCACAGAATACTTATTAGTATCGTCTTGCAGGAAGTTTGTATCGATGCAAAGTCAGTTGTATCAATATTAGGTATTTGCATGTTAAATTAGAACTGATTCATCTTTCTGGAAATAGTTTGTTCTTTTGATGAAAAACGTTCTCAGTAGCTGCGTTTCCATTCACCATCAAATTGCGCAAATTGGATTTGCGAATATAAATTTGCTTAATGGAAACACGACAATTTCGAAAAAACTCGCATTTATCAAAAAAAAGTTTTTTGCGCTTGGATGAGGTGGTTTTTCAGGCGTATCCAAATTGACATATTTCGCAAAACTGCCATGGAAACACTTTTGTCAAATTAAACGAGTCACGTGACCAACGACCGGATACTGGCCCCACAGCATCGCACAGCTCAGCAAAAGTTGAGCGTCTCATTGGGAAATGTTGAATCCACAGCTCTTCTGTAAAATCGCCAACTACAATTTCCCAAAAACGCTTCATACGTAGCCGCTCCCGTGTATCAGGGGCCGGTCGCTCCATGGCCTGACGTCGACGTTTCCTTTGACGGCTGATGACGAGCGCTGGTGCCGTGGCTGAAACATGGATCCATCTGCTGTAAATCAACGTAATGTTTACATCCGTCGCCATGTTTTTGAATGACTTATCGCGAGAGTAGGTTTGTTTTTATTCGCTTATGATTCAATGGAAATGGAATGCGAAATTGTGTTTTTTTGACATTTCTAGAATATCAATACAATTTTGCGCATGTGTGTAATGGAAACGCAGCTTGTGTAATACCACAGCCCCAGATGCCTCAGTTTTAAGGTGTTTAATCCTATCAAATTGTATTGTTTTAAATCAGACAATAACGTTCATGAATTGTACTGAAAAAAAATGTATCGTATTTGTAATTTGTAAAACCCTCCATTACTACATTGAGTGTCATTGAATATGTTTATTGGTAGTTTTAATCTTTATTGTAGTTGTATCTTTTAATGCTAATAAAACACAGACAGTCACACTTTAAAATATTAGTTGTTTATTGATTTGTAAAGAGTAGCCTTAACATACTTACATGTGCTGTGCTCCTGAGCCAAATGGAGGCTAAGGCTCTTTGTCTCCTTTTTGAATGGGTGGATGAAGCCATTTACTAATTAGATGGGAGATTGGGCATTGGTTATACTCTAATTGTCTTTATTTTGATTATTGATTTGCTTAAGGATTATGTTTACCTATGTTTTGTGTACATACTTTATTTTTGTATCTCAGTTGTAGTTTAAAGGGCTTGTTTTGTAAATATGTATAGGTTTTGTTTGTGCTGTTTCTCCTGTTGTTGGTTGAGTCCTTCTTTTGTTCCCTGTGCAGGTGGATTATTTAAGGGGATGAGTTGTGATTTGTGGTGGGTTGTGTGTGTCAGAAAAAAAAAACATGAAATAAAGCTAAAGCCATGGTTTTGTTGATTTGAGTTTGCCTCCATTTATAATTTTTGTTGCCTCCGCTGGCCATGCTGACAGTATTGTAGTAAAAACACCCGTACTGTCACACCTTTACTGGATAGAGACCAAAAAAGAATAATTTTTTCTTTGGCCATTGCCAAATCTGACCATTACTTTTTGAGTTAACACTAACAAACTTGTAAGGATTTGTTCATTTTGGGTGAAAGCATCAAAGAGGACGATGATTCAGAAGTGTAATCAAGTCAGAAGTTTATTCAGTAAAAACACAGTGAGGTTACAGTCAGCAGAGTTTCTGCAGAGTCTTCCCACCATCGACAGCAGCGCCCCCTGCAGCCTTGGCTCTGAGAACTTTGTAGCAGCTCATTATTTGTGCCATATTTGGAATGCACCTAAGAGTAGAGTGACCTTAGAGTGAAAGAAGAAAAACATCACATAAAATCAAAGTATTATTATTACTAATGTTGAAGCGTTATTAACCTTAGCAGTAGTACATCAAAATATAAGTTTAATGGTAAGACGCAAAGCTATATGTAGAAATATTCAATAGACTAATCATTAGAATATAATTTTTATATTTCATGAAAGTTACCCACGTGTGCCAATCAAATATTAGTTTTACTGCTAACAATGGCACAGCTGATTTATTCACAATTTACAAAATATTTTCCATAATTCTCAAATTGATTATGTTTACATTTTTTATGTTGGTTCTAAAACTGCATTGCCGATCGTCCAATCAGAAAAGCGGAAAGAGTGGCAACCCACAGACCATTGTTTAGATTTAGCCCGCAGTACCGTTTTAAACCAGTACGAGCGCTGCTGCTTACAGTATCTTTAAACTAAGTAGACATTTTCTGATTGTTACATTACCGCAAATATTCACAGAGGCAGGTTTGTGTGTGTGAGTCATGTGACCTTGCCTGAAGCCAATCTTTACTGAAAAACAACCTCCATTTGATCTCTGGATTATTTTGCGTTTATCTGAAAACATAATATTTCTCACTGTATGATTTAAATGTATTAACCTGCACTCCTGTATACAAACAACAGCTGTCTTCAAGGTCTTTACATACAAAGAGAGAGTCAATGAGCAAAGCAATCCATTTATCTTAAAAACAGTCCAAATCCAAATACTAGCGATTAAAATATATTGGAGACATTTGTACTGATTTGATGTCCTGTAACATAACTAAACAAGTACTGGCAAATATTCAATTGTAAGTAGGGCTGCAGGATGTGGAGAAAACATGCGATATTTGATAACTATGTTGAAAATTGCGACGATATTATCACGATATTTGAAAATAGAGTTAAGTTAAATTCACTACATTTAATAAAAATGTAAGTTCCTGTATTTCCAAGTCAAAACAGCCACAAAATCAAAACTTAACACAGACTAAACCAGGAATAAAACAAGGCTAAGCTGGGACTAAATTAATTAAATTACCACTAAAACTGGACTTTTTAAACATTTTTATTTAGTCACAACACATGTTCTTTTAAGGCTCTGGTGGAAAATGATTCTTCAGTGTAAATCTCTGTCAGATGGAGACCACAGAGTTATTGTGATATATTTAGATTATTGCGATACGGGTATGGCGTTTGCTGACATTGCGATAACGATAGCTCTAACTGTAAGTACCCATTCAGAAAAAAACGTGCTGGTACAACTGAGAAGTCAGGGTTTTCATTCCCAAACATGAAGCCAAAACCTCCTGCCATACTTTGTTCCAGTCTCAAGCCCAAATAAATCTAATTTTAAATGCAATATACAATAATTGAATGCAAATATATAAATGCTGGTCAGTTTCTTTGAGTGGAGTCTGCATGTTCTCATTGTGTTATTTTGGACTTTGGTGTATGTTCCACAGTGAATGGTTGTCTTATTATGTCTGTGTCCTTTTTAGCCCTAAGACTAACTGACCAAGGTTCGTCCTGCCTAAGGCCCATAGTTACTGGGATAGTGCTGCCTTCATGTGCTATGGGAGTTATGGAAAATACCACTTGCCGAGGTCAAATTTGCACATGAACGCCCCCTTTCGTCGGAATTTCCACTGGAGAACTCAAAGATAATTTTGATACCCGAGTTGCCGAGATGAGGTCGGATTTCAAAATGGCGGAGAGCAGCAAAGAAATTGTGGATGGAAATGCTTTGGCTAATAAATGTTTTTACGCATGTTAGCTCATTGTTTAATTATGTAGCATTCACAATTTTAATGTAGTAATTTTAACACAGTAACATTCGCAAACTCGTACAATTCTGTCCTTAAAATTGTTATATGATTCATAATCCATAAAAATACAGCACACTTACCGTTTGAGTTTTGATACATCCTGTCTGTGAGCGCCACACGAAAAGGAATAATGCTTTTATTAAAAGAGTTTTTAAAAGAGCATTTAATAAATGGATTACTAAATGCTTTTATTAAAAGTGTTTAAAAGAGCATCACCAATCACCAATCACAGAGCTCATTACATCGCTTTTCTTATTATTTTATTTAACTTTAGCCAGGACCAGGAACGCCACGGAAAAGCTAAAAGGAGAAGCTAATCAGAGAAGCTAATACGTTTTGCAAATGCTATTCTAAAAAGGTTTTGTAAATACATTTATTGGTTTCCTAAATGGATTAATGAATAACGCTATTAATCCTTCTTTTATTAAAACCATTTAGTAATCCAATTATTAAATGCTCTTTTAAAAACTCATTTAATAAAAGCATTTAGTAATCCAATTATTAAATGCTCTTTTAAACACTCCTTTATTAAAAGCATTTAGTAATCCAATTATTAAATGCTCTTTTAAACACTCATTTAATAAAAGCATTTAGTAATCCAATTATTAAATGATTTTTTAAACACTCTTTTATTAAAAGCATTTAGTAATCCAATTATTAAATGCTCTTTTAAACACTCATTTAATAAAAGCATTTAGTAATCCAATTATTAAATGCTCTTTTAAACACTCATTTAATAAAAGCATTTAGTAATCCAATTATTAAATGCTCTTTTAAAAACTCATTTAATAAAAGCATTTAGTAATCCATTTATTAAAGGCTCTTTTAAAAACTCTTTTAATAAAAGCATTATTCCTTTTCGCATGGCGCTCACCGTCCTCCATAGTTCTTGTTGTAGCAGATGAATAAATAAGTCCAGGACTGTTCACCCATGTAGCAATTCAAGATAAAGTTTCTATCCGCCATTTTTTATTATGCTACGACCACAACAACTTGTAATTTCCTATTTACAAGTGGAAAATATCATCTTTCCCATATCCCCTGAAGGCAGCATAGGCCCCAGCCACCCCGAACCAAAGCAACCCCAAATACAGTATGCATAAACAAAAGAAAACTAATGAATTTTAATTGCAAATGTTTAGACATCCCTTTTTACCATAAAACAACCTCACAGTGGAGCTCATTTTATGGATATTTTGAAAAACCTGCATTGGACCACCCTCCTGTTTACTGTTAGTGACATTTATGAGTGGAAAGAAAGCTCGATGTTCCCAAAATGAGTCATATTAGTGTTTGTCCACACATTCTCCGCCCTGTGTTTGATTGGAGCGGTGTGTGACGGTGGCTGGTGAGCTGTAGGTGCCTCTCTCCCTCGCGAACACGTTTATTATGTGGAAAATGATCAGAGCAGCTGCCGGTCGCTGATAAAACTGGCTCAAAAGCAGGATCAGCGCCCGCCATTTCTAAACTAAGCTCCATGTAACCGCGGCTCCAATCCTGCAAACCACATCTCTGCGACAGCCCAAGCATAAGTAACAAGGGTTTAAAATCGGCTCCACAAAACGCTGTCTTTTTATATCGAGGCAGCGTTTAGTGGTTAAATATTTGACTGAAAATAATTTATTTCTCAACGGACAAAGCACAGGTTTTTTTCTTTTTCATTTTAATTGTTTATGCAAATTTAATGGCATCTCTCTAAAGTCTGTGTAATTTTCCAGCCTCGTTTGGGGCAAAGGCGAATCAAAAATTTTGTTGCTGCACAGTGGCAGAGCGCTCCTGCCTCTAAGCAAGGAGGTTGTGGGTTCAATCCTCGGGTCTGCACCGTCTAAGACATGCAAGTACTATAGGTGAACTGGAAAATCTAAATAGTGAACACGACTCCTAATGGGAATAAGCAGAGGAAGCTGGTTGAATGCAGGGAATTAATTTTTCATGAAGCTAAGCAGGACTGAGCATTAATTCAGTTTTCTGCCAATTAGGAGTCCTTCCCTCATTCCCCTTCTACTTTGAGCCTGTATTGAGCATTGACAATGGCATTTTCAAACTTTATTTAGATTTTGTCATCAACAATGAATATCAAACATTGAGAACAATCCTTGACAGCGGGTTTATAGAGTGGTCAAATATTTAGATATACACTGTCACTTAAGTCCATTTCTGTAAAAACAAGTCCATTTTCATTTGAAGTATGGCTGTCAGCTGTAGACTTGTTTCAATCTATGCGTCCATTCTGTTTTTGTTGGAGGAGAGGGTTATAACTTTACTTGCAATCAACAGAAGAATCCAAAGTATGTATGTTTGGTTTTTATCACGCATGTTTTCAGGAGGCATTTCTAAAACAAAAAGCACTGGATCCATAGGGAGTTCAACATTCAATATGTTTTCTACCACTGTTTTTATGTTCTGCCAGTATTGATGTAGAACTGGGCAGTCCCAGAAGATACGTGAGTGATCCGCCACCATACCACAATTTCTCCAACAAAGTGGAGGTGCATTTTTGTAGAATTTGGAAATAACCAGTGGGCTTCTAAAGTATCTCATTTTTGTCTTCCAGTCAAATTCCTTCTATAAGTTGCTATTGATACCTTTATGGCTGATCACACATACATCCTCCCATGTCTTATTCTCAATTATTACATTTAGTTCTAATTCGCACTTATCCCTAACATCAAAAGTGTTTTCTCCCATATCTCCAATCAACATCTTATATATATGACACATGATTCTTGGTCGGTAAGTGTTTTTCTAATAGAGTTATAAAATATTGCTCCATACCTATAGGGTCTGCTTTAATTTTTTCCCACTCAACATGACTTTGAAAAATGGCAATTTTTGACGCATGGCAGACACTATGGAGCTAGACTGCCTGGCCAAACAAAAAAACAAAAACAAAAAAAGTCACCACCTGGATTTTAACTAAGTAAATAGGTAAGATCCTCCCTGCAGTTCAGGTCTGGGTTCATCAACGTTATGTGTCCAAAGAATGAGGTCAGCTGACTTCCTGCAGATACTGAACGACCAGGTTACTCCATCAACGGGTTTTTTCTTCCCTGATGGCACCGGGTTTATTCCACGATGACAATGCCAGGATTCATTGAGCTCAAAATGTTAAAAAGTGGTTCAGGAAGCATGAGACATCATTTTCACACATGGCCTGGTCACCACAGAGTCCAGACCTTAACCCCACTGAGAATCTTTGGGATGTGCTGGAGAAGACTTTGCGCAGTGGTCCAACTCTCCCATCATCAATACCAGACCTTGGCAAAAAATGAATGCAACGCTGGATGGAAATAAATGTTGTGACATTGCAGGAGCTTATCGAAATGATGCAACAATGAATGCATGCTCTCAAGATGGGATTTATGGCTCTTTAATGGAAGCCAAATCTGTTCATTTCAAAGAGCCGTTCAAAAGACACACATTTTTGTTTTTACACATTTTCAAGAAGCCAGTTGGTTTATTCAAAAAAAAAAAAAAAACACTGGGATGAAAGTTTAATCAGAATAAAATGTATTCTACTGATGTGACATTATTACTGTTTTATTCATTGATGATAATAAAATGTGGCGACGTCACAAACCTCTGCACAGAGTGAGACCACCATTTAGGATTTGTCCAAAATGTGCAAATGAGTGACATTTACATACAAAAATGTCAGTAAAAACTAAGCAGGTTACAATAAAATTTCATGCACACACACACTGTTCATAACTAAAGACTTCAGACTAATGTGTGTCTGAGCACATTAGTCTCAGCTCCTCTCCTCTCTCCCCTCGTCTCTTTCTGTATGACTCTCTTGAGCTTTATTCTACGTTTTCGTGTGAGATTTTTGTGGTTTCCAAACAAAAAAGCTTGTTCACTTTAATACAAGAGTAAAAAAACAAAACAAAAGAAGAAAAGAACGGCTCCTGCGCCACCGTGACTCGGCCGTTCAAAAGATTCAGATCGTTCATGAACTTTTGCATTAATTACCTTTCTTTATTTGATGTTTTCTTGAAATTCTTTCTCCCCTCCACTCCCCCTGCTGGTGAAGAATTGCAGTGACACTTAATATTGGTTTAAGGTAATAGAGATTGGAAATGGCAAGATGCAACATGTGATGTATTGGCTGCTGACCTAGCCATGTTTTGCATCTAAAACAATAAGATATGAGTTATTTTAGCAGCTCTTTTAATACAGAGATTGAGCTTCTAAAATGGCAAATATTAAATATATTATAGAGCTTGTAATAACACAGTATGTTAATGGATTTATTGATAGTTCTTTTTCTACTCACAAGCACTTAATGCACCTTCTTCAATCATGTTTTCACCCATTCACACCCAAGAACCCTCTCTTTCACTCAACAATGCATTGTTTAATTTGACCACATTTTCAAGCATTTGACACTGCCATGACACTTTCAGAAATGTTGTTTAATGGACACAAAATATGCTGAAAAAGCTTGCACATTTTTGCAAAAATAAACACCACTTATCTTTGAAATAATGTGAGAAAAGGGGGTTATAAGGCTGTTTGATTTTAAAATGCTTGAATGCTTATAGATATATATATATGTATACTTTTTTATTAATAGTTTTTCAGTTCAATTTCCCATTTTATTTTCATCATTCATGTTTCAGTGTTTTCTCTCAGTCCTGCTATATTACACCCCGAAAGCCTTTTAATATAATATGGCAATATAAACTACTGAAACATTGAAATGGAGTTATTTTCTTTGATGAGCAGCATTGACCTGAGGCATAAAGACCACAGTGCGCAGTAAAAACCCACTTAGGTCGTAATGATTTGGTTTGAGGTAGACCTGTTGTGATGCTCGGCTGTGCTGTTTGGAGGTGTATAAAAGAGATGTATGGGTGAAATAACCCACTCATCTAAAGCAGGTTAACAAAGCTGGGTGCATTGTACGTCTCTGAAAACTCCTGGATTGGGAGCCTGTCCCTTTAAGGCCCCACTCATTTTAGTTTGTCAGCTCCCACGTTAGTGCAAACATCATAATTTGTAGCAGTAGACAGTGTTTTCAGCTCTGGAGAAGGGATACACCTCAACATACAGGATTACTCAAATGTGTGGATGAAACAAAATACTACTCCAGGTCTCTTTTTGAGGTGGAAACATTATAAAAGCTCAAAAAAGCTGATTTATCAAAATAGGGGCCTTTAATCCAACCACAGTGTGCTGTTTAAGATAAATACATTAACCCTCAGGCCCCTGGCTCCTTTTAGGGTATTGGTATTTCAAATGTATGGTTTGTTCTATATAGACATTTCTTATGTTAGGGTGATGATATTTGACAGAAATGTTCATTAATAAATGAATTTTAGAATTTCAGCATCAAAAAAAGACTAAACTCTACTATTTTAGACTAAAAAAGTCACATTCTTCCTGTTAAAGCCCTTTTTGGTCCCATTGACTCACATTAAAATCACTTATTTTCACTCTGCTCATGTTAATTCCTCTGTAACTCTGTCAGGGGCTAAAATTACACAAACAAAAACATCACCACCAGATCCACCATTTTCTCACTGCATTGTGGGAAATAATTCCCTTAGATCACAGTGAGCGTAGCTCCGCCTCTTAGGGCTTTAAGAGGAAGAACCTGAGTTTCAGACCATTTTTTGTAATGGCACAAAAAGTAAAAATGTATTAAAATCAGTGTTAGGACTAATCTGAGACCTATCCAGGACTGGTGATCTCTGCACAAACAAAAAGCTTTTTATACCTTTACATAGTAAATAATTTATGTTTTTTTTCTTCCAAATATGTGGAATTATGTGAACAAACAGGCATTTAGAGGGTTAAAAATATGAAAATGAAACCACTTTTGCTCTGTATGATGAGGACGGGTTAATAACCAATGTGATAGATTGTTATATGGTATGATTGATTATGATTAAATGTTATAATCCATTCTTTTCAAGTCATCCTGCTGTAATTTGTGTGGTTCACTTGTTACATAAAAGATGTTTTTGCAGAAGACTCTGAACCATGTCTCTGTACAACAAACTCTGTTACCAGCCTTATATAAACATGTTTTTTACTGAAACCTGCTGTATTATAAATTTTGATTTTTGTCATGTATTGGGATTTGTTTTGTTTTGTTTTGTCTTTCTACCTTCAATGTATCTGAACTCTAGATAATCATTACCTATGCCTCTGAACACTCGGGCGGCAGTAGCTCAGACAGTAGAGATGCTTGCCCACTAACCTGCAGGTTGGTGGTTCAAGCCCCACTTCCAGCATTGCATACTGTTGTTTTGTCCTTGGGCGTGACACTTCACCCACACTGCCTGGACCTCGCCACACTTCCACCACCGAATATGACTGAGGAGTGAATGAATAATGCATCAAATTGTAAAGTGCTGTATAAGACTAATGCATTGTTATTAAACCTACTGTGTTATGAACTTTGATATTTGTCATGTATTGGGATTTCTGTTTTGTTTTGTTGATTCTTCTTTCTGCTACCTGCGATATCTGAACTATAGATAACACTGATCTACAAATGTTTGGACTCGATCTGCTTCTGAGATAAAAGCGGCTAAATCTCATTTATTTTAATAAAATGAACTGAAAATCAATGATAACTGTGCTGGTTAGCTATGTATTCAAGATATTTAATGATATTGTTTCACATCAAAATCACATCTGTTTATACAACAGATTTAGGCATTTTTGCTTAAAAATAATATTTATATTTTGAAAATATTGAATTTCTCTACATGCATGCATTTTGTCCACTTCCAAGAGAGAGATTTCTGCAAATAAAAACTAAACATTTTATGTCCAAACTCTATCCATATTAAAATGAATGTATTGAATGTGCAGCTTTCAGATAGAACTGGTTGCTTGTAGACACTGTACCTTCTGATAAACTACCGTTTTTGCCTTATTTTGCATAAATTTCCTATTTTGACCCAATACTGTTTCTTGGAAACTGTAGCAATCTGCACTTCTCACTTACTTTTTCTTTATTAGTGACCAAATCCAAGAAAAATGTCACTACTTTTGTTCCGGAAGCATTTTGCTGTAGACCTGTGTTATTATTACCTGTGCCACTGAACACATCCACAGGTACGGTGGACTCTAGAATCTGTCATCTGTCATAAACCTGTGTCAATGTAATAAACTTTGAGAGAGAAGCTGACGGAACGCAAAGCAGCTCTTGTCTGTCGTCCTTTTCTCTCCCTCTGTACAGAGTATTTGGGCTCGGCCCAACTTGTAACTAGTTAAAGCATTATATGCGACCCAGTGACCTAAAAGCCCTTTAAGAAGAATAACATAATTATTTTAAACAAGGGCTTGGGGTTAAAATAAAGTCAAAGTCAGAGGACGCTTAGAGGCTGTGGCAAAAAAGAAAAACACAAAAAGGAAGATATGATAGCATGTCTCTAAACATTTGAAGTAAATTTAATCTCTTTCAGCTGCTCTCTTTTCTTCAAGGGTCACCACAGCCAATCATTTTTACCCCAGATGCCCTCCCTGAAGCAAACTGTCACATAATTAGACCGCTGGAGTATTGAGTGCCCCACGAGGGAACTGAACCCCTGACCTCCCACAACAAAGATGGACATTGTTTAATTAAAGCTGAGCTGGAGCTGACTCTGCAGAGCTGTGTTAGCGCAGTATTTTATTTTATTTTTTTTTAACCATAGTATTATTGACCGTTACTACTTTTGTTAAGCCAGATGTGTGGTTCAAGATGCAGCCAAGTCCATTTTCTCTTTAGATATTTTCTCCTCTGTTCTATGGTCATTCATTACGTTTGATGCCGTTGTGCCACTGCGATGATGAAACTTCCCATTAAAGGTGAGGGTTGCGAGAATAAAAGAATGGTGAATAAAAGGCATGTGGAATGAGAGATTCAAAGAAAAACAGGCTTTTGTGAGATGGAAATGGCCGCTCTGTGAAAGGACAGATATAATGGCTTTTGTTATGAAGAATTGTTCAGAAAATTACAGTATTATTTGAAACCACAGGAAGAAAATTAGCCCCTAATTAGTGAATAGTTAATTGCTCATAGTCTGAAGCAGGCCCGTAAAAAAACAACAATTACACGATGGCATTTGATGACCTTGTTTCAGTGCGGCTCCTTCAGTGCAACTGCTCACAAAACTTAATTTTTTTTAGACATTTTTCTGCAAAACATACTTGATAATTTATTCTTTGTATATAATATGATATGTTATGATTTTTATTTACAGAGGGACAGTGCACAACAATACACTGACATACAAAAACAGGAAAGATGCATGGTGTTATGGTAAAAATACAAATTTCCACCTTCAGTCCCTGGACAGGATGATGAGCAGGAGTAACAGAGTTTGGATTAAGTGGATGAAAGACCATAATACATATGCTACATACATCAAATACAACATATCTCGCTCCTCTAAAACGCCATTTTTTAAAACTAAAAAATAAATAAATAATGTTACTCGAACAAAAATATTAAATATTCTCTCAACTAATTGATTTTACCTGATATTTATTTATTTACACTTATTTATTTTGATTCTCTTATTCTATTTATATCTCTATTTTTATTGATTCCTTATTTCATTTTTTAAAATTCTGTTTGTATTATATTATATGTTATATCTCCAGTGTTTTTTGATAAAATGTTTCCATTTGACACCATAAATTCATTTCTGCAGATATAGTTTTACTGTTAATGGCATAATGAAAAAGTCAGAGAAAAATACGTTGCTGTTGGCCTGCACACTACGATTCTGCAAGAGCTGAGACAAGAGAGTTTTTTTTTTTTTTTTACAATCGCCTATCTCCCATAATTGTGCAGAAAGTCACCTTTCACTCAATATACAGTGAAACCCAAAATTATTCATAACCCTGGCAAATTCTGACTTAAAGCTACCTTCATTCAACCAACATGCCACTTTTTGTTCAAATGTAAAATAAAATAAAAAATGCTGAGAAATATTTTTTCCACAATGATACCTCTTGTACATCGTCTTATTATCTTTTGGGAGAAGCCTTTGTCATTTCCAAAAAAAAAAAAAAAAAAAAAACTTGCTGGTTGAATAAAAGTAACTTTAGGTCAGAATTTAGTAGTAAATGTTTGTATTTTTTAAAGTATTATTGGTAATATAGTAATTTATCAGGACTTGGCTTGAAAGACAATTTCCTGCTCGACACAACTTTTCGTCTAACGTCACTGACAACTTTTAAATAACTTACACTAAATACTGCTCGGTTTTGTGCGCTTCTTAATAATCACCTGTTTATTCCCTGGCGGTGTAAAATGTTGGATAAATCGGCCATGCATTGCTCAGACTTGGGAGATAGAAAGTTAAGCCCAGGCTGAAGCAGGCGTTTTGTTTCTTTGTATTTTGTTCATGGACTGGACTTAATAATTGATGAAAAATTAATTTCACCACATGTTAAAAAAAATAATTTATCTGGATGTACAATTTAGGAAATTTTACAGAACATGCACAAAATGAATGGAAAATGTTGCCTTATTTTTTATTTTTTTTAATCCAGGTAATATTTCTTACAGTCCAGAGTTTTCCTGTTTGACATTTATTAATGTAGAAATGTCAGGTGTGGGAGTAACATGGGCTGGGGTTGGAAGAACAGACACACAACAATGATTTGAACTCATTTTGAATAAATGAGTTATTGTCTTGTTAGATGGATAGATGGATGAATGGTTGGAGGGATGGATGGATGAATGTTTGGATGAATGTATGGATGGATGGATGAATGGTTGGATGAATGTATGGATGGAGGGATGAATGGTTGGATGGATGGTCAAGGTCAAGTTTATTTGTACAGAACATTTACAACAACAATCGCTGCCCAAAGTGCTTCACATGCCCAACAGTGCAATACTTGAATAAATAATAAATAAAACAAGTAAAACAAGCATGTTAATACACTAAAAGCACACAATGATAAAATTAAATAAAACAATTAAATACATAATAATAACAATCAAATGTCCAGCTCAGCTTGTGTTAAAAGCCAGTGCAAACAAATGGGTTTTTAAATAAAGATTTAAAAATATTTAAAGATCGGGCTGTTCTAATGCACAGAGGCAGACTGTTCCAGAGTCGCGGAGCCGCTACAGCAAAGGTCTCCTCTGGTTTTCATTCATGTTCTCAGAATTTGTAAAATCAACTGATGCGTTGACCTCATTGTTCTGGTTGGAACATGGACGGACAGTAACTCTGAGAGGTAGGAGGGGGCCAGCCCAGTTAGACATTTAAAAACAATCAATAAAATCTTAAAATGAATCCTACAGCTGACAGGAAGCCAGCGCAAAGAAGCCAGAACAGGGGTTATATGTTCATATTTCCTGGTGCCAGTCTGCAGACGAGCTGCAGCATTTTGGACGAACTGCAACCGATCCTGGTCCAATCCACAACACAGGGAGCTGCAGTCGTCCAAGCGGGACGTAATGAAAGTATGAATAGCACACTCAAAGTCATTCAGTGGCAAGTATGGCTTGACTTTACTCAGTAAGCGCAGCTGAAAAAAGCTAGTTTTGACCACTGAGATTATTTGCTGAGCAAGTTTGAAAGAGCTGTCTAAAATCACTCCAAGGTTTCTGGCCGAAGGGTGGCAGTAGCCAGAGAAGGGGCCCAGGACATTTCTGACATCACTGAGTTTTCCAAATATAACTATTTCAATTTTAGATTCATTGAGCTTTAAATAATTTAACTCAATCCAGTCTTTAACATCTCGCAGGCTCTAACAGGGATTGGGTGCAGTCTGAGCTGGATCTTAGAGGCAGATAAACCTGCACATCGTCTGCCAAACTGTGAAAAGAGATATCATATTTTTTAAAAATTGACCCAAGAGGAAGCATGTACAGAGAAAAAAGGACAGGGCCTAAAATAGATCCCTGTGGGACCCCACAGCTGAGTGGGGCCGTGCCTGAACCGTAAGGGCCAAGATGGACAGAAAAGAATCGGTCTTTAAGATACGACCTGAACCATGCCAAGGCCGTACCTTTGATGCCAGCATAAGTCTCCAAGCGAGACAGCACCATCTGGTGGTCCACAGTGTCGAAAGCAGCGGTTAAATCTAAAAGGACGAACACTGAGGAACAGCCGGAATCAACAGTTAAAAGAAGATCATTAAAAACTCTTAAAAGTGCAGTTTCTGTGCTGTGAAGTGATTTAAACCCAGACTGATTTTTTTCTAAAATGTTATTTGACTCCAAATGGGTTTGTAATTGCAGACAGACCAATTTCTCAAGTACTTTTGACAGGAAAGGCAGCTTTGAAATTGGCCTATAGTTGGAAAGGACCTCAGGATCTAAGTTGTGTTTTTTAAGCAGAGGCTGAACAACAGCCCCCCCCCTTATTTTGGTCTTAAATTGGTCTTGTCTTTTCCTCTTGGACTCAGTTTACTGTAGTCTGGGACAGGTCTTGAGTAGGGCATTTTAAGTTATTGAATGATCTATAAAACTCACCAAGACAGACAAAAACAAAGCTTCGTTATCAAGAATTTTATACAGAAACATTTGTAACAGCGAGCTTTGGACAATCACATTCTACGTGTAAGGGCCTCTCCCATTGGCTGTTGGTCTACACGAGTTGTTGCCAACCTGGGTTCTGTGACCCTCACAGGTGGGCAGCAGAGGTTGTGAGCTTTTCCCTGGAGAGATGTTCCAGGCATGTCCCACATAGAGCAAGCTTTTTTTAATGGTAAATAAATTGTTTGTAACTAATCACAAGCAGGGGCTTTAAGAAAAAAAAGGTTGGGAACCACTGGTCTACATGATTTCTTGACACGGAAAATTCTCCTGGGAAAGTGATTATTCCAGCACTGGATATATCTGCCATAGCTTTTTACTAATATTAATCATAAAAGCACCAAATTGACACAACAAAATACATTAGAGATGGCCTTAAACCTGACTGATGCTGTTTCTCTGCCTTGATTAACATTTCATAAATGCTTTGAAAACACCTGACAGACAGTATTTATGTTTGTCTTTGCTTCACTCGTCAGTTTTTTTTTTCTTTTTGTGCTGTTTTTTTTTTTTTTTTTCTGTGTAATTAGGCAAAGACTGCTGAATTAGCCAGTTTCTCTTTATCATTACCAGCCATTAATTCAGTAGTAAATTAAGTGTTGCAGAGCAATCAATGGGCGCTGGATAAAAAAGCCTATGACGTTTTCACAGATAACCACTTTGATTCTTTTTCCAATAATAGAGAAAAGCCTTGGATACTACAATATCTTGTATTTCTGCACATTTTGCCTTGAGTCAGTCACTCTCCCACGGTCCACAGCTGAGCGCTAAAGGTCACCCGTGTTATTAAAGGTGGATTTTTGTGTCACCTCCGCTTTACACAATGAGAGCGGCAGGAAAAGTTCAGTGTGTGTCTGACATCTACATAATGGATGTCCCCTAAATGGCACACAGGAAGCAGCTCTGTGCAGCCTTCACCTCCTCGGGCCCATAGCGGCGAAGGTGGGAGATGGCTGTGTTGTTCTGAGTGATCGTACAGCGTTTGGGGTGATGGATGGCACAGTCGAGGCGGGTGACTGTCCTGCTGCTGTTGGGCTCGAGCTAATTAAATGACAAATTGTCGTCCCACGCGATACCACCATGTTATTTCTGTCTCTCTGATTTGTTTTTGTTTGTGTGTGGGTGCTGTTGATGTAGATATGAGGGCTCTGGACAAAAATATCCGTGTGCCCAATTGGTTTCCTGTTTTGCACCAAGGAGAGACATATTATGAAAACTTGTCATGGATTGGTTTCCCATGTAAATAACTGGGTAGGTGTGAAATATGTACATAGCAGGTACCGTGCATGAAGAAAAATTCTGCCTGACCTTTGTTCAGCTGTGGATAGAAATAGTTTCTTACAATATTTATACTAATTTTAATTACAACCCAGTAACTTAGTCCATTAGTTGCTTGTCAGTATGAAATTCATTAACCGTTTGCAGAGAAAGCTTGGATTAGGTGTCTGTCGCCCCCAGCTAGCAAGAGTGGTGACTGGACAGAGCATAAAATGGCTTTTTAGCACGGCTATTGGCAACATAAAATGATCAGAACTAGTCCAGTAACAGTGTGTGGGCTTTAGAAACGCGCAGGAGCACTTTCCGGCCCTGAGACGGAGCGTTTCCAGATCATCGCTATAGAAGAGGACGGGCTCAGCAAACAGGATTACTCAAACAACTGTGAATGAAACAAAATACTACTCCAAGTATGTTTTTGAGGTTGAAACAACATTATAAAATAATTAAAAGCAGAATAGGGGGCTGCAGAAAATGACTACATTTTGTGGATATTGTACACTTACACCTTACACAGCAGCTGGATTGTCACAAAATTTGTGAGTTCACAAACTCGCCAAATCCATCTTGTCAGGCTCCTGCTGATTCATCCTTCCAGTGGCAGCCCCGGCCAACCAGGCAGTACTGCCGCGAGTGGGCGGGTTTTAGGTTTGCTCACAGCAACAAGCACTTTTAGCGATACTTGTTAACAACATGGCAATGCGGAAAAACATAACTTATGCTGCTTTACATTTACAATAACAGCACAAATGTTCTGTCTATATTGTGTTGTTTCACTGTCGTAGCAGTTTGTTTAGCTATAAAGCTGGCGCTTTATCCAATCACCTCTCAGTATTCTACAGAAAGTCCTGCCCCTTTACAAACATTTTGACTGAGATCCATTCCAGATTGATATAACATTAGCAACACTTCGCTAACGTGATCACAATCTGGCTTTTGCCAGGTTAATTGTGTTCATTTATTTTTAAAATATACCAGACAGATTTGCTGGTCCATTCTATTTGCCAAGATAACTCTTTTTTGGAATATGTTGGCATTTCAATGCTGCATTAGGCAGTACAGCAGAGAAGTGACATGAAATCATGGGGGAGAAATCTGGTAGAGACATTCAGTAAAGGATCAGACTTAAACCTGTAATACTGAGACAGCTGCACATGCCAACCACCAACTCAACTATAACACGGCCAAAGATCTTATTTTTCTCCTTACAGCTGTTCTCTTTCAGGGGTCGCCACAGTGAATCCTCTGCCTCCATCCAACCCTCTCCTCTGAATCCTCTTCTATCACACCACCAACTCCATGTCCTCTACATCCATAAATCTCCTCTTTGGTCTTCCTCTAGGCCAGGGGTGGCCAACTAGTCAGAGACTAAGAGCCACTTTTTTTTCTGTGTTACTGCAAAGAGCCACATCATACACATGGGTACACATGAACATCTTTTAATCATGTATGCACGCATGCACAGACCTCTGCTCAGCCAGATCTAATGAAAATAACCACACCAACATGATAATATCAGTAATTTTCAACAGTTAACATTGTGTGCACTGTCTCACACACACACAAACTCTCAGTTCAAGCAAGTCCACAAACAATAATAGAATAATTTTCAATAACATCTTTCTCTTACTATGCTGCTTAGTGAGAATTCTGGCATTCCTTATATTGAACAATCCTCTTCAAATCTGGCTTGTATTCTGTTGTTGCCACTCTAAGCAATTCTTTCAAATGAGTGTCAGTCAGAACAGATCGATGCTTTGATTTCACATGTTTCAGGGTAGAAAACACAGACTCGCAGACGTACGTTGACCCAAACATGGACAGTATCTTAAGCGCAGCTCGTTTGATGTTGGGGTATTTTTCAATTGGCACACTTTTCCAGAACTCAACGGTCCCTTCCCTTAAAACAGCTTTCAGTTGATCCTCCTCACAAAGGTCGATCATCTCCAACTCAGCCGCAGCCTCATCTGTGACGAGCGGGGCTTTCAAACAGTCTGTCTCCGTATTAAATGGGTCGACGAGGAACGTAATCTGTGGTCTTTTCAGTTGTGCAGTTGTGCAGGTTTGCAACCAGTGTTGCATATCTGTCTCTTTTCTTTTTCAGGGCGGCGCTGGTGACTTGCTCACTGGCTTTTAGCAGAGTATGAAAATGTGTTAAATCTCCCTTTTGAATATGCGCCTCGAACAGCTTTAGTTTGTTGACAAACGCAAACACACTTTGCACCAGGTCAGGCAGCATTTTTAACTTACCCTGCAGGGTCAGGTTCAGTCTGTCCAAGTGACACAGCATGTCGACTGAGAATGCCAGATCCATAATCCACTCGAGGTCTGAGAGCTCGGGATAGTCCTTGTCCTTCTCTTCCATGAACAGTTTCACAGCATCCAAAAGCTCAAAGAAGCGAGAGAGTACCTTGCTTTTTGACAGCCAGCTCACAGTGCAGTGCAGCGGCAGGTCACCTGGAAGGCCTTGGTCCAGCTCAGCGATGAGATTCCTGAATTGCCTGTGGTTAAGCGCATGTGTGCGGATGTAGTTGACGATTTCCATCACAGGCTTCATGACGTTGTCTAAATTCAAAGATTTAGACACGAGTTGCTCCCTGTGGATGATGCAGTGGAAATTCCAAAAGTCGGGAAATGTTTGATCAGCTTTGCACAGCCCCACAAGCCCGTTCACGGATCCGATCATGGCTGGCGCTCCATCCGTGGCTATTGCAGTTAGTTTCGGTATGGGCAGATTTGCTTTTGCAAACGCAGTCATCATTGCTTCTTTCACATCTATGCCACGGGTTCTGTCTTTTAATGGCACAATATCAAGGAGTTCTTCTTTGATCATACATTCATTTGACACAGACCGTGCAAATATTGCCAACTGAGGCTTGTCTTGTATGTCACAACTCTCATCCAATGCCACACTAAAATACTCACATGCTTGAAGGTCAGAGTGCAACTGTGATTCAACAGCTGTATTAATATCCGATATTCTGCGTTTAACACTGTGGCGGGACAGTTGAACGTCTGATACACTCCGTTTTAGTTTGTCGTCTCCAGGAGCCAAGATTTCAAAGGCGTCAATGAGGCATTTTTTAATGAAGTCCCCTTCGTTGTATGGCTTTTTAGCCCGTGCTATGTTCCAAGCCAGCTGATATGATACAAGCGTTACGGTCTCCGAGTGTTTCGTAAATTTTTGGAAAAACTGCTCCTGCTTTTCTGCCTGGCTTTTCAAAGCGACCAACCTATTCTTGCGAAGTTCAGTCCCTTTTGGAAATTCCTGTTCGATGTTAGGGTGGAGTGAGCTGAAGTGACGCTGAAGATTTGAAGCTTTGAAATGCGCTAATGCTGCGTGACATATAAGGCAGATCGGCTTGCCATTACGTTTAACAAAAAAATATAAACTCTCCCACTCTGGCAAAAACGTCCTGTGTTCTTCTTCATATTTTCGTTTGGCTGTGCTTTTTTCCCCTGCCATTTCAAGAGGTAACTTGACGGAAATTGTTTACAACACAAATGATGTCACACCAAAGATTCTCTCATCGCTCGTTTGACGTCACTCAAACAGGCTTACATGGTCAGTGTGCCATCTAGCTGTAGGGGGAGTGAATGACAGCGCCAGCCAAGCATTTTTGACGCATGTCATGTGACAGCTCCTGAAGAGCCGCATGAAACTAGTTAAAGAGCCGCATGAGGCTCGCGAGCCGCGGGTTGGCCAGGCCTGCTCTAGGCTCTAACCTCAGCATCCTTCCACCCATATGCATATTCACTGTCCATCCTCTGTACATGTCCAAACCATCTTATTCTGTCCTCTCTGACAAAATATCTCACATGAGCTGTCCCACCGATGAACTCATTCTTAATCCTATCCATCCTCATCATAAACAAAGAGAACCTCAACATCTTCAGCTCTGCTCTGGACTCCTCCTCACTGCCTTGTACACCTTTCCTTTCATTCTCTTGTGCAAATAACAAGCTTCCAGATTACTCTTTAAAAGAATACACTGTCATTCATTTAAGTTCCTTTCAGCAAATCATTCTCATGTCCCAGACCTAAGACAAGCTGAAGGCTGAAGCTGAAGCTATGTCTCTGCATGGCCTGGGAATGCCTTGGAACCTGGCTCTAGATAAATAGTAAATGATGGATAGATGGAGGTAGTTTTGGCAGGTTTTATGCCAGATGCCCTCCTTCTCTTCTACTTTCTTTTCCAAAGCGGTTTCTCACTCGCAGTGAAGCATCGATTTGGAACTTAGCCTATTACAGCCATTTATCTGCAGCGCGTCTTACAAATACAAAATCAGAGTGGATTTAATAACTTCTCTGAGCTGATTAACAGCGTTTTGTGTTTTCCTTCGTCACCTGTTTGTTCTGTTGTCCTCGTTGTTGTTCAGTCCTCCTGTTTCCATTTTAACAACAGTAAAGTCCCATTGACGTCAACATTCAAACAAACCAACATTGTCCCTGTTCACAAACGAGTACAGACCTAGTATACAGTATTCTGGTGTTTTATGGCAAAACCGGCAAGAATCAATCACGTTTGTTTGGGTTACAGGTCAAGCCCAATTCACACTGAATCCGTTACGTGTCCCGTATGACTCCCGCAAGAAATAGACCCAATGTGAGTTCACACCGGCTGAGTTGCAGTACGTCTCTGTGTCCGGCGCTCAGACAGAAATACATATCGAGTCTATTTTTGCCAGATGCTGGAATTAAACAAAGCAGATGGAGCCAGACAGGAAGTCAGACCCGGGTCCAGTGAAGAGGATCTGGTAGATTTCAAAATAAAAACGCTTGTGCAGCCTCTCGCTTACATCGCTGTAAACATTTCGTCTTAACTGAGGACACAGGTCACAGACGACATCAGACAGCATTAAACCTGAGTAAAATGAAAGTATTTATATAGCGTCCTTACTCAGGGTTGAAGTAATATTTCTGTGACTTTTGAGCTTCAATCGTGGTTAAATCGCCAAATAATCTGAACAAGAGATCGTGGTCAGAGGCAAACGTGGCTTTTTACCATACTTTTTACCTGCAGTTCTCTGTGTACATGCTTATTATCGCGTGAACTCATAACTTCCAGCATAAACTCGCTCCTTTCCCGTGAACTCGTGGTCTCCCAGCTCTGGTCGGAGACGCGCTGCACACGCCACGCACTCGGAGTGAACCTGACATCAGCGGTGCACTGCTTACGTCCCGCACTTCGTTTTTCTGATTTGTTACTCCACCTGTGATTGTTCTGTCCATAGAAACAAAACTTACACAAAGTGATACCAGACTAACTTCTTTATATAGAATAGGAAAAGAGTGTGTCTGGCTGGCCAGGCTATGGGCAGATTGGACATCTTTTTAACCTACACTATGTCTGATTTCCGTTTAATATCTTTCACTTTTTTGGTATACAATTATATATTTTTTTGTATGACACAAGGAACAATGGTAGAAGTGAGTGAACTGGTAACAGCTGAACTTCTACATAGTAAAAAAAAGTGCTCAAATGAAAACTGGAGATTAATAATGTCGAGTTTTTGTGTTCGAAGCTGAGATTTGCTCCGTCATCATCACAGTCACAACATGATATTTCTCTGAATGGGAAAAATAACTGCTCCCATTTGTTTTGACAGAAAGCATCCCGAGCTCTCTCTCCACTGTTGTACTAAAGTGGCTCTTGTTTTGCCGTTTCTCCGCTGTTTTGTCTTTGCTCGAGGCGGTCCGTGTGCTCCGATCAAAACATCTTTTATTTCTCTAAAGCAGTGTGCGGCGATGCTGAGGCCATAAATCACAGCGAACGCCCCGTAGAGGTCATCCCTTCACTGTTGTAATGGCTCAGAAACAGTTTTCCCTTAAGGCCTAAAGATTTGAACTACGCTTTTCCCAAAATATATAAAAGTCTTTAACACAGAGAGGAGATAGGATGGTACACATTCTGCTTTCTCAGCACATTTTCAAAAACATATTTCTACACATCTTTTACCCTAGAGTAGTAATGGTAGTAGTAATAATCGTCAATATAGGACTGTAGTATCAGAAATAATGATGATATTAGTAGTAATAGTAGTAGTAGTAGTGGCATTAACACTAAGCACTTTCTACTTAGTAGTAGTAAACTTTACACTGAATACTTTATTTTAACTTTTAGGGACGAGGAGGTTGACTGAGTCACCCTCTCTGTAGTAGTGTAGTAGTTTAGTTTAGTAGTCATGGGTTCAATTCTACCATGGGCTGCCAAAATCTTCAGTCACAGTATGAGGCTGGTTGCATCAGGAAGGGCATCCAGTGTAAAAATCTACCACATTACCTATGCATTTTTTTTTCACTTTAAAGGCCTAGATACACCAAGGCGACTCCCAGACTGCCACTGATAAGACGGAGCGACAGTTCGTCTCGTCTCGTCTCCTCTCGTTCCCTCCCGTTTCCTCACGTCGCATGACCTTTTTCCCTCTTCATTCACCGAAGCGACAACCGACCTAAAGACCGTGTAATTACCTCCCCCAAAGTGGCAGATGGCGCTAGCCAGTGAACAAAGATAAACGGAAGTGACACAATGTTTGCGGAGTACATCTGTATGTAGCGCCTTGGTCTGCACTGTTCTCAGTTTGTTTGAACATTACAGAAGCGTGATCATGGCCGGTTTGGACATTGTTTTGTGTGGATTAGGTGCCACTGCTCTGTTACTTGAAGAAGATAACTTTCCACACGGAATTGCGAAGAATGCAAAAATGGTGACAGTACGCTGCCACAGCGTTTGTCGCCTCTCGTCACTTCTGCCACTTCCGCTAAAATTCCCGTGAGCTGATTGGCGCGGCAGCTGTAGTGCTAGGCCTATCAGAGCGCTTCGTGCCAAAGACCAAAGACGCCGATTCAACAACAACAAGGCCAATCGTCAGGAAACTGGTCAGACGGCCTCCGTCCTGGAGTGATGGGGGCTGATGGCGCTGACAGATCAAAAGGACGGAAATGAGCGACGTGGAAGAATCGTAAAGACGGCTTCAGACGGGCGATCGTCGCCTTGGTGTATACCCCCTTTACTCATGTAAAGATTTTGTTGCTTACTTTCTGTCCTGGTTCAGTTCTGGATTAGACCTGTTTGTACTGGTGTCTAAATGTCTTGGTGTTTAGCTTGACAACAAACATTCAAAACATAGCTAAAGAGCCTTTCAAATTTTCACTTTCTAAAGCAGCAATTATTGGTACAGGCAGCAAAAGTTTTCTTCAATCAAGTTTTGTGGAAAAACTAGAAAAGGTAACTTAGCCAAACTTGCTGTGCAAGTACACTTTCCAACGTGCTACAAAATGAAATTGGAATTATGGATCTATCATGTTCCATGCTTGAGAAAATGGCTAAACATGCTTTTATTGCGGCAATGAGCTTTTCAGGCAATGATAGTGCAGTTGTTGCTTTCTTCATTGGCAATGTATTAAACATGCCTGAACTGTTCTCCAGCCCTCTGATATGACATATCATAGTAAACTCAGCCACAATAACACAGCTTAGTGCTTAGGGAAAAGCTATAGCGCTCAGAAAGTTTAAATCAAGTTTTAGGGAAAAACTATAAAAGATAATTTAACCAAAAATGCTATGATATTGTCACACATTAAATTAAACCTGGACAGACTCGAGCAGAGACGAATGTATGCATTAGAAAAGATTTGATGAAAACAATTATTAAATAGCTTTGGCGCTTAGACCCCGGCAGGAAAGATGCTGCACGATGCATTGAAGCTGCAGAGCAAGTTCAATTCTCTGCAGCATGAAGCTGAGGAGGAGGGCTACACGAGCTGAACCGCTGACTGCTGAGGCCATGGGGCCTGCTCAAATGCTGGCTGAGTGATGATAGGCTGAGTGGGAGCAGAGGAGGCGTGGCGTGCAGAAGGTGAGGTGTCCTCTCGGCGGCAGGTGTTGGTGGAGCAGCAGCTCGATGAGCAATGGAGTGTTCTTTAAAACCAACAGAGTCTCTGTATAAGTGAAACATAAAGACAGTGGACAGAAAACCACTGCGTTACCATCATTGTACAATTTTAAACATGGCTAAATTTGCCAATTTGTGTTTAATGTGCAAAATTACTCATGGACTGTCTTCTCCTCCACTTGGACAGTTTGTAATCAGAAAAACAGCTTCATATCGGCAAGAGGTGACTGCATTGTTCCACTCAGGAGAAGTGCATTTGGTCCGCTGTCACTTTCAGTCAGAGCTGCTCCTGAGTGAACTGTGTCCTGTGAGCTTTAGGGAAATGGCCACACATCACATGTTCAACATTAATCTAAGAAACTGGTTCACAGACGATCAGACCTGCCAACTCTAATCTCCTCTGTCTGGACGGCACCTTCCTCATGACTCTGCAAAGCCATCTTGTTTATGTCCTTTCAGTGTATTTTATACAGTACGTACATAGCCTGTACAGTTTTATGACTTATTTATTCTAATGTGATGTATTTGTTTTAGGGTGACTTTTTAACATCTGTCTAGGGATTGCAGATGAAAAATAGGCGTTTGGCTAACTCCGGTGCATTCACAGAAATGTTAATGAATGCACATTGTTCCTGTAAAATAAACCAATAAATTAATCAAATAAATTGCACAAGACGCTGAATTCTGTGGTATGTGGCTGCTTTTGTCAGGAAAGGCATCCAGTGTAAAAATCTGCCAAATTATCAATGCAAATAAAAAGGACAAAAAGCCAAAAGGCAGCTTTTTTCACTTCGACTCAAGTCAGGATTTAATTTAAATTGTCCTTGAGAAATATTATTTTACAGTAACAATATTTTTTGTTTGAGCAGAAATTTGAAGTACCTCCACCTCTGATTATAGAAGAAACATTTTTCAACCTTTAAAAGCCGGTCTGGTTGAGTGAGATTAAGTCATGTGCATTTTTAATTAGCCCTATTGTTCCCGTTCCTACATATCTGTTACTTACAAGTCATTATTATCCTCCGAGCTTTTAATGTTACAAAATATAGAAGAATAGGAAATGAATGTTATCTCTCCCACCAGGCTTCTACAATGAAAAGTCATTTAAATTTAACAATGGCTTCTAGGGACAACACAACACATTCCCATTTACAGAGGTGCGTAGTATGAGTTACATTTACTTTTTAAATAAACTGTAGTTGTAAGAGTTTTATCACAACATACTTTTTACTTCTTCTTGAGTAATTTTATTTTGAACAAACAATAATCTTACATGAGTACAGTTCTTGGCTCCTCTACCCACCTCTGCACATTTAAAGGTTTCTCAAAATGTAACTTACTGAAAAAAAGTGTTAAATGAAAATAATAAGGAGAAAGATTTTCTGGTTTAGTCGAGGCTTAGACTTGGGTTCAAGCCTTCTCAGTAAAGTCAAGGTAACATCTTCCTAAAAGAAGACATTTTCCATGCATATACATTATTTTAAGTTACAAAATGTGAAATACTAATACAAAGGTTCTTTTAAAAAGCCTGAAAAAAGCATAAAGTTGGACCTTTAAGAAAATTCTCCAAATACACACAAATCATCTACTTCCAACAAGAGACGCTGCATGTTCAGAATCAGAATCAGTAAAACTTTATTTATTCACCAAGGGGCAATTTATTTGTAGCTTCCCAGTCGTACACTGTAAAAAATATCTGTAGATTTCATGGTAAAAATCTCAACAGTAAAAGACCGTAATTGATATATTGGTAAAATACTGTTTTGGTTACGGTAATTAACTCACTTAACTAATATTAAAAATAAGGCAAAATTGTATTTTTTAGTTTTATTTTTTGTAATGTATACAGTATAGCACTGTTAAAAAAAATGTAGTCCTGTGTTTATTACAGCTTAACACATTTTGAAAAGATAATAACTTTAAATTAATTAAATTATAAAATTATAATATAATTATTATAATTATAAAATTAAATTTTACAGTAAATGTTGATTAAAAGTTAAGTAACAAACTAAAATATACATTAACCTATTTTTTTGAAAGATAACTTTAATTTGCAGTAAATAATAAAAACTCAAGTCAAAAACTGTAAAAACAACATTTGTGATAAAATTATACTGTAAAATGAAATACAGGCCTCTTGTAGTTTTTACGGTGGAATTCTGGCAACGACAGCTGACAATTTTTTACTGTAAAATTTACAGATTTTTTTTTACAGTGTATATTCATCCAGTCAAAAATGACAAACATTAAATAAATCAATAAATAAATTTGCCAAAGATAAAAAGCTCTGGATGTACACTGAGATAAAAAACTATATAAAATGTACCATAAAAATACAGATTCCAACAATAAAAAAAATTGAAATATAGATAAAAATTATATTATTGTTTAAAATGGGTCAGGTCTGTGTTTAGCAGCTTAATAGCAGAAGGAATAAAAAACAAAGGCTGTGTCCAAACGTCCTCCCTAGCCCCTAACCCCTCAATCCCTACACAGTCCAGCAGTATACAGCGGACTGTAGTGCACTCATTTTGTGAATGATTCGGACTCACACACTATTTTTCTCTCACTGGTGATCATGTGACTCTGACGTCTGTGTAAAAAAGTGCGTCAAAACTCCGCTAATAATGTTCTTCTGTGGCAAAACCTGACCACACTCAGATGTTTTAGTATTTATAGATAAATATTAATCATGTGTGTGATATTTAACATGAATTATTGCTATAATGAATAAAACAGAGTGGATTATTGCAGCTCTGTGCCTTACGTGGGGAGGCTGAATGCTAATGGCTAAGCTAACGTTAGCAATTTTACACTGCAACGGTTTATTTAAGAGCTTTTTATTTCAGATTACAAAGTGACAGAAGTAAAAACTGTATTTCTAACTGGTTTCATTCAGACGTGTTGTGTACAGTTTAAAGACCTGTCGCGGTCCCAAACTCGCAAAGCATTCTGGTCTATACTGACCTCTAGTGACGTCACTGTCCAGTACTTTTCAAAATGCATTATGGGAAATTTTGAGTGCACTATTTTTTTATCCATTAGACATTCGGACACCGCTACAAAATGGCGTGACCACTGTAGTGCACTGCAGAGGGATTAGGGAGGACGTTCAGACACCGCCTTTGTGTAGCGGTTTGTTTTGGTTCGAGGCAGGTTATAGCGCCTCCCTGAGGGCATCAGAGAGAACTCCGTGGACAGAATGTGCTCAGGTTGGCTCATGATTCTTTTTGCCTTTTCTGTCACTTGCTGTGCTCAGGTCCTGCTGCTGGACCACAGTGATCTTAGAGCAGACTTTGACAATATTGTGGAGAGCACTCTTGTTTTTCACAGACAACTCATTGAACCAGCAGATAGAAAAAAAAAAAGTTAAAAGGCTTTCAATAAAGGAATGATAAAAGTTACATAAAATAACATCAAAGACATTAAAAGCACTGAGTTTTTGCATCAAGTGAATTTTTTGTTGTCCCATTTTGATGATTAGATCTGCGTTTTGTGTTTACCTCAAACTTCAGCTGGGAGTCAAATGTGGTGCCCAGATATTTATAGATCCTTCCAGGAATGACGTGCTTAAAAAAGTTGATATTAACATTCTATCCCATTCATTTCTACGAGTGAACAAAATTAAATTAATAATTTAGACGTTTCTGGACTGAAGGAACGAATGGTTGTTGTTTATGTATTTATTAAAAATGACTCTGAATCAATATAATCCAGATCTGAGTCCATTTGCTAAAGTGAACTTATAAAAGTAGGATTTGTGGTGATTGATGAATTAAATCTGAGCATACAATGTCAAACTATTGTGGTCCGACACATTTCTGTTACTATTTGTCCTGTGTAACATTGAAATTAAGAAATGTAAATTACGTAGCCTTTAGCTCATATGCTAATTATAATAATAATAATAATACATCAGTTTTATATAGCGCTTTTCACACAACTCAAATTTGCTTTACAATTTTTGATCTATTATTCATTCACTCCTCGGTCACACTCAGTGGTGGTGAGCTACTTCTGTAGCCACAGCTGCCCTGGGGCAGACTGACGGAAGCATGGCTGCCAATCTGCGCCAACGGCCCCTCCGACCACCACCAAACGCAGCCACACTAACACATTCACACAGGCAAGGTGGGTGAAGTGTCTTGCCCAGGGACACAACGACAGTATGCGCTGGGCGAATGCTTAACCCACTGCGCCACCATCGCCCCAAATTATTATTATTATTAATAATTATAGACGCTAATTGCAACTTTACATTAAACGGCTAAGCGTTGACACACTCGCTAATGTTATTAAACCAGGCTCTGATGTTACTCGCATGTGGCAGAGTGGTTATCAGTTACCAAACCTGTCTTGATTATTCCTAATTTGCGATAATTTGTGGCTAGTGCTAATTTCTCCATTAGAAATGTATTATTTCTAACTTCAGGTACCAGTCTTTGGAACGCAGACGTTCTGTTTGCAAACACAAGAAGGGTTTATATGAGTCAACAATCTCCACCTTTTCACTGTGAATGGTGCTCCCTCTGCTTTTATTTTGCTGCTCTGCTTATTTTGTTTTATTATTTTTTTGTTTTTTGTTCTTTGGTTTTGGAGACATTTGAGCCAGACCACGCTGTCCTCGTCTCGTGAACTGTCCGACTTTTCCGACAGGCGAGGCACAGTTCATCTCAAACACATCTAACTTCTAAACTAAACCAATTAAGAGCGATTAAAAACCTCTGTGTGAACTGTGACTTTAACATGAACCAATGTAAACAAGATAGCAGCGAGTGCGTAATCTGTCTGAAAACTGGAGACGTACTTTTTAATTTTTTTGTAAAGGCTATAAATATTTTTGGATGGAAAGCTTTTCAGTTTCCTTCTGATTTGGAGAGGCTTTCAGTAACCATGGAGACGTGTTTTCAGCAGTGTTTGTTGGGGGAAAAAAAACAAATTGAAATAAAAGCGTTAGAAATGGAGGCAGAGAAACTTATTTGGACAAAATAAAAGTTGCAGGAGTTCACTCAGACTGTTATAAGTAGGAGTTATTTTGTCTCTAAATGGTGTCACCTTGAAAACTGTGTTTAGCATTTGCAAATCTTTGTAATTTCCTAAACCAGAAGCAAAAATCCACATATTTTAACTTTTAACAAGGATGCTGAGTTTCTCAACCCTTAACACACAGCCTTAAGGCTCAGTTATACTTTGTCACTGTTACTGTCACAGCATTTAGACTTTCAACTGATTTTTTGCACCAAGGGGCATGTTAACTAACCTGTAGGGGGCAATAGTCAGAGATTTTACCAAGATGTATGAAAAAGAACACAGAGGGCGAAAGAGAGGAGACCCTGAGCTTTCTGACAGTTTTTGTTTCATGTGGATATGTCCTGGGATCACTGAGATATGAACCGCTGAAGTCTTAAAGCTGTTAAAGATGTTAATGAGCTGATTAAAAATACACCTGGATAATTAGGGCTCTGTCAGCGGGACACAGTGTTTTCAGACAAACAACCATAATATTTACTTTATATAATTTAGTTTTAATGGTTAAACAAATGAGAAGGAGGCAGAGAGCAGCATTAGCAGGACACAGAGACAGGAGACAGAAACAGACTATTCAAACATCACTGAAGCTCAGTTTGTTATTTATTTTTATTTTTCTAAGTCTCAGCTTGTCCATTAGTGGCCATAAAATTTATTTATCATTATTTTACAATTATTTTTTCCATTTTTTTTTTTTTTTATCATTCAGCCTAAGCCCCAGATGCTTTCAACGTCTAGCTCTGCCCCTGTGAATAAGAACTGTATTTGAATAACAATGGAGTATTGAGAAAAGTTTGGTGCATTGAATCCTTTTATAATTTGGGTTTTTGGAGGGTGGTTAGCTTGATAATCGGTGTCTTATTTGATGCCAGCAGAGGGCAGAGTGTTGAGGTCTTTTGAGCTTATTTTAAAGAATAAAAGGAACTTCACTTCCTTAAACTTTGTGTCTGATCTATTTTCCTCCCAAAGTAAAAATGTCTGTGAGGATAAATGAATGAGAGCCGACTGGATGTAGAGGACTTGTTGTTGATTGGTCAGTGCTTCCTGGAGTGGGCGGGGCTTCGTGAGAGAGGAGGAGGTTCGTGGAAGTGTTCTGAGGCCTAACACGACTCCAGGTGTTGTCTGTTTTTGAGGAGGGAACATTACGACATGGGAGAAATAAAGGAAAAGGCCATTTGGCAGAGTAAAACAGTAAAGTAATGTGGATGCGTAAATGTACTTGCACATTCTGTATGTCATTATATATGAATATTAAATGTGTTATTAGGCACAACTAGGTCAGCAGACTGGGGCCCACATGTATCGCAGGACAGTTAAAGGCAATGCAGAATCTGATCTTCCATTAACAGACTGTATATATTTTAGAGGAAAGATTTTAAGCCCGAGTCCGAACCCGACCAGGACTAAAATGACAATCATTACGTTTGGGTCGGGTCGGGCCGGGCTTCTCTCTTGCTGCCTTTTTTAATAAATATATGTTTATAAAAATGTATACTAAAACGATGTGTGGATACTAAACTAAGGAATACTTGTTATAAATAAATAATTTGGTTAAAACAGAGAAGGCGCTGTAAGGTAATTGCTATATAACTGCTACTAAACAGGAAGCGCAGAGCCAGGGCACGCTTTGCGCACGTGTCGTGAATGTAATCTTCCCTCCGCAAGTCCGCATCTGTTTAGTTTAGGTCTCCCTGATATGGAGCAGCAAGAAGTCAAGGATAAACTTAAGACAGGGAACTGAAAAGGCAAACACGCACCGCCGGTAAGAGTGAGGCTGCAGTATTTCTCTGTGTAATTAAGCGAGAGCGCATCAAGATCTCTCTTTCACTCTCTTTGTCTGTGTTCCAGCGTTATTTTGTTGTGCAAATGCATTTATCATGATCATAAAAATATGTAGATTATTTTAACCTTAAGAAATCTTGCGTTTTTTTCTGCCAAAAATACTATGGGATAAATTGAAATTTGGGGTTTCCTTCGAGCTCGGGCCTGCAAATCAAGTTAATTGGTCGGGCTCGGGCTGGGTTGGGCTTTAATGCCCGCGGGCCTGGGTCGGGTCGGGCTGGATTTTTTAGGCCCGATCTTACCTCTAATATATTTATGCCTCACTAACTGGCTTCTCTTTGCTGATGTGACCTTAAATCCTTCTTTATGGATATCAGAGTGAATATTTAATCCCTAATCAGAGGCTGTTTATCTTTTATGATAGACTTTGCTCATTGTATAATGTGTTGGCAACTGTTAAAGGGTAAACTCCTCTGAATTCAGCCGCTGATGAGTTTAAATCCTTTTAAGGTGTGTCCACACTTGCCATGTTTGGTTTGCTTCAATCCAACTCAGGTCCACTTTCTGGCAAAGTCTGGTTTGTTTGAGCAGCTGTGAACACACAGACTCAGGTGCGCACCCAACAGGTGAACTCTGGTCCTCCTCAGCTGAAGAGGCGGACTTTTTACCAATAGATGAGCAGGGTTTCTCCTTCACCAGTTTCTTTCAGTGCTGCCCTCTACAGGCGAGGTTTGTTACTGCTCTCTCAGTCAGTTCAGTTCAGTTTGACAGAGCTCAATGTGAACTGGAACCAGACCAATAACATCATCGACACAGGTGCTATCAGGAATGAGCGTAGAGGACCCAAATACTAGGCTCCAAACAATGTATTCAATAAAGTAAGGCAGAGACAAATCCAAACAAAAAGAGAATAAATTCACAAGAGACTTTGCTAAGAACAATGGCTAGATGACTGGAATGGGAGACAAAGACAATCTGGCAAACGCAAAAGGGAAGACAAGGGCTGTGTCCGAACGTCCTCCCTAATCCCTCTGCAGTGCTCTGTAGTGGTCACGCCATTTTGTACTGGTGTCCAAATGTCTAATGGATAAAAAATAGTGCACGCAAAATTTCCCACAATGCATTTTGAAAAGTAGGGGACAGCGATGGTCACTAGAGGTCAGTATAGACCAGAATGCTTTGCGAGTTTGGGAGAACAGGTCTTTAAACTGTACACAACACGTCTGAATGAACCCAGTTAGAAACCCAGCTGTGTTTACTTCTGTCACGTCGTCATCAGAAATAAAAAGCTCTTAAATAAACCGCTGCAGTGTAAAATTGCTAACGTTAGCTTAGCCAGCGTTCAGCCTCCCCACGTAAGGCACAGAGCTGCAATAATCCACTCTGTTTTATTCATCACAGCCATAATTCATGTTAAATATCACACGTATGACTATTATTTATCTATAAATACTAAAACATCTGAGTGTGGTCAGGTTTATCACAGAAGAACATTATCAGCGGAGTTTTGCCAAACACAGACGTCAGAGTCACATGAAAAATAATGTGCGAGTGTCTGAATCATTCACAAAATGAGTGCACTACAGTCCGCTGTATAGTGCTGAACTGTATAGGAATTGAGGGGTTAGGAGCTAGGGAGGACGTTCGGACACAGCCAAGGACTCTATTTACTGGGGGCGGGGAGACAATAAAACCCAGGTGAAACACAGGAGGGCAGGAAGTAAATCTGAAACGAGAAACAAGGTAAATGATTTCAAAATAAAACAGGATATTATGTCTAACAAAGAAAATAACTTGACTAACATGAGGACCCATGACAGCTGCAGACTTTAGCCCTGAAGACCAGCGACTGTGAACACACCCTTAAACTCTGACTGATGGAGTCTAACCTGCCTGGTTCATAAAAGAGTCTCTAAAACCAGACTCTGCTGCTGCTTTTTAATGTGTACTCCTGTTTTTTTTTTTTTACGAAGCTGTAGATATATTGTAATCAGTGCATGTTTTCTGTGTCTTCAGCTGCTTCTAAAGGGCTGCCTGTTTTAACCATGCTTTTGCTGTTATTGATGCTGCTGCTGCTGCTGTTGCTTCCCTGTGCTTCTCTGTAGTAACACATTTTCTGACTCTTGTTAAAATTCAGTTTTGACAAGTGACTTTTACTAACTTGATTGTCTTTCTGCTGCTGCTATTCTGAGGTTTAGCCCTCTTGTGTAATTCTATAGTTACAATTCCAGATGTATTGCTGCACTGTCCATGAATGAATGGACGGATGAATTGTAACTGAGGGGAGCGGGCAAGGCAAGAATAGCCAATATTTCACCTAAATCTTGGGCTGCAGATAAGCATGTGGATAAGGATCCAGGGTCAAATAAAAGGCAGACCGTATTTTCTGGACTATAAGTGGCTCCGGAGTATAAGTCACATTAGCCAAAAAAATGCATAATGAAGAAGAAAAACGTATATAAGTCGCACTGGGCTATAAGTCGCATTTTTTTTGGGAAATTTATTTTACAAAATCTGACACCAAGAACAGACATTTCATGTTGAAAGGCAAGTTATAGTTTGCCTGGAAAATCCAGACTGATGTCTCTGTATTATTCTACAGAGAAATCTCAGTCTGGTCACCGCCGTCCGCAGTGGTTTCCTCAAATCCAAAGCGTACCTTGCATTTTGATTGGTTTATTTAAGTCACGTGTTCTTCGCGAGCAGCGTCCGCAACAACAACAATCAAGATGGCGACTGAGGAGCCGAGTTTGTTTCATTCAGCGGTAAATTCCATTTTAAATGACCACAAACAGATCGAGTCATTAAAACCACAGCAGCTTGCAGCACTAGAAGCCTTTATAAAAAATTTTAAAAAATGTTTTCGCGTTGCTTACTTTCTTGTCGCTTTGTTAACATCACGTCCGCCATTTTCTGATTGGCTAACTCCGCTGCCCGTTTGCTCCGCGCTAGAAATTGAATTGATTCTATGGCGACCAGACTCATCACTGGTACAGCGGTGAGTCTGGAATTTCCAGGCAAAGTTATAGTAATAATAGAATAGAGAACAACAGCTGAATAGGTGTGCGCTATGCTAACGTAACACATTGATGGTTATTCAGCTACATGAAGCATAAACAACGAACTGAATAGGTGTCTCGTATGTTAACGTAATATATTAACAGTTATTCACATAACTATAGCATAAAGAACATAATATAACAAGTTCACCAAACTCACCATCTCACTCCTAATCGCTAAATCCTTTAAATTCTTCATCCTCGGTGTTGCTTCTGAACAACTCCGCCAACTCCGGAGGTAGACGAAGCGCCGCTTCCTCCTCTGCGTGGCTGTCGTCAGACTCAGCATCAGTTCCATTTCACATTATTGGCATCATGGCATCCTCCAGGTTGCCATGAAGCTCTGCTCTCCTTGTATCATCAGTGTGAAAATAATGAACCTGTGAAATATTTTAATATAGAAGTCACACCTGAGTATACTTCGCACCCCTAGCTAGACTATGGAAAAAAGTGCGACTTATAATCCGGAAAATAAGGTAAGTCAAAATAACAATGTACAACTTTATTACAAAAAATTAAAAAAACATATACATAATCAATTTGTAATTTATCTAAAATACTCTAAAAGAGCAGGCACAGTAAAATGCTCAGGGCTGAGCTGCAGGTGCTCGTGGTGAGGGGCCTTTACTGTCTACGGGACAGAGTCACACAAACACAATAAACTGTAGGAGAACTAAAGTATGCCAAAGTGAGGGACGTGTAAAATACCACTACACACAGGAGTAATGGGGCTGAATGAGAGACTCTATCACCAAAACCCTCCCCCAGACACCACCACGCTGAGTCTACAGCAAAGAAACACAGAGTTAAACACAGAACAACAAGTTTAGACAAGAAAGAAACTAAACCTAATCCAAAGGAACTGACATAAGCAGCAAAAAGGACAGCTCAAAATAATCCAAGGCTACGTTAATAACATAATAAGGCACAGAAAATAAGACTAAACATTAACATAACAGCATAACAATAACCCAAACAACGCCACAAACAGACACAAATAAAACAGCAGTGGCAAAAACATAAAAACATCCGGCACCAGGGTTACATCCACACAAACGTAGAGGGGAAGCTGAAGCATAATACACAGTGCACAAACATAAACCGTGACATCTTACCAGGGACAGCAGCTCACCTGCAGCTCACCTGCAGCTCACCTGCAGCTCACCTCACCTGCAGCTCACCTGCAGCTCACCTCACCTGCAGCTCACCTGCAGCTCACCTGCAGCTCACCTCACCTGCAGCTCACCTGCAGCTCACCTGCAGCTCACCTCACCTGCAGCTCACCTGCAGCTCACCTGCAGCTCCTGGCCGTGTCTTTTATAATACGAGCCATTAGAATACGGACGCTTGGCTGCAGACTGCCCAGTAAAGCGTCACAGAATGAATGAAGTCTAGACCCAGGGGCCTCGAGGTGAAAATGTATATTTTTCATACTTCATGGCTGTAAGGAAATCTTTGGTCCTTTCCCTCCAATCACATTCAAGCATGAACTAACCCAGCCAATCAGAAAGCAGTATTTTGCTCGGAGGCAGGACAAAAATAAGAAAAATAAACACATTATTGTGTAAAAATGTCTTATTCTAAGAAAATTGCACTTATTAAGTTTTCTTAAAATAAGAAAAAATACGTAGGACCTTTTGGGATGCTAAAAATGTTGATTTACGCAGAAAATACTTGTTTTTAGTGTTTAAGGTAAGATTTTTAAACTGATTTTTAACACATCTGGTCTTATTTTAGATCATTATTGCTTGTTAAATGGATGCAAAGGTGCTCATTTCTAGTACATTACAATCCTAAAATAATATATTTCTTAGATCAAGACTTGTTCTAAGAATGTCTTGTTTTAAGCATCTACAATAAAAATACATTTAATACAATAAAACCATAAAGAAGCAGAAAGCAAAACAGGTCTTTTTATTTAGAAAAGATATTTTGCACACTTTCAATTGAGTGCAACACATAATATCACCTTTAACATGCCTTCATGCAGGTAGGGTTTACAAAACGGTGCCATGGGTGAGATTCTGGAACAAATGTAGCAGGAATAACCACAGCAGAGGAACCGTTGTTGCAGAAACAATGCAAGGTCCTCCGAGGTCTAGGAGAAAGAAGAAGGGGGGGGGAAAATCAGTTTATTGTGAAAATTGTCTAATTATAACCTGTTAAATAACTGTCTAGAGAGTATATACAAATAATGCTGAGAATATGGAATCAATGCAACACATTTTTATTTTGTTTTATAAAAATGCATTACATTTTTATTTTACTTTATAATACCAAGTCCACAAAATGTTATTTATAATGAAAGATAAGGCTGAATCTAAACATCTATTTTTGCATAGGTGCCTTTGTTTTCACCAGCAGGCAGTCATACAAATTATTGATTTATATTTAGAAAATGGCACCTCCTGTACTTTGTCATAATTTGCTTCAACAGAAATAATTTGTTATAAAATGTGTGAAAAAATATTACATACTGCACTTAGGCAGCTTAAAGAGCAGCCCAGGACTTACTCCACTCACCTTCAGAGACTGAAAAATGCTGGAAAAGTGGGCAGAAACCAGGCAGAGACCGTGGGGGAGAACTGAGGGAGGAGCTGCATTTTGATCTGAGGTCGCTGCAGTTCAGGTCTGGGTTCAGCAACGTTCTGTGCCCAAAGAATGAGGTCAGCTGACTACATGAATATACTGAAAGGTTATTCAGTGGATTTTTTTTCTTCTCTGATGGCACTGGGTTTATTCCAAAATGACAATGCCAGGATCGGACAATGCAGAAGCTTCTCGAAACAATCCCACAGCAAATGCACGCCGTAATCAAAGCGGAAGGTGGTCCAACAAAATACTTGTGTGTGGCTTTTTTTTTTGGCTGGGCAGTGTACTTTACATAATGGTGTTGAGCTTTGGACTTTGACTTGTGCCATTAGATAAAATCAATGTTAGGATGTTTCCTAACCATAATCTCACCAGTTAGACGTGGACGAGTGCCTCAGAAGCAGCGGACATCTTCTTTGGAAGGGCTGTGCTTGGCAGAATGAGAATTGGGAGATAGGTGAGCAGTCCAATCGCTTGTTCCTCTGGTAAAAAAAATGAAATAAAAATAACTGATTAATATCAGAATTTTCATTGTAGAACAATTTTTCCTTGAAAATCCGCCAGTGCTCTTTCAGGTCACATGCCAAAATCATGTGCTTATAGTGTAAATGTTATCATTTAAATTAGTAAAAATAGTATTTTGTAAAGTAATTAGTTTTCTGTTTTTTGTACGTTTGTAGAAGTAAAAAGCAATGCTTTGGTGCCACTGTTCTGGTTTTCCATTGTGAATGAGTTCACACATTTGTTGTTGTTTTCCTTGACTATTTTAAACTCAGACTTTACCACAAAGTGACAAAAGTTTTCATGGGCCCCTAAACTTCCTGGGCCCCAGAACACTAGCACTGGCTGCACAACCTGCTTCACCCCTGATAGTCTTTTTTATGCATATTTGATAAAGTAATAACTATGCACTGCTTGGCAATTGCACTGCAAATTCAAAAGTGTTAAAATCTGGGAGTTGGCCTTTTTTCAGCCAGAGTAGAGTTAATTTTACTCTCAGTGAGTTATTATTTTATTTCACTCCCATTTAGTTTGTAGTTGGTGTTAAATCTGAGAGTCACAAAGGAGAGTCCTCTAAATAACTCCTTCAGAGTTAATGTGAGTAAATATAACTCAGTAACCTGTAACTCCTGATAACCAGACAGACTGATAACACTGCAGGTGTTAACCACGCCCCTCACTCTGCTCCGGGACATCCTGTGTTCATTTGAACCGACTGAGGTCGAGTCGTGTCGGAGATGGTTATGATTTCGTTGTTTGGTGAGTAAATGAAAACACTGCAGCTGTTTTCTAGTATTTTTATGAAAATGTGGGGGGAAACATTTTTCAGCCAACATTTTATTTAGTTTTCCAAGTTCTCGAGATGAAAGCTAACTTCATTTGCAGTTCATGTTCTGATTCGCATACGCTAAAAATCACTTTATTGCTTCTTTTAACTTTCTTTTTATTTGTCCACTTATGTTAACTAGCAAATTTAAATTTGTTAAATAATTATTAAAGGGACTGCTATTAGCATTAGCTTATGCTAGCATAACTGCACATAAGCTAACATTTGTAGTAGCTAAACAAAAACTTTATGTGAATTTATGTGTCCATCTCCAATCGAGGGAGTTTCTCGTTTTAATGCATAGCTTGTTTCGAGTTCAAATTTATTCTTTCTTTTGGCAAAACCTGCTCGCTCCCGCTCCCACGTTTGTGTGTAACATGGACACATTTCCCTCCACTGCTCCACAAGCAGAGAGTGCTGTAGAAATAAAAACAAGCCCAACAACTGAAGTAATATGGGTTTGCAATAAAACAACTTTGCTTCATCAGAACTTTAACATGTTCATGCTGGATGAAGCAAACATATGTACCCTAAGCCTAACCTGGTAAATATGTTACTAATAATAATACAATAAAAATAAAATTATAAAATTATTACTGCTTGTATTTGTAAGAATTTTTATCAATTATGAATTATGGCTAAAATACCTTTTTAAATTAAGTAAGTATTTTAACTATGAATTAATATTAACTTTAGTATTGTGTAATGTTGTATTGCTTGTGCGTAGCTGCGCGGGGACTGCAGATGGAAAGTAGCTTGTAGCATCTCTTTTCTAGTGAAATAAAAGTATTTGTACATGGTCCCTGACAAATAAAGAATAAACAAACTAAACAACACTGCATATAATTGCCAACAGAAAACATATTACACTGGTCATGTCATTGGATCTGATCTTTTGCCAAATTAACTTCTTGTTTTGTTGAATTGAATATAGTTTGCTTATTAAATAGTTTATCTCTAGCGTGATAATCAATAAATATTTCTCACTTTGCTCTTTGATACACTGTGAAAAAAAAATCTGTAAATTTTACAGTAAAAAATTGTCAGCTGTGGTTGCCAGAATTCCACCGTAAAAACTACAAGAGGCCTGTATTTCATTTTACAGTATAATTTTACACAGTTTTTGACTTGAGTTTTTATTATTTACTGCAAAATAAAGTTATTATCTTTCAAAAAAATAGATTAATGTATATTTTAGTTTGTTACTTATGTTTTAATCAACATTTACTGTAAAATTTAAAGTTATTATCTTTCAAAAAAATAGATTAATGTATATTTTAGTTTGTGACTTATGTTTTAATCAACATTTACTGTAAAATTTAAAGTTATTATCTTTTGAAAAGGTGTTAAACTGTAATAAACACAGGAGTCGATTTTTTTAACAGTGCTATACTGTATACATTACAAAAAATAAAAATAAAAAATACAATTTTGCCTTATTTTTAATATTACAGTTAATTACTGTAACCAAAACAGTATTTTACCGATATATCAACTACGGTCTTTTACTGTTGAGATTTTACAGATTTTTACCATGAAATCTACAGATATTTTTTACAGTGTACTTTACTACTTTTCTATACTACTCTTCTATTCTATTTGTTTTTGGAAGAAATAAATATGGCACTATATCAAAATCATGAGTGTTTATAGTTAATGTTGTTCCCATTATAGGAAGAAGGAAGAAGATGGAGGAAGTCTCGTAACATTCCCAGAAAAAAGCCCTCCATAAAATGCACAACTCTGGCTGACTGTGATACTTTCTCCTAAGCCCATGACGTCGTCAGCATTTCCTACAACAAAGAACGCGCAGGTTTCTACATATTTTTCTCAAATCCCTGAACTTTCTTTATGTACTGAAATGCCCCATGCCATTTAGAGGATCAGCCAAATCATAATGCTTTCACTGCAAAAAAATCAATATCTAGCTTTAGTTAAAATGACTTGAATTCAGATTATTAACCTTGATTTGAGTATTTTTTTACTAGATTAGATTTATTTACTTACTAGGCTAGGTTATTTGACTTGTTTCAAATTATTTCTGTGTTAATTTTAAGCCATTTTTACTTATTTCAAGCAAAATTATAACAAAATAAAAATGGTTTAAAATTAAGACAGAAATAATTTGAAACAAGTCAAATCATCTAGACATATTAGTAAATAAATCTAATTTAATAAAACATTACTCAAATCAAGGTTAATAATCCAAATTCAAGTAATTTTAACTAATGCTAGATATAGATTTTTTGCAGTGTTGTTATTGGTTTTACTGTTCAGACTCTGTACTGCAGTTAATATTTGTGTGCTTACCTTTCAGCTGAGCAAAGTGAGAAACATTCATTGATTGACTGCTGTAGATAAACTCATACGTTAGACCAGTGCTTCCCAAAGTGGGGTCCGGGGCCCCCTGGAGGTCCGCGAAGGTACTACAGGGGGGCCCCCAGACACTGTCTATATTTCAATTTCAATTTATTATTATTATTATTATTATTATTATTATTATTATTATTATTATTATTATTATTATTATTTCAGACACATGGTTTTGGTTCATAAAAACAAACAAAACATACAAAAATATATAACGTCAATGAAAATATTCAGTAAGTAAAAACATTAAGTACAGAAAAAAAACATTTGAAATTAATTACAGTTGTATATTTGTTTTAAAATATTACTTTAAAACAACTTTTAGTCAATAATCAGTGTTTTTGTAATGTTTTTATAAAAAAACATATGAAGAAAAACATGGCAGAGTCTTTTGAACAGAGGGAAGTTTTATTGTTGGGGGTCCACGAGGGATTTTTGGAAATTTAAGGGGGCCCCGACAGTCTTGACTTTGGGAATGCGTTAGACCTTTGTAAGCAGAACTCCAATAATAGGTTTGTTTTTATTGTACCATATTGTACACGTTTTAAAATGCTCATGTTAACATTCCTTAAATTATCTTAAAATAAATGAGTTTTTATTGAAAGTGGCCTCATTTTTTTATTTTAGTGATGATTCTGAAAAAAGCTAAAATGACCTCATTTAACACTTGTTAATTGTTATTTATAACTACCTATGAGTTAAATTGTTACTCTGCACTCTGTTACTTTGCTGTGGTGCCTGTTAATTTGCCCTAATTTTGTGTGGACTTCTGTGCAGTATGTGATTTGATCATACTATAGTTGTTTTTCTGAGTCCTATTGCCAATTGGTGCTTGCTGCAGCTCTTTTTTGGAGATCATATACTGTATATATATTTTAATACATTTAAAAACATTGGCAATTTTCTTCTTTCCAAGTAATTATTCTGCTTCGGGCGCCCAAATGGCCAGCAGCGAGTCTGGCCCAAACAGAATTAGCTGTGCCTGTATCATTTGAGCGCAGAGGTCCACTTTCCTCTTTTTAGTCACAAAATTTAGCAGTAACTCCACTGACGCCAGACCCTTTCTCTCTTTCTCAAAGCTTAGACATAAACAGTGTAACTCATATGATTTTACTGATGTATTCTTGTATAAAGAGCTGAAATGAACTAAAGATGTTTATTCAGATAAAGCACATGTAACTTTATTTCTGCTTAGATATTAGTACTGTATTTTCCGCACTATAAGGCACCTAAAAACCTTTAATTTTCTCAAAAACCGACAGTGCGCCTTATAATCCGATGCGCCTTATATATGGATCAATGTTGGTTAATTATGGCTACCGTATTCAGGGGGCGTCGCCGAAGTGACAGCGGTAAAAACGGTAAAGGGGAATTCCAGTCCCAGCTGTTCATGTGTGCCATAGGCGTGTTTATGGATCCTGCCGCAAAAGAACAAGGAGGCGTGGCCTTTGCTCCATCTCAGTAGAAGAGTTGCGACATTGAGGCGACAGAAAACTGAGCGCTCGAACGCTGTTCATGTAGCTTTGAACTGCGACAAATGGAGTTGGAAATACATTGTTTTCAACGCTGGTTTGTATTCTATTAATAAAGTGTGACTGACTGACTTATCTGACTGTTTTATTGACATTCTCTTTAGTGCAGCTCCATCTAGTGGATGCACCTTATAATGTGGTGCGCCCTATATATGAAAACAGTTTTAAAATAGGCCATTCATTGATCCGATGCGCCTTATAGTGCGGAAAATACGGTAAATACTTTTTTGTGATGCTTAAAATATTTTTGTTTCCATTATATAATGGGCATAAGCCATAGACTCAACACAACCAGGGGTAGATTTAGGGCAGAACACAAATGCTCCTGCTGCTAGTTTCAAAAAGAAAACTCCATTGTTTGAGCAGTGGTTATTAGGTTATTACTATGGTCTTTTTATTTGTAATGACTCAGTGAGATTGGTTTCAGTCTGAAAAACATTGGTATGGACAGAATGTTTTAAAACAAGTACAATATTTGTATGGTCATAGTGTTCCTCCAACAACACAACTTGTTTTATTATTAAATCTGCTTAGAATAAGTTGTAATATCTAAGCAGAGTGGCTCTAGACGGAATATCATAAAAGAAGTCAAATAATCTCAAAGAGGTTTAGACTTAATAAGTGAATAAATGCAAAAAATTATCTATCAAGAAAAATATTCTTAATTCAAGCCAGTTTAACTAAGATAGATATTACTTTTTTGCAGTGGATAATCTTGACTTCCCATTTATCCCTAACATCAGTTTTCTTCTACTCCGGGGCCAGAAGGTAAGGGCCCCGTCAGTGAAGTGGACTGTTCCATGTTAAAGGTTTGGTTTGGAGAAAAACAACTCCACAGCCACAAGTTGTTGGTAAAGACGAGCGTTGTGTCACAAAGGGCATCTGAATTAAAGGCTATTGGTAATTATCTTAGTAAAATATGGAAATAAACTTGAGGAATCATATTCATATTTCCAGTGTTGGTTGGCCAGTCTGGGGTGTACTCCAGAAAGCATGGTTAACAAACCATCTGCTAAACTCTAAACTCTCGGTTGATTAACTCAAAACCTGCTTACTCTGAGTCTGTCCGTTCCAAAACACCTGAAAAGAGTTCAATCAACCTCCTGTTGGTAACCGAGAGTTAATGAGCGCGCACGCTGAAAACATAAAGACCCTTTCAGTGGATCACCGAATTCTTGAGTCACAATGGAAACTGAAGGTGAGGAGAAACGGGCAGCAGACGTCACAGAAGCAGAGTTGGAGGTTTTAATGCTGTCTTATGAATTAAGAATTCATGTCCATTATCATGAAAAATAAAAGCAATACAGCTGCATCAGTGAAAGAAAGAGCTTGACAAAAAATAACCAACAGTGCAAATGCGTAAGTTAAAAAAAAATCATAACTCACTCCCAAATTGAAATAACACTCTCCATTTTTATTACAATGTAAAATTAAAAATCCCTTTGAATATGTTGTATAACTATTCAAGCATTACTTTTTTTTCCTGCCACCAGTTTCTTATACCTTTGTATAATATTATAATATTGTACATTGACTTGAAATAATATACTGGCTTCTTGTTTAATACGATGTAATCCTTGTGGAGCCAGAACTCTGTCCCAGGTCAAAATGAAACACAAAAACATTCTCCAAAAAAGTAATATTGAAATCAAATAATTACTGGAGCTAGGCCTATTAAGTAATTTTTAGTACATTCTTTATCATGGAGCCTATAGACCCTTTTCACGTGACGTCAGACAACTTCCGTTTAGAGACGATGGGATGTATCTTCAGTTCTGGTGCCGCGCTTCTCCCGTAAGAAATTCACCCAGACTTTTTTAAAATTGCCGTTTACAAGTTTACACAATATACAGCGATTTTCAAATGAATATTTACCCACAAAACGTTCAAAACTTGCGAAAGGATATTAATTCTTCAACGGATACTTGGATTATGAAGTGAGTGCTTTGTGATGTAGCTAGCTAGCGTTAGCAACATGGCTAAGTGACAGAGCTGCGCTATAAAACAGTGTTAGATCATGTCATGATCTGAGTTTATCTGAATATTTGACAATCTGCTTATCAGGAAATACCACTGGATGGTACTACAGTATATTTTCATTTAGTAAAGCTCTGTGCTCGAACACTGACTCTGCTGTAGTGATCAGTCTGTGACAAAATAATAGACTTTTTACATCTACTGCCAAAACTACAAACTAATTTTTACTTTAATTCATCAGCAAACCTCTGTACATCATGTAGCCTTATATTTGGCAAATTTTTAAGACTCCGAGTAAATTCCTTACTGGCGAGTAGCAGCACTGGAAATGAAGATACATCCCATCGTCTCAAAACGGAAGTTGTCTGACGTCATCGTGAAAAGGGCCTATAGGAAGAAGGCTGAGGCCGTCTCACTGACCAGCGGTCGATGGCATTCCTGGGGGCACTTCATCACTCTCTCACCACACAAGTGATTTACTGAAATGTTAGTTTACCACCGTATACTTATTCCAATTTTTATATATATTCTAGTTCTAAATAAACAACTATCATTGCTGTCATTTAAAGGCTTTTTGGATGCTTCCACATCCACAGGATCATCATCAAAAGGGCCCGCCCTGCTCAGTAACCTCTCTGAAACGAACTCACAGAGAACAAAACCTGCTGCGGAGCAAGTTGCTATGGTTACTTACATTCCCTGAAAGTTACCTCTGTTTTTGGAACCAAAAGTTGAAGTTATTCACCAACTTGGGCTTACACTTACCCGGGTATGTCACATGCTTTCTGGAATACACCCCTGGTCTCTGTTTATACTTTTTACTCTTTACTCATTTACAGTGAAGCCCGAAATTATTCATACCCCTGCAAAAACACAAAATCTTACCAAGTATATTTGTCTAGTTTCTAGTTTAAATATATTATTACACATGATTTAAGACAAAACTAACTTACTAGTACCTTTTCAGTAAGATATAGCGACTTGTTTTAAGACAATACATCTTGAAAATCTTGGTGAGTCATTTGGTCTTGAAACTATCTCATTTTAAGCAATATTTCTGATGAAACAAGTTTTTTTTACTTTCCATAACATTTTTAAGCAGCAGTTTTATTTGTGAAAGATGGGTGGTCTTGTTTCAAGAAACAGACTTACTTGATTTAGGAAAAATGGTAAGTTTTATTTAACTTATAAAGGAAAACAGCACACATATTTAACAGCAGTGGGACAGAAGTGCATACAGTTAGAAACTACACCAAAGATCATCACTGGAACCATCAGCACAAGTGACCCAAACTAAACAAAAATTAGGTACGCAAGCAAAAAAAAAATCACAATAGGTGAGTACAGAAGAGTGAACGCCTTACAGTCTGTACATACAATGATGTTAGATCATACTTCACTGGAATGTATTTTCTGTTATGTGAATGTCAAATAGTAGTATGGTGTATAATCAATAAGATTGTCAGCATTCGCAAAAATATTGGCTTGAGCTTCACAGGGAACTTCTACCTCATAAGCTGAACAATGATCTCTCCACTCAACTGTTGTAAAAGCTCAGTATTCCAAACAAAACATTGACTCATTAACAATATACTGTATTTTCCGCACTATAAGGCGCACCTAAAAGCCTTTAATTTTCTCAAAAACTGCCTTATAATCCGATGCGCCTTATATATGGATCAATGTTGGTTAATTATGGCTACCGTATTCAGGGGGCGTCGCCGAAGTGACAGCGGTAAAAACGGTAAAGGGGAATTCCAGTCCCAGCTGTTCATGTGTGCCATAGGCGTGTTTATGGATCCTGCCGCAAAAGAACAAGGAGGCGTGGCCTTTGCTCCATCTCAGTAGAAGAGTTGCGACATTGAGGCGACAGAAAACTGAGCGCTCGAACGCTGTTCATGTAGCTTTGAACTGCGACAAATGGAGTTGGAAATACATTGTTTTCAACGCTGGTTTGTATTCTATTAATAAAGTTTGACTGACTGACTTATCTGACTGTTTTATTGACATTCCCTTTAGCGCAGCGCCATCTAGTGGATGCGCCTTATAATGCGGTGCGCCCTATATATGAAAACAGTTTTAAAACAGGCCATTAATTGAAGGTGCGCCTTATAATCCGATGCGCCTTATAGTGCGGAAAATACGGTAGATCATTTTTACAAGTCCAAACTCTGGAGTATTATTAGTCACATTAGAAATGACTAAAGATTTCCTGCATGTATACTTATTTACAGAAACTACACAATCCACTTGCTCTATTCCAAAGAAGTCTCTAAGCTTTCCTTTCACATAATGAGTGTTTTTCACCTCTGAGACTGGGCCTATTTCAAGTTCATGTGAAAGGATTGGGTGTTTGTCATGTACATTCTGACTACATTCATATAACTGGTTATGTTTCAGAAGAGATTTACAAATGTTCTTAAAGCTAATTTTCAAAGCCCACTGCTTGAAAAAGGAATGCTTAGACTCAAAGCGCATACACAGAAGCCTTACTGTAGGACCAAGTGCCTTGATTTGCAAAGGAAGGTGCAGAAGGTAATGCTGTTTAGGTCTGATATTTGTATCTGGAAACAGTTGTTTGAAATATTTCAAATGTTGCTTTATTAAAAGCTTTAATCTTGAAAGTGTTGACAAAGCAATAATAGGTGAAAACTAATGTAATCATTTTCTCTGTTTGTGTCAATTAGAAATGGCAGAATTTTTAGTAAAACCAACATCTGCCCAGATGTTTGTTTCAGTTTATTGTCAGTGTATTGACAATTATTGGGCAAGGTTTATCTCTTGAATGTATCTAAGTCCATTAACCCTGAAAGCACAATATGCTTTATAAAACATTTGATTTCATCTGGGGCAGCGCCTTCCAGAATGACGTGCATGATGTCTTGAGGGGTTTGATTTATTATATCAAAGTTCAGAAACTCTGTTAATTTGCTTCTGTTTATACCATATGTCCTTTTTAAGTTTTCTTTCAGGAAATCAGTGCTTGCCCTGTCAGTGTCCCTACATTGCCTAATATGACTTGCCATTGTTCTTTTTGTAAACAAATCTTCATTAAATTGTTCCTGTATGTTTTCGGAGATACAGTTGCAACGCCTGCATTTACTGTACACAAACCCTACTCCTTCCTTAAATCCTGCCACTTCATGTGGAGCACGAGTGTCCCCACTCACACATAACTGCTCCACAAATGGTCTTCTCACCATTTGCAGTGACAACACAAACACCATCATAGAGTTCAGTTAGGTCACAGTTAATCCTTGCAGTTATGTTATCAGTTCCACAATGTGACAGATCTTTTGATTTTACCATGGCAAGTAGACAAATTGCAGCAAGCTGTGACCTGTACTTTGGGTCAATGTTACCTAAGGTATAATAAATTAAAAGCAATTTGTTTTTGGTTGCTTGAGATCCAAGAGGATTGCACAATTGGATTTCATCTGTATATAAAAATCTGCAATGCCAAATGTACTTTCAAAAACAGAGGATGTGATTTAAAAATCTGTCCGTCACTTATATTCTGAAAAAAAAAACCGTCCCTGCATGGCCGTGGACCTTCTTCAATCAGCAACCTTGAGTGCATTAAGAGCTGCTCTGAAAATGTTATCAATGGAATATAATAACAGCAATGATCCTTAATGGTAAGGGTTCTGGGATGTCCACGTTTAACACAGTGTCTGTTTTGAAACGATAACTTCCGGTTCAACTGGCTGCAGTAGTTCTTTAATTTTCTTATCTTGCAAATGGGTTGTAGCAGTTTCACTAAAGGGGTCAGTAAACTGATTGAATATTGCCTCACTCCTCAGTTGATGTAGGTCACCAGAATGTTTGTCAATCACATTGTTCAAGTAACGATGCCTGATACTGCTGGACACCATTCACCATCTGCTTTACAGCTCTCTGTGAGAAGAAAAACAAGGAAAAAACAAAAACAAATATAAGATATTATGACTCTCAAACGTGCAGGTGCACATGCATTTATACTGAATACAGGAAAACCCCAAGGCCATACAGTAACTGTTGTCATTGGATTGAATGGAATATTAATAATGATTATTATAACCATTTATTTACCATGCTTGCTCTGGTCAAATAAAAAAATCTGTCACATTGTGAAATTGACAAGATACTGTCAAGGATTAACTGTGACCTAACTGAACTCTATGATGGTGTTTGTGTTGTCACTGCAAATGGTGAGAAGACCATTTGTGGAGCAGTTATGTGTGAGTGGGGACACTCGTGCTCCACATGAAGTGGCAGGATTTAAGGAAGGAGTAGGGTTTGTGTACAGTAAATGCAGGCGTTGCAAATGTATCTCCAAAAACATACAGGAACAATTTAATGAAGATTTGTTTACAAAGTCATATTAGGCAATGTGGGGACATTGAAAGGGCAGACACTGATTTTCTAATCAGTTTCTTTGGTTTGAAGAAGAAATGCAGTTGCTTGTTTATAAAAGTTGATTTCCACATTCCCCTCTGCAGTTTCTGAAACTCCACCCTAAAATGGATAAAATAAAAATAATACAGTTAAAATAGCCAGCTTAGCTTGTTTATAATTGATTGTTTACCCTTGTTTGCTTTTTGTCTCATAAAATAACTTTTTTTGTGATCGTAATTCATATCTGATTATGTTAAAGAATAGCTAAAGTTTATTAATCCCACAAGTGCTCAATGAATTGTAGACTCCTGTATATTTGATACGTTTGAACTAAAAATGTCACAATATGTTTAAGCCTACACATGCTAATACAGTTCATATACACTGGTTCCACTGCACCATCGCAAAATGTAAACACTAGGGCCCCTCCTCCTTCTGAAACTGTGCGAGCGTGCGTCTATTTCCATCATTGTTTCAACTTTAGTTGACCTGCTGCTACCTTTGGAAGTTTGGACTGGATCTTCTATAGAGTTAGCGCTAGCGTTAGCTTATCAACAAATATCGTGCAATGGTCGCAGTAAAAACAACTAATAACTGTATGAAAAAGCACGTTCTAAAGAAAAAATAAAGAGGCTAATTTACCTGCCCAACAATAAAGAAACAAAAACGTGATCTGATTTGCAGCCTTCTCTGTCTCTCATCTGACGCCAGCGAGCAAAAGTCTGTCCGATGTTGACTCTTGTCTGCGATCTGGTGCGGTCCCTTTCACATTTTCTTTTTCTTGCCTCGTCCGACATTGTCTTCATCTTCTTGTGTCCCTCGGCCCTGACGAACTGGCGAAAATAACAACGCTAAAAGTAGCTTCCTGGTTATACTGCGCCTCAAGTCGTTCCCTGTCACGTGACTCTTCCTGAACAGCGGAGCGCTCCCGGCCAAGTTGCGAGGGCGGTTTCTCAGAACAGAAGCCCCGCTCGCAGCAACAGATCCACCTCAGGCCTCGCTCAAAAAATCACAAAAACAAGTCAGTATGCTCCACATATTTAGGAGAAAAGTTACACAGTGTAACTTTAAGGAGAAAGAAGATCCCAATGTCTACTTAAAAAGGCGTCCTCTCTCCTGTCCAGTCCTCATTGTCAGCCCGTCCCACTGCCTGGTAGCTATCGGAGATGCACCAAAAGGCCCTTTTCACGTGACGTCAGACAACTTCCATTTTGAGACGATGGGATGTATCTTCATTTCCGGTGCCGCGCTTCTCCCATAAGAAATTCACCCAGACTTTTTTTCAAATTGCCGTTTACAAGTTTACACAATATACAGCGATTTTCAAATGAATATTTACCCACAAAACGTTCAAAACTTGCGAAAGGATATTAATTCTTCAACCAAGGATACTTGGATTATGAAGTGAGTGCTTTGTTATGTAGCTAGCTAGCGTTAGCAACATGGCTAAGTGATAGAGCTGCGCTATAAAACAGTGTTAGATCATGTCATGATCTGAGTTTATCTGAATATTTGACAATCTGCTTATCAGGAAATACCACTGGATAGTACTACAGTATATTTTCATTTAGACTCTGCTGTAGTGATCAGTCTGTGACAAAATAATAGACTTTTTACATCTACTGCCAAAACTACAAACTAATCTTTACTTTAATTCATCAGCAAACCTCTGCACATCATGTAGCCTTTTATTTGGCAAATTTTTAAGACTCCGAGTAAATTCCTTACTGGCGAGCAGCAGCACTGGAAATGAAGATACATCCCATCGTCTCAAAACGGAAGTTGTCTGACGTCATCGTGAAAAGGGCCTATAACTACATTCCCAAAAGACAAGGTTACTGAGGGTGCTTTATATCTTATGGCATATTATTATGCTCTACATCTCACACACCCCAAATGTGTAGCCACTGTCACACAAACAGAGGTCCGCTTGGATACAATCCACGAGAGATCTCATGCCATCTTATAAGAAGGCCATGGCTGATTGGAAAACATTTGTTGGACACAGGGTTGCCAGATCTGACTGACAGTTTCCAGCCCAAATATAACGTAAAACCTGCCAAACGCAATAAAAACCCGCCCAAATCACAACCATTCTACAATCTTTATGTTAAAACTGTGATACATATGAAAGAACATATTCTGAGCACACAAAACTTCACAACTGCCAATGGAAAAAGTAATAAACAGTCTCCACAATGAGAGTAATCAGAAAAACAAATCGCTCTCTCACAGGGCTGCAGTGTTTACTTTTTTCAACCAATCAGAGGTCCATAATTAGACATGTGACTCACAACTAATGACACTATTATTATTACTTCTATTTTACAAATTAATTTTATTCATCAATAACCAGCAAATATATACAATTATTGATCAGGAAATTTAAAAATATTATTAAAATAAGTTTATTTTACATTTTCAAAATCCCGCCCCATAAGTCTAAAATAGCCCAAATATTATACACCCGCCCTGCGCTATTTTTTTCCTCTGAGAGAGAGCAGAAGTGGCCCGATCTGGCAACACTGGTTGGACAGTAGTGGTCTGATCTGGACTTTTGCTCTGTGACCACAGTTAGTTGCAGTTAGCACTGTGCTGTATTAGAGAGTGGCAGATGTTGGGCTTCACTTTGCTTTGTGTTATATTTGACATGTTTTGCTGTTGTCAAATGTTGAATTGAATTCATTGTTTACTGTGACCTGTGTTCATGGCACTGAAAAAGCTTGGTTGGAACGGTGCGAGCCATCATGCTTTGATGCTTTGCCCAAACCAAAAGACTTAAAATAAAGCGTTTTGATTCAAAACTTTATTTTGGTCTTATTTGAAGGTGACTGTCGTAAATCTAGAATGGTATCACTTTTTACTGTGTGCATCTACATCTAAATTCAAGACAAAATGATCTTAAAATGTGTAATTCTAATCTTACTTAAAGGAGATAATGGTCTGGAATTGAGCACAGTTGACTGTTGTAGCACTTAAAATAAGATATATTTGACATCAAGCATATATTTTTGGCTACTTTTAAGGTATAAAACTTTTTTGAGCAATGCAGACTTATTTTAAGACATATTTCCCAAATACCAGTGCAATATACCTAAATATGAGTCTTTTCAGCTCATTTCAAGATTTCCTTTTGTCTTGAAAGGCCAGGACATTACATCTTATTTTAAGAAATCTTACCAAGACAAATTGTGCTAGTTCCATTGGCAGATTTTTTCACTTATAACAAGGAAAAAACATCTTGTATTTTATATTTTTTTTACTTGTTTTGAGAAGGACATTTTTTCCAGCGCAGCAAAATTTTTTTTTTTTTTACCAGAAATGACACAGGCTTCTCCCAAAAGATAAGACGATGTACAAGAGGTATCATTGTGGAAATATTTCACAGCTTTTTTTTAACATTTGAACAAAAAGTGCCATGTGAATTTGCCAGTCTTCCTGTAATGACGTCCGCATTTTGTGCTCTGTAAAGTCTCTCCTTCACTCTGAGGTAGGAAAAACTTCTCAGGTGAAGACTGTTCAGGTTTACAGCGTCCTGTCTTTTTTTATCCAGAATATTACTCACAGCACATGAATCATCCACATCTGTTTAAATGTTGTTTGTTTGCAGTCTGTAAAGCTGGGAGCAGTAAAAGTTGCCAGGAGACAGCGGGACAGGTTTAAAAACAGAGGAGGAGCCTTATAAAATAAACCAGACACGGCCCAGTTTGTGTGTTTACACTGATACTACTACAAGTACTACTACTACTACTTCGCCAACGCTGGTGAGTTCTGCTGCTTCACAACATGAGTTCTCCCTTCTGACGCCTTACTTTTCCATATTAGTCACACTTAAATGTTTCTGATCATCGAACGCTTTTTAATATTAGACAAAGATAACCAGAGTTAATACAAAATAATTAATGTTTCTTGGGGGAAACGTTACAAACCAAGTGTTAAATCATGAATTAACTGTGATTAAGCACAGTTTTTGTGAAGCTGAGTGAAGGGAGAGGCTTACAGAGACATTTCTGAGGGTCGTTGTTCACAAATGGAGAAGACTCACTCAGAAGTGGCTGAACTACCAACATTCAGGAGCACTCAGCAATTTTTTTTTAACTTATTTTAAGCTAAATTATCTGTCCATGGGGTAAGAAAATCCCACTTACCCTTTGGACAGATAATTCTCTCTCTGTAAATAAATCTAGTAAAAATTGCTCGAAATAAGATTAATAATCTTAATTTAAGTAATTTTAACTAAGTAGATTTGGATTTTTTGCAGTGTTCTGTTACAGAGCAGAGTTTAACATAAATTCTGATTTAAATCCTGTTAAATTTACAAACTCATAACAAACAAACATTTTTTTTTTTCAGCTAATTGTAATAAAAAACAAATATAGTTTCACAAAATTATTCCTACATATTATTAAATAAGCACGTGTTTTTTTTTTGGATCACACTCCAGTCAAACAGCTAACAGCAACATTTTATGAATTAAAAAGCTTAATGCATGAACCTGAAGAACTCCGTGTGCCTCATAACTACAGGGCCCATTCTGAAATCCTGCACTGGGGCCCCACTTTACCAAGTTACGCCGCTGGGTTTGTACTCTATATTTATTTTAAAATAGCTGAGAAAATTAGATGAAAATACTGATAGTCTTTTTGAAATGAACTACCAACATTCAGGAGAACATAAAGGTCTGCAGATGTTCTGGGTTGAGTCCTGGTGAGTCTTTTATGTGCTCCTAAAGTAATTTTGGTCATTCTGTCACTCCTGGGAAGAGTCACTGTTCCAAGTCTTTTCCATTTGTGAATAATAACACTTGAGGTTTTATTTTTTTAATTAAAGCTCAGGTTTTAATTAACTTTGTTTGAGAATAATTTTATTACATCCTGTCATTTTAACGTGTTTCTGCCTCTTGTGTAGTAACTGTTTATTCATTTTCAGTCGTTGGACATGTTTTATGGGCAGTATACAGCACTTTGGCAGGCTGGACAGTTTTGGAAGTGCTTTATGAATAGAGTTGGTGTGACAATAATCTGTTCCCTTTACTCTACTTTCACCAAACTGTGACAGTTTTAGGGATGATCTGGCAAGGCAAAAATAAACAATCTCCTAACTAACATAATTTGGTAATAATCTCTGGATTGGCATCAGACTTTTTGGTCGGAGAAAACTAATGTGTAGGACAAAACTTTAAAAAGCCAACACTTTGTAAACAAGCATTTGAGGCTGTCCATTAAATATGGAACAAGTGATAAACTAATGAAGCTGTTTTTCTATATGATTTTAATGAAGAATGAGTCAAAAACAAATTAAAATTTGTTTTTTTTACAGCATGTGATTGTACTTATAAGTCCTAGCTGAGAGAGCAATGATTAACTTTACAAATAATTTTGGTTTTGTATACATTTAGGGCCATATTTACTAAGACAAGTGCAAAATTGCGAGTGCAGCTTAAAAAATAGCGTCTGGTATTTGTGGCGTGTTGCGTGTGAGATACGAAGAGAAACTGCACACTAACTGCTGCTGCAAATCTGATCTGTAAATGAGAATTTTGTGTGAGCATAAAACGCACAGACAGCGAGAGCAACGCTGTTTGCCAGCTCTGACTGCATCTTTCCTACAGAGATGCAACACAAAACACAATCTGTCCAACAAATAACAGGACTGACCTGTAGCAGAGCTGTGTTCGCTGACCAGAGTCACGTGACTTAGTGAGTGACGTGAGTTTGCGCAGGGTTTAAAGACTGTTCTGTCACCGTAAGGATTTCAAAGAATGTTAAACAGACTGAAAGCCCAGAGACAGCAGCTGTAAAAGGCTGAAGTTCAGGGAAATACGAGCGAGAATCAAGGACAAAGTGCCGCAGGTAAAGTCTGTTTCTTTGTTTCCTTCGACTTCAAATCAACACATTACTGTTGTATCTTTGTAAATGAGCCCTGTTAAAGCATTAGAGCTTATTTTCAACGCCTCATCTGTGCACTAAAAGCTGCACTCTTACCTCCGCAAAACCTTTGCACCTGCTTCTCCAACGTACTAAATTTTCACGCAGATTTAGCTCCGTACTCCTGACAAATCAAACAGCGACTGCAAACCGACTTCATTTGCATTTTCCCCGCCTTGAATTTTGCGAGTTTTGGCAAGAACGCCTTGTTTTACAGATTCATTGAATCACAGGAGCAAAATCTGCGCTGCGCTGAATTAGCTCCTGTGAGAGACGCAAACCTCAGCTGCGCCTGGGTTTGCTCCATTTTTAGCTCGACTTTTTCATTTAGCGAGCAGCAAACCTTTGATAAATCTGGCCCTTAGCGTAGGCTACAGTGAAGCCCGAAATTATTCATCCCCCTGGCAAATTCACATGGCACTTTTTGTTCAAATGTAAAAAAACAACAACAACAAAAAACAAGCTGAGAATATTTTTTCCCACAATGATACCTTTTGTACATCGTCTTATTATCTTTTGGGAGAAGCCTGTGTCATTTCCGGTCAAAAAACCAAAACTTCTGGTTGAATGAAAGTAACTTTAAGTCAGAATTTGCCAGGGGTAGGAATAATTTCGGGCTTCACTGTATGTGCTACAATTAAAACCCAAACAAAATCAATAAAACCTTCTGACATACTTCACCTCTACAAACCAACCCTACATCAAGATAACTTTTTAGAGGCAGTCATTAAAATAAAAGAGGTTCAGTGTTTTGTTTTTAAGTTGATGAATACGGTACAAGCTCATTTGGCTCATGTCCCTTCTGTTCCTTGCTCCTGCAGCTGTCCCATCACATCACAGCAGCCACAAAACAAAGAATATAACAGATAAGAGAGAAAATACACTGTTTAAAGTTTTCCTAGCTTTTCTGTAAAAACAAATCTAGAGAAGAGAATGGCTGCCCCCTGCCTCCCTCTGTCTGCTCTGACATTAAACACAGTCTTACTAAAGTCTTATTAACACTAAAGATAAACTGTCTTCATCTCGCTTCATCTCCTTTTTGACTTTCCTCACTGTGACTGTGGCTGCTCGGCTCAGATGTCATTGACTTCTTATCCCGCTACTAATGCCTTCACACTTGTTTAGTATAGACCGTTTGGCTGCAGATAACACAGTACTGCAGTCAATATTAAAAGTAGCAGAACAGTTTTTTTCCGTAACATCTGGCAGGGCAGCTGCACTGGAGCCCAGGAGGTTTGGGGGCCCAGTGGATCCTTGTTGGATTAAAGTCTGGGTTTAAAATATTCATAATAAATAGGAGTAGCACAAAGTTCCCTGCAGAAATCTTAATTCGAACAATTTTCACTAGATTGGATTTATTTTCTTATATTTGCGTACTTATATTTGCATACTTGTTTAGTTTTTTTTTTTTTACTTACAGTGGGGCAAAAAAGTATTTAGTCAGCCACCAATTGTGTAAGTTCTCCCACTTAAAAAAAATGAGAGAGGCCTGTAATTTTCATCATAGGTTTACCTCAACTATGAGAGACAAAATGAGAAAAAAAATCCAGAAAATCACATTGTCTGATTTTTAAATAATTTATTTGCAAATTATGGTGGAAAATAAATATTTGGTCACCTACAAACAAGCAAGGTTTGTGTCTCTCACAGAGCTGTAACTTCTTCTGTAAGAGGCTCCTCTGTCCTCCACTCGTTACCTGTATTAATGGCACCTGTTTGAACTGGTTCTATATAAAAGACACCTGTCCACAACCTCAAACAGTCCCACTCCAAACTCCACTATGGCCAAGACCAAAGAGCTGTCAAAGGACACCAGAAACAAAATTGTAGACCTGCACCAGGACTGGAAGACTGAATCTGCAATAGGTAAGCAGCTTGGTGTGAAGAAATCAACTGTGGGAGCAATTATTAGGAAATGGAAGACATACAAGACCACTGATAATCTCCCTCGATCTGGGGCTCCCCGCAAGATCTCACCCCGTGGTCAAAATGATCACAAGAACGGTTCTGGGACGAATGACCTGCAGAGAGCTGGGACCACAGTAACAAAGGCTACCATCAGTAACACACTACGCCTCCTGCAGTGCCAGACGTGTCCCCTGCTAAAGCCAGGACATGTGCAGGCGTCTGAAGTTTGCTACAGAGCATTTGGATGATCCAGAAGAGGATTGGGAGAATGTCATATGGTCAGATGAAACCAAAACAGAACTTTTTGGTAAAAACTCTACTCGTCGTGTTTGGAGGAGAAAGAATGCTGAGTTGCATCCAAAGAACACCATACCTACTGTAAAGCATGGGGGTGGGAACATCATGCTTTGGGGCTGTTTTTCAGCAAAGGGACCAGGACGACTGATCCGTGTAAAGGAAAGAATGAATGAGGCCATGTATCGTCAGATTTTGAGTGAAAACCTCCTTCCATCAGCAAGGGCATTGAAGATGAAACGTGGCTGGGTCTTTCAGCAGGACAATGATCCCAAACACACTGCCCGGGTAACGAAGGAGTGGCTTCGTAAGAAGCATTTCAAGGTCCTGGAGTGGCCTCGCCAGTCTCCAGATCTCAACCACATAGAAAATCTTTGGAGGGAGTTGAAAGTCCGTGTTGCCCAGCGACAGCCCCAAAACATCACTGCTCCAGAGGAGATCTGCAGGAGGAATGGGCCAAAATACCAGCAACAGTTTGTGAAAACCTTGTGAAGACAGAAAACGTTTGACCTCTGTCATTGCCAACAAAGGGAATATAACAAAGTATTGACATGAACTTTTGTTATTGACCAAATACTTATTTTCCACCATAATTTGCAAATAAATGCTTTGAAAATCAGACAATGTGATGTTCTGGATTTTTTTTCTCATTTTGTCTCTCATAGTTGAGGTAAACCTATGATGAAAATTACAGGCCTCTCTCATTTTTTTAAGTGGGAGAACTTGCACAATTGGTGTCTGACTAAATACTTTTTGCCCCATTGTATTTTAAGCTAAATTATCTGTCCATGGCGTAAGAAAATCCCACTTACCCTGTGGACGGATAATTCTCTCTCTGTAAATAAATCTAGTAAAAATTGCTCGAAATAAGATTAATAATCTTAATTTAAGTAATTTTAACTAAGTAGATTTGGATTTTTTGCAGTGTTCTGTTACAGAGCAGAGTTTAACATAAATTCTGATTTAAATCCTGTTAAATTTGCAAACTCATAACAAAAAAAAAAAGTGTTTTATTTTTCAGCTAATTGTAATAAAAAACAAATATAGTTTCACAAAATTATCCCTACATATTATTAAATAAGCACGTGTTTTTTTTTTGGATCACACTCCAGTCAAACAGCTAACAGCAACATTTTATGAATTAAAAAGCTTAATGCATGAACCTGAAGAACTCCGTGTGCCTCATAACTACAGGGCCCATTCTGAAATCCTGCACTGGGGCCCCACTTTACCAAGTTACGCCGCTGGGTTTGTACTCTATATTTATTTTAAAATAGCTGAGAAAATTAGATGAAAATACTGATAGTCTAGACCAGTGTTTCCCAACCTGGGGTACAGGGACCTCTAGGGGTACGCGAGCATATTGCATGGGGTACGTGAAGTTATTTGATTATTTCTAGTACCTTTATATATTTGGCTTCCAAAAACTAAAATAAACCTAAATCAGGACTAACCTAGGAACACTATAGAAGGACTAAACCAGGTTCCAACCAGGAAAAACAAAACTTCAGGCCTAAAAACAGCAATAAACCAGGAATTAATCAGAGCTAAACTAGGTCTAAACCAAGTTAACACCAAGTCAATACCAGGACTAAACCATGCCTAAAACCAGAACTAAACAAAGACTAAACCAGGACTAAGCTGAGTCTAAACCAAAACTAAACCTGGTTTAATCAGAATTAAACTTGGTCTAAACCAGAAAGGAAAAAATAAAATAAAATAGGGCTAAAACAAGGAATTAATCAGAACTTAACTAGGTCTAAACTAAGTCTAAACCAGGTCAAACCAGGACTAAATGAGGTCCTGGGGGTACACAGAACTAAAAAGGTTGGGAACCACTGGTCTAGACGTCTTGACCAGAACTTAAAACGTTCAGCCATCACTGGGCTTTATTTGTTTACTTTATGTGAAAATTTGTACTTAAGCGCGACCTCTTTACAGCAATAAAGCTCATTTCATTGCTTGATAACTTTTATTTTTCATTTTATCCAAGATAGCAAAGATGATTTTTTGATAATGTAGTTTACAGTCATCTTTTCTAAATGTTTTATCACTTATTCATGCAGAGTCACTTGTTTAAGTACGTCCCCCACATATCTGCTGGGCAATTTCAATGAATTAATCATTGTACTTGGCATAACTTCAGTCAACTAGTAATTTCTTTGGTGGACTACAGTCCTATTTCGCTTAGGAGGATTTTTGGCATTCATCAGTTTTTTTTCTAAACTGAAAAATGTTCTTCTGGAAAAACAAATTCCAACACTGAAAGTAAACAGTTATATAATATCATCAGAGTCATAATGTAACAAAACAATTTAATTCCAGTCTGGTTGTACAGTACATATTTTTACAAATGATTTATGTTAACAATAACTAGAATAACTATGTTCAGTGGTGTTAAAGACTGTGGCTGCTGTGTCCGTGAGTCAGCTGTGGACAGACTAAAGCCACTAAGCCTTTGTCTCTTGCCCACACACGAGCGTGCAGAGGCTCAGCTGAGAACAATCTGGCTTCCATGAGAAGATTTCGTGAATCCAATGTAGAGTTCTCTTGAGCAGTTCGTAGAAAGGGTACTTTAGTACCTTGTTCACAGAGAACATGCCAACACACGAACAGCCTGAACACAGAAGATGGACAGAACGCTTTTTCTGTTTTCAAATGCGCATTTAATGTAGAGCAGTGATTCTCAAACTTTTCAGACCAAGTATAATATTAGTCTTTCTAAGTACCGTATTTTCCGCACTATAAGGCGCACCTAAAAGCCTTTAATTTTCTCAAAAACCGACAGTGCGCCTTATAATCCGATGCGCCTTATATATGGATCAATGTTGGTTAATTATGGCTACCGTATTCAGGGGGCGTCGCCGAAGTGACAGTGGTAAAAACGGTAAAGGGGAATTCCAGTCCCAGCTGTTCATGTGTGCCATAGGCGTGTTTATGGATCCTGCCGCAAAAGAACAAGGAGGCGTGGCCTTTGCTCCATCTCAGTAGAAGAGTTGCGACATTGAGGCGACAGAAAACTGAGCGCTCGAACGCTGTTCATGTAGCTTTGAACTGCGACAAATGGAGTTGGAAATACATTGTTTTCAATGAGGGCGGCGCAAATAAGAGCTAGCGGTACGTACGCTACCGTATTGTGAATGCACTGACTTGTTTTGGGAGGGAACGTAAGAACGCTGGTTTGTATTCTATTAATAAAGTTTGACTGACTGACTTATCTGACTGTTTTATTGACATTCCCTTTAGCGCAGCTCCATCTAGTGGATGCATAACGCAACCCCAGCCACTACAGTAGCTTTTATTCTATGCGCCTTATAATGCGGTGCGCCCTATATATGAAAACAGTTTTAAAATAGGCCATTCATTGAAGGTGCGCCTTATAATCCGATGCGCCTTATAGTGCGAAAAATACGGTACCATCATTAACGGACAAGGACGCGGGAAGGGGGGATGTTGTAACTCCAAAAGGTTTACAAAAATAAACTATATTTTATTATACATTTTCAGATTCATTAGTTAGATTCATTAGACTTGTTGTTGAGTTACTGAAGCGTTTTAATGTTCTGCAGCTTCGTCTCAAAAGACAGTGGGCTGGATCTTCCTCAGCTTAGCTCAGGAGGTGGACCAGACAGTGGCGCAGAAAGGGGCCTTATCCCAATCCCTGCTCTTTAGACTGGACGCAAAACTTAGTCTAAAGAAGTTGGACGTGGGCTGGGCTTGGGCCAAGAAGGAAAAGAAGTGCCCTGCTGCCCGCCTCTCAGATGAGGAAACGATGAGGCTGCGCTGGTGAAGCTTCTGCTCAGGAGTTCTAGTCCCATGTGGCAGAACGTGCGCGGCTGTGCTTAGGGCAGTGCCCTCCTCGTCTTGGCCTGACCGTGTGAACAAGGGTCATGTAGAGGATGCGCCCCAGCTTACTGCAGCTCCTCACCGCTGGCTCAGGCTCTTTCAGGGCGCCATGCCTGGCTGACATACAGGCGAACAGTTTATAGTTTACATCTTTTTATTTCATTTTATTTTATTTGTCTTTTGCTTTTCGGCACCACAGAAAAGCACGACTTAGTGTCATTTTGCTGCCATCTCAACGCATTTTTTGCTTTTTGCGCGTCTCTTTTGAATCACTTTCTGATCCGCGTTAAATGGCCTCACATCAGCAATAGAAATATATGGGACAGAGGCTTGTCAGAAACAGAGATCACGTTGCACTATGGTCATACTCAAAAACAAGTCCAAAATCTAGCCCAACACAAAAGGATACTGTGTGAAAAGTGTGCAAGTTGCTATAGCAATAGCATGTACCATATAAGAGTAGACAGGACAGTGGCCAGTGGAGCAGCACACGCCCCTCACCTGTCTGCGGCTGTGACAGGAGCCCCGCCCCTCACCTGTCTGCGGCTGTGACAGGAGCCCCGCCCCTCACCTTTCTGCGGCTGTGACAGGAGCCCCGCCCCTCACCTGTCTGCGGCTGTGACAGGAGCCCCGCCCCTCACCTGTCTGCGGCTGTGACAGGAGCCCCGCCCCTCACCTGTCTGCGGCTGTGACAGGAGCCCCGCCCCTCACCTGTCTGCGGCTGTGACAGGAGCCCTGCCCCTCACCTGTCTGCGGCTGTGACAGGAGCCCCGCCCCTCACCTGTCTGCGGCTGTGACAGGAGCCCCGCCCCTCACCTGTCTGCGGCTGTGACAGGAGCCCCGCCCCTCACCTGTCTGCGGCTGTGACAGGAGCCCCGCCCCTCACCTGTCTGCGGCTGTGACAGGAGCCCCGCCCCTCACCTGTCTGCGGCTGTGACAGGAGCCCCGCCCCTCACCTGTCTGCGGCTGTGACAGGAGCCCCGCCCCTCACCTGTCTGCGGCTGTGACAGGAGCCCCGCCCCTCACCTGTCTGCGGCTGTGACAGGAGCCCCGCCCCTCACCTGTCTGCGGCTGTGACAGGAGCCCCGCCCCTCACCTGTCTGCGGCTGTGACAGGAGCCCCGCCCCTCACCTGTCTGCGGCTGTGACAGGAGCCCCGCCCCTCACCTGTCTGCGGCTGTGACAGGAGCCCCGCCCCTCACCTGTCCTGTCACAGCCGCGCACAAAGCAAAACAAATGTCTTCTGATCAAGAAAAACTTGCTGCATTTCTTGTGTAAACAGTACACATTGTGGTGTTAATACGTCGGTGTTAATACGTTACGTTGACACTTTATTTATCAGTAAATTAATCTAAAAATGCCCTGAAAGGTTAATACATTTTATAAAAATTTTACCCCTTGCCACCAGGTGTCGCACGCGGCCCAGCACGGCAGCACCCCCATGTGAAAATGACTTCCTGCGTCCATGTTAACACTAAAATAAGCGAAATCTTTTTTTTTTTTTTTTTTTTTTTTTTGTGTTTGTGTATGTATGCCTTTGCAAACTGTATTTAACTTTCTGGAGAGCTGTGGCTGCGGCCCCGGAGGCTTGCTCCAAACACAATTTCGCTGTACTTTTTTGTGCATGTGACAATAAACTTATCTATCTATATCTATCTACTACATAAGGACAAAACAAGGACTACTGCATACCAGGACTAAACTGGCTAAACCAGGTCTAAACTGGAATGAATCTAAAACCAGTACTAAACCAGAACTGAATTACTACGATTCCAGAACTAAACCAGGTCTGAACCAGAACAAATCCAGGACTAAGCCAGTGCTTAAACCAGGACTAAACTTCAAATTTAAGCCACAATCAGAGCAGGACTACAACTGGAATAAAACTGGCTCTAAATCAAATTAAAGAAGGTACCACTAGAAAAAAAGTCCAGGTACCATCAGTTGTACCTGTACCACAGTATGAGAACCACTGACGTTGCAGTGTAAGAGAGCCTTTAGACTTACACATAAATAGAGATTGTTGGCAGCCTCTGGGATGGAACCCACCATCTCCTCACCACTAACCATTTGAGCACCTTTTCTCCAGCTTGAAAGTAACATCCCTCTGAGGCCAAGAATTTTTGGGGAGGAGTTGCTGCTGAGGACAGTAACTGCAGCAGTCCAACAGGTTGTACCACATATATTTAAGTGGAGCCTAAAACCTGCCACAGTATGTGTCTTCACCCACTCAGATGCAAGATGTCAGAACCAGTCAGAACCTTCCGGGATGCTCGTCAGGTCTTCAACACCTGCTGGGACTCTCAGTACGATGAGTGCGCCCCGACCTATGAGAAGGTACGTGGCTCTTTTTAGGTCTTTTGTACCTATTACCTATTAAGAACCAGTATCACAAAGTGGGTTAGAAACTTCTACAAATGTCTCCTGGTTTATTCCTAGATTAGTCTTGGTTTAGTCCTGGCTTAGATTTGGTAGTAGTCCAATTGTAGTTTTTCTTTGGTCCAGGTTTAGTCCCGTTTTTTTTTTTTTTTTTTCCTTACTTAGTCATGCCCATTTTAGTCCACTGAAGTTGCCGTTTGGAAACCCAAATGTTATAATTGCATTATCATTAAACCTGGTACAAATGTGGCATTATGAAAGCCTGTTTGTGAAAATGGAAAAACCTTCTCTAAACAGAGGAGGAGGCCTAAGATTTAATATTCCTTCCATCTACAACTCATTGCTGGAAGAAAAACAACAACAACACACCCAGTTTCACTCCAAGTTTCAATAGAACATCTACTTTAGAGACAGCTTATGCTAAGGGGTCACAGTCCAGGACATTCAGCTGCTGACTGTTTTCCTCAGAAATGATTAAGCTCCTCAGAGTACAAGTGAAACATCTTCCAAAATCAAACCTTGTCCAGATGACCTTCTTGTGCAACCTTTTTAACAGATTTTTCCTGGATGACTGAGAACCTACACAGACGTATTATGGTCAGTGTAGTGGCACCCGAGACCGGTCTTGGTCTTGAGATGGCCTCAGTCTCGTCTTGGTCTTGGCTGCAGTTTTGTTCAGTCTTGGTCTTGAATCCAAGTTTACTCGGACTTGTCTCAGTCTCAGATGTGGTGGTCTCAGAGATTTCTTGTTTCCAAACATTATAAGAAAATGCTCTTCTTTATAATTTTAAAGGAATTAGTTTTGAAGAACCAGGAACATGTGCTGTTGCTTTAGATTGTTAAAATAATCATTAAAGCATTTGAAGCACTTTTATTTTTAACCCTTAGTCAGTGGCATGCACAGACATTCTTTTATCTCTTCTGCCCATCAGTTAAAGCCCAAATCATGAACTGGCACTCTGCATTTTTTTTTATTTATTTTGGAACTCATTTGATTGTCTTTCTGCTATTGTTGTGTGTTTAATTTAACTTAACCTAATTTGTTAAATTATGATACAAACGTATAGAAGTGTTTTTTATACTTAAAGATATTTAATATATAAAGATATTAGGGAGGAGTTTTTTCGACTGCTGAGAAACCAGCGACTGTTTTTTGAATAACGCCATGCGTCAGGCCCCGCCCCTCACTGTTCCTTTCCAAGGAACTCCTCCACAGCGACGTGCACGAGCATTGGAACACGTGCACGAGCGTTGGAACACGAGTGTTTGTTTACAGCCGGCATCAGCAGAGATTCACCTAAACCTAGACCTGCATTGTTTGTTTGTGCGACCTTTGACCTAGTTCCCCACACAGACCCAGTCACATGCACAGTCCCTAAATGTGAGCAAACATCTGTCCTCCTGCTGTTGGTAGCATTAGCAAACTGACTGCTGTACAGGTGAAAAGGTTCAACAGATAAAGAAAAAAGGCATTTTTTTCAAACGATAAGATAAACGTTACCTGTCCTGCAGAAACTTGGCGACCAATGCATCGTCTGAAGCCCTTTCTGTTCCTACAGCGCACGCCGTCCTTTGAAGGAATCGCCAATAACTACACGGGTTTTATTCTGCTCTTCTACAGTTTTTCTCCTCCTCCTCTGGTTCACTTCAAAAACAGTTTTCCTTTTGTGACCGCCTGGTTCCATTGTGCTCTTCGAAGTCAGGCTGTCCCCGCTACGATGTTAACGACGCTAACGCTAACACGGCGCTAACGCGGCGCTAACGCCAGGCTACATAAACATAGTGTATACGCATGCGCAGGCACAAGAACGCGTACTATCGCCGAAACCAGGAAGTCAGAATGATTGGCGAGTCCCTGGAACAATGGTTAACGTACTCATGACCAAAACGATTGGATGAGGTTTTTTAAGTCCCACAGAGTCCACAGTTTATTAATATTATTATTATATTTTCTAATACACCAATTTATAAGCCTTATACAGGGCAATGAATGTAGTTTTAATAAATATTGCAAAAAAATGAATTTATAAAGATCCTCCCTAATACCTTTAACGTGTATGTGAATATGAAATGTGTATGGTGCAAGCCAATGACAAATTTCTCCTTTTTGTTGTAAATGGGAGACAATAAAGTATTATTCTATTCTATTGACCCCAGGTGGTGTCCCTTTGCCTGCTCCTTCCTAAGTGCCTTTCTGAAGAGTGTTTTAAATGTAAAGTAGGCCTAATATAGTTTAAAATTTACCCTACGAAGACAATTACCAGGCACAAAAAAATGTCCTGATTACTTAAGGCTCAAAAAAGTTGATTGAGTGTGGACTGTAAGTCGTAGCGCCTTTTCCTCTGAGCCCCTCTTCACTCTACAGTGCTGTGCTGTCAGTCATGTCACATGTGCTGTGCCTGATTGGGGGCCGCAACCACCGCCTGTGTTGTCCCCGTCTGAGAAAGTGCTTTAATCCTTTTGCCGAGCGGGAGATTATAAACTAAACTTATATTGACTCATTTTCTTACTCTAGCTCAATTGGCGCTCGTCAAACAAGCGTCTGACGGCCACCTCATCTCATCTCATCAGCCCCGCGGTCACGTTTTTATCGCAGCCTTGTGAACGGTCCACAGCTTTACACAGACTCAGACACAGAGGCCAGTGTAGAGAGGCTCATGAGCAGTCAGGACTGAGCACAGAGAGGACACGGTGGGACTGGAGGAGGGGCTGTGCAGCTCATGTAGGGTCCAGGTTGAGCTACATTTGCACCGCTGCACCACATTTACAGCAAAAACATCTCTGGACATGTCCTACGGTAAAATGGAGACTGGGACACAGCAAAACAGGCAACAGTTTGGAGGGGTTTTAGGCATTGTCAATAACCTACTGTTACTGTGTAAAGATCCTAATAAAAAGCTATTCACCAAGTAATTCAATTTAGCTTTTTATTATATTTTATGTGTTTGTATGCTAGACAGTGTTTCCTTGGCCTTGGTGAGATTGTCATTTATAAAATACCAGTATGCCACAAAATATAGGCTATAATATGAAACTACTAAACACACTGACACCAGTTTGTTGGTGTTAGGAAGTTTAGTGTTGAACTGCACTATTTATAAGCCCACCTCATGTCACCTGTGGCCTGTATCTACAAAATCTATTCATAATTTAAAACTATAACCAGATAAGAATATCATGACACTTGTTAAATGAAGTGAAATTCCACATTTTTCTTTTTTTTTTGTTGTTTTTGCCATAGTTGTATTTCTGCTTATGCCTTTTCATTAAAAAGTTAAAGCCCGACCGATATGGCTTTTTTGAGGCCGATGCCAATACCGATATTACGTAACCAAAAAAAAAAAATACCGATATCCGATACATCAGCCGTTACATTATACATTAGAAAAAAGTATTTTAAAGCATTTTTCTTTCCATGCGTGTGCACCCCAGGCCACTTTATTAGACTAAACTTATTTTTAAAATATTGCAGAAAGCTGATTGTTATGTAGGTTGTAGTGGGCATTGGTGTGGGGAATATTATTATATATTTTATGTCTTGTATTCATTTATTTATTTTATTTAGCTTTAACTTTAATTTAATTTAATCTTGGTGTCCAAGTAGAGCATGGGGAGAACTACAGAATGCATTTTGAATTTTTGTTCTGAGAATATATGGCAAAGAAATGAGTAAAATATTTTTATTGTCATTTTGAGCTTTTCAGGCGTCTGCTGGACAAATAGCAGAAGGCCATTTGCAAGTAAACAGGTCTTATTCCAGCAAAAATAATACTGTTTATATCGGCGGATATTGGCCAGATTTCGGCTGATAACCTATAATTTTCCAATGGGCAATATTGGCCGATAATATTCGCCAGCCGATATATCGGTCGGCCTCTATTAAAAGTCTGTAAAAGTTTAATGAAGTAGGCTACAGTGTACATTACAGTGTGTAGGCTACATTATGTGATTAAGTAAAAGTTTCTGTTACTGTCAGTGCCTCTTTTTTTGGGTTAAGCACCTGGCCCCAAAAATGTCTGTGCACATCACTGCTGTTAGTTCCCAGTGCTTGGTCTCAGCCTGGTGTGGGTTTGTCTTGGGCTGGATCCCATTTCTACCCCTTAGCCCTTTGCCTTAGCCCTTTGCCTTAGCCCTTTGCCCTAGCCCTTCATTTTGCACGTTCACGAGAGACGAAGGGCTGTCCCAGTTCTCTTTTGCAGTGAGGGCGAGGGCTAAGGCGAAGGACTGTACTCCCCTCCAAACAGAGCTTTTCCAGATGCACACTTAAAACCAAGGGGTAGGAGGAGTTTACCATGATACGTCGTGTTTATGGGTAACATGGCAACAACAAAGACATATATTCTGCATTTATGACCATTTTAAGAGTTACGACAGAGTTCTTTTGTGTTTCGTTCACCTGTTACTATTTCTTTTGTATTTATGTTGTAACTAAATAGTCTCACCATTTTGCGCTGACAGAGAGGACCCTAAACTTTATGCCAGTGTTTGTTTTATGTCGATAGCTCCAGTAATCACGGAGATATCCACCGTTAAAGTTTGTGGAGAACATCGCTTTGAAATGCAGGCTTCAGACGAGGATTTAGAGCTTTATCAGCGGGACCCGCGGTGTTTTTAAATAATATAACTGATGTTTCAGTCAAAAAACAAACACAAAAAGCTTCATATATCCCATAACCTCATTTTAATGCCGCTAATTTGATGCATGAGTCACGTGACGCACATGTGGCTGTGTTTACAGAGACAGGTGATCTTTACCTGAGCACAGTGAGCTCCTCCTGCTCCACGCGGTGTATGGTGAAGATTAATCCCATGACAGTTTTAGTTCTCAGCAGTTTGTTGCTTTCTCTGCTGTTACAGTTGTGTTTGAGCTGAAGCTCGTTCACCTACAGTTCTCCTGTTGTTCACATGCGCCCCCTTCAGGCTGATGTTGGCTTGTTTTAAAAAAGTAAAGTATAAACTGAACAAATGGTTTGTACAATGATGTTAGCCTAATATAGCAGTGTCCTATTTCTTAGGGGGGTATTGTCAGCCCGACCTCTTACCCCTCTGTTTTAAGGTCTAAGGGGAAGGCGAAGGGCGAGGGAAGGGGTAGGGGTAAGAATGAGAAATGGGATTGGGCCTTGGTCTCAGCCTGGTCTTGTTCTGGATTAGTGCGGTCTTGACTACAACAATATTCACAGTCAGAACTCATGCTTGCAGAACTAAAACGGTACTAACCCCGGTCTACCCCTGTCTGCCGTCCCCTGTGCAGGTCATGTCTCTGATGGAGTACAGGGCTCATGAACACGCAGTGACCGTCCTAATGCAGCACTTCACTGGGAGCCCGCCTCAGACCAGAGTCCTAGACGTGGCCTGTGGCTCTGGACTGGTCGCCAAAAAGGTCAGAGCTTCTTCCCTTTTTTTTAAATATTATCATAAAAACAAACTCTGTCTCAGGAATATAATTTATGACCTAAAATTTTCAAGAGAATTAACAGGTTTACATGAAATTTACTGAGGCTAATTAACGGCGATCTCTGCAAAACCTGCTCGTCCATCAGTAAAAGGTGAGTCTACAGTGGCGTAACTTAGTAATGTGGGGCCCAAGGGCAGGTTTTCAGAATGGGCCCCAAATTTATGAAGCAAATTTAATATTTCAAATCCATGCATTCATCTTCTGGTTTATATAAAGTAGCTGTTTTTTTGTTGTTTTTTTTACAGGAGTTTGATGCAAAAATCATGCTTTTTTTTTAACACTTCACATTCATTATGTATGTTCTTCAAAAATGTATACTTTAGGGCACCTTTTTTTTTCATCCTCTGTGTATAAACCCTTCTTGTGTTTGTAAACAGAACAGAACGTCTGCATTCCAAAGTCTGGTACTGAAAGTTAAAAAAAAGATGATAATACATTTTTAATGGAGCATTTAGCGCTAGCCACCAAACATCACAAATTAGGAATAATTAAGACAGGTGTGGTAACTGATAACTACTCTGCCACATGTGAGTAATATCTGAGTCTGATTCCATAACATTAGTGAGTGTGTGAACATTTAGCCATTTTATTTAACATAGCAGTTAGCGTCTATATTTAGCATATGAGCTAAAGGCTACGTAATTTACATTTCTTAATTGCAATGTTGCACAGGACAAATAGTAACAGAAATGTGTTGGATTGCAATAATTCCACATTGTATGCTCAGATTTCATTCATCAATCACCACAAATCCTACTTTTACAAGTTCACTTTAGCAAACGGTACTGACTCACATCTGGATTATATCAACTCATTTTAATTTGTAATTTTAAGTAAACATATAAACAACAGACGTTCATTCCTGCTGCCCAAAAAATGTCAAAATTAATGTTTTTATTTTGTGTCCTTGTGGACCGAATGTTAATCTGGGTTCCAGGCTGTGTGCACAACTTTTTTAAACACATCATTCCTGAAAGGGTTTATAAAAAACAAAAACACACAAAAAAGAACACATAGCACTTGTACACACACATTCACATAAATAAATCAATAAATTGTGTGCTTATAGTCAACATAAAAGTAACATTTTGCAAAGTAATTAGTTTTCTGTTTTTTATTACCCAAGGAAAGTAAAAAAACATTGCTTTTGGAGCCAAACAAACTCACTGATGACATTCTGCTCTTACATTTTGTAACAACTTCACACATTTGTTGTTTTCTATGATTTTAAAGTTAGACTTGAACACAAATGGACAAGCGTTTCAGAACGCTACAGCACCAACCAAGCAAATCCACCCAGGGCACCCAAAACGCCGGTCTCACCTCAGCCCTGCTACTGATGCATTTGTGCAGCTTTGTAATGAAATTAATATTTTAGTAGGTTGCAGGATAAATTGTGTTTTTGTGAATGCAATTTGTACAAGGAATATACATTTATTGGGATTTCTTATAAGACTCTGTGATTATCGTTGCTCGATTGTTGTTGTTGTGTAAATGCAACATCAACTTTTCAACGATATTTTTCCTTTGTATGAATTGATGTATATTTGGTGAGCTGGATCTCAGGAACACGCGTGACTACAGGACAAGGATCCTAACAAACTGACAAACAAATCATATTAATGATAACTGAACAACTGAATGGTTGTGTGTGCAGATGTCAGGGCTGGGCTTCAGGATGTTCGTGGGAGTGGACGCCAGCGAGGGAATGCTGGACGAGGCCAAACAAACTGGACTGTACCAGGACGTCCAACTGGTCTTACTGGGACAGCAGCCTCTGTCCGTGGACAAAGGTAGGACGTCCCTTTAAACAAATCAGAGCTTAGCGCAAATATTTTGTCTGTTGTTGGTCTATCAGCTTAAAACTGGGGACACACTGAAAAGTTTTAAATCTTAACAGATTTAAAAACTGTGGAACACTGAGTGTGGACCACAGACATAACAAGAATAGATTTTTTAATCTTATAATCCTGCCACTGCACAGACGACAGGATCCTGCAGACCACCAGACTACACACTCTCAGTTTGTAGCTGCGATTTTATTGTGACAAAAAATGGAGACAAAAGAGCAGTAATAAAAAGGAAAATGTTATTTTTAATGCAACGCATACTAAACAGCCTTTTCCAGAGAGAGGACGAGCTAAGTTGTGCTAACTTTTTTGATAAATAAAGCTGGCGTATATTAGCAACAGCTGTTTCCGGTTTAGTGCCGTACGACTCTCGCTTCGAGAAACAAAACATTGCATTTGCAGTTTATAGTGCATTAAACACAAGTCAGAATTGTGTCGTTATATGACGAGTTGTTAAAATATGGTAAAGTGGCGCAGCGACTCGGGAGAAGTGAATTTAAAGCACAGAGAGCTGGTGGCCCACCAGAGTCTCATGTTTACTGACGCTTCACTTCCAGCCTCACTCCGACACTCCCCAGTATTTACTCTCCTCTTTATATTAACTACTGACTCCAAGTGTTTAAAGTGTTTAAAAAATCTGCTTTAAACACGGTGGAGGACGACCATCGTGTCAGATGTCAGACGGCTGTCAGGGCATGCGCTGGAATTGGCAGTGAAAAACAAAGAAAGGATAAGAAGAATGTGAGAGCAAGAGAAAATGCTTCAGGAGCAGTTTATACATTTTCAGTCTGAGCTGTGAGGAGAGTCATTCCTTTATTTCGCTTTGTGTTAATATCAGCGACTGTATATGAGGAATATATGTCAAAGGTTGCTATTTCCAGCTTATTTGTATTGAGCACTTCTTTGTTTCAAAGTCAGTGGTTCTGCCTCCTGACGCCTTGCTGACAGCTGGCTGTTGCAGTTTTTTCGTCAGTATAGTCGGGGATGAAAATTGTAAATATTAAGAATGTTTGATACATAATCCTGCTGATAATCCTCCGCTGTGTCCCCAGCTTACGATAAATACCTTAAGTACTTTGCAAATACTCTCTGTACTACTCTTTCCTATAAAACCAGAGTTGAAAAGTAACTTTTGTGAACTTTTTTATGCTCTTAATTATTGTATTACAATATATTTTTTGCAATATTGTTGCAAATAAAAAGGTACAGCACCATATAATAATAATGATGGCTTTATTATTATTATTATTATTATTATTATTATTATTATTATTATTATATGTTTTCTGTATTATTTTACAAATTTAATATTCACTTATTAATTGCTCATGTTAGATTGCATCCTGTTAGATATTTGACCCTAGTGGTGGATGCAGTAAGTAGTAATTATAGTAGGGCCGGGAATCGATTAAAAAAAATTAATCGCTATTAACCGTATTATGAATTCATGTACAAACACAAAATTGTAAATTTAGAACATTTATTCTGAATTAACCTTCACATACTTTACTGTAAACTTGTGCAATGCAAACAAAACTTGCAAAGAAAATAAATGAATCTCTCTTTGAGAGCTGTAACTCAGACAAAGTTTGCCTAAATAAGGAACAACCAACAAATCCACAAAACTTACCTAAAAAAGCACGAGTCATCTCTTTTAGAACTTTAACAAAAATAAGTTTAATTCTTCAATTAATAACAATTGTTGTGGTTCACAGCAGAGTAAATGCTCTGAACTGTGTTACTGCAGTGGTCACTGAACTCATCCTCGCATAGACTGCACACAACTTTAGTGTCGTGTATATAACTTCAGTGTCGTGTATATAACTTCAGTGTTGTGTATATAACTTCAGTGTCGTGTATATAACTTCAGTGTTGTGTATATAACTTTAGTGTCGTGTATATAACTTTAGTGTTGTGTATATAACTTCAGTGTCGTGTATATAACTTCAGTGTCGTGTATATAACTTCAGTGTGGTGTATATAACTTCACTGTACTGAAGTGGGAAATACTCCTGTACTGAAGTGAGAAATACTCCTGTATTGAAGTGGGAAATACTCCTGTACTGAAGTGGGAAATACTCCTGTACTGAAGTGAGAAATACTCCTGTACTGAAGTGAGAAATACTCCTGTACTGAAGTGAGAAATACTCCTGTACTGAAGTGAGAAATACTCCTGTACTGAAGTGGGAAATACTCCTGTACTGAAGTGGGAAATACTCCTGTACTGAAGTGAGAAATACTCCTGTACTGAAGTGAGAAATACTCCTGTACTGAAGTGAGAAATACTCCTACACTGAAGTGAGAAATACTCCTGTACTGAAGTGGGAAATACTCCTGTACTGAAGTGAGAAATACTCCTGTACTGAAGTGAGAAATACTCCTGTACTGAAGTGAGAAATACTCCTGTACTGAAGTGGGAAATACTCCTGTACTGAAGTGGGAAATACTCCTGTACTGAAGTGAGAAATACTCCTGTACTGAAGTGAGAAATACTCCTGTACTGAAGTGAGAAATACTCCTGTACTGAAGTGGGAAATACTCCTGTACTGAAGTGAGAAATACTCCTGTACTGAAGTGGGAAATACTCCTGTACTGAAGTGAGAAATACTCCTGTACTGAAGTGAGAAATAATCCTGTAATGATGTGGAAAATACTCCTGTACTGAAGTGAGAAATACTCCTGTACTGAAGTGAGAAATACTTCTGTACTGAAGTGGAAATACTCCTGTACTGAAGTGGGAAATACTCCTGTACTGAAGTGGGAAATACTCCTGTACTGAAGTGAGAAATACTCCTGTACTGAAGTGGGAAATACTCCTGTACTGAAGTGGGAAATACTCCTGTACTGAAGTGGGAAATACTCCTGTACTGAAGTGAGAAATACTCCTGTACTGAAGTGGGAAATACTCCTGTACTGAAGTGGGAAATACTCCTGTACTGAAGTGGGAAATACTCCTGTACTGATGTGGGAAATACTCCTGTACTGAAGTGAGAAATACTCCTGTACTGAAGTGGGAAATACTCCTGTACTGAAGTGGGAAATACTCCTGTACTGAAATGGGAAATACTCCTGTACTGAAGTGGGAAATACTCCTGTACTGAAGTGAGAAATACTCCTGTACTGAAGTGAGAAATACTCCTGTACTGAAGTGGGAAATACTCCTGTACTGAAGTGGGAAATACTCCTGTACTGAAGTGAGAAATACTCCTGTACTGAAGTGAGAAATACTCCTGTACTGAAGTGGGAAATACTCCTGTACTGAAGTGGGAAATACTCCTGTACTGAAGTGGGAAATACTCCTGTACTGAAGTGGGAAATACTCCTGTACTGAAGTGGGAAATACTCCTGTACTGAAGTGGGAAATACTCCTGTACTGAAGTGGGAAATACTCCTGTACTGAAGTGGGAAATACTCCTGTACTGAAGTGAGAAATACTCCTGTACTGAAGTGAGAAATAATCCTGTAATGATGTGGAAAATACTCCTGTACTGAAGTGAGAAATACTCCTGTACTGAAGTGAGAAATACTTCTGTACTGAAGTGGGAAATACTCCTGTACTGAAGTGGGAAATACTCCTGTACTGAAGTGGGAAATACTCCTGTACTGAAGTGGGAAATACTCCTGTACTGAAGTGAGAAATACTCCTGTACTGAAGTGGGAAATACTCCTGTACTGAAGTGGGAAATACTCCTGTACTGAAGTGGGAAATACTCCTGTACTGAAGTGGGAAATACTCCTGTACTGAAGTGGGAAATACTCCTGTACTGAAGTGAGAAATACTCCTGTACTGAAGTGAGAAATACTCCTGTACTGAAGTGAGAAATACTCCTGTACTGAAGTGGGAAATACTCCTGTACTGAAGTGAGAAATACTCCTGTACTGAAGTGGGAAATACTCCTGTACTGAAGTGAGAAATACTCCTGTACTGAAGTGGGAAATACTCCTGTACTGAAGTGAGAAATACTCCTGTACTGAAGTGAGAAATACTCCTGTACTGAAGTGAGAAATACTCCTGTACTGAAGTGAGAAATACTCCTGTACTGAAGTGGGAAATACTCCTGTACTGAAGTGCGAAATACTCCTGTACTGAAGTGGGAAATACTCCTGTACTGAAGTGAGAAATACTCCTGTACTGAAGTGGGAAATACTCCTGTACTGAAGTGGGAAATACTCCTGTACTGAAGTGCGAAATACTCCTGTACTGAAGTGGGAAATAATCCTGTACTGAAGTGGGAAATACTCCTGTACTGAAGTGGGAAATACTCCTGTACTGAAGTGGGAAATACTCCTGTACTGAAGTGGGAAATACTCCTGTACTGAAGTGGGAAATACTCCTGTACTGAAGTGAGAAATACTCCTGTACTGAAGTGAGAAATAATCCTGTAATGATGTGGAAAATACTCCTGTACTGAAGTGAGAAATACTCCTGTACTGAAGTGAGAAATACTTCTGTACTGAAGTGGGAAATACTCCTGTACTGAAGTGGGAAATACTCCTGTACTGAAGTGGGAAATACTCCTGTACTGAAGTGGGAAATACTCCTGTACTGATGTGGGAAATACTCCTGTACTGAAGTGAGAAATACTCCTGTACTGAAGTGGGAAATACTCCTGTACTGAAGTGGGAAATACTGCTGTACTGAAGTGGGAAATACTCCTGTACTGAAGTGGGAAATACTCCTGTACTGAAGTGGGAAATACTCCTGTACTGAAGTGGGAAATACTTCTGTACTGAAGTGGGAAATACTCCTGTACTGAAGTGGGAAATACTCCTGTACTGAAGTGGGAAATACTTCTGTACTGAAGTGGGAAATACTGCTGTACTGAAGTGGGAAATACTCCTGTACTGAAGTGGGAAATACTCCTGTACTGAAGTGGGAAATACTTCTGTACTGAAGTGGGAAATACTCCTGTACTGAAGTGAGAAATACTCCTGTACTGAAGTGAGAAATACTCCTGTACTGATGTGGGAAATACTCCTGTACTGAAGTGAGAAATACTCCTGTACTGAAGTGGGAAATACTCCTGTACTGAAGTGGGAAATACTCCTGTACTGAAGTGGGAAATACTCCTGTACTGAAGTGGGAAATACTGCTGTACTGAAGTGGGAAATACTCCTGTACTGAAGTGGGAAATACTCCTGTACTGAAGTGGGAAATACTCCTGTACTGAAGTGGGAAATACTTCTGTACTGAAGTGGGAAATACTCCTGTAATGATGTGGAAAATACTCCTGTACTGAAGTGAGAAATACTCCTGTACTGAAGTGAGAAATACTTCTGTACTGAAGTGGGAAATACTCCTGTACTGTACTGAAGTGGGAAATACTCCTGTACTGAAGTGGGAAATACTCCTGTACTGAAGTGGGAAATACTCCTGTACTGAAGTGGGAAATACTCCTGTAATGATGTGGGAAATACTCCTGTACTGAAGTGAGAAATACTCCTGTACTGAAGTGGGAAATACTCCTGTACTGAAGTGAGAAATACTCCTGTACTGAAGTGGGAAATACTCCTGTACTGAAGTGAGAAATACTCCTGTAATGATGTGGAAAATACTCCTGTACTGAAGTGAGAAATACTCCTGTACTGAAGTGAGAAATACTTCTGTACTGAAGTGGGAAATACTCCTGTACTGTACTGAAGTGGGAAATACTCCTGTACTGAAGTGGGAAATACTCCTGTACTGAAGTGGGAAATACTCCTGTACTGAAGTTGGAAATACTCCTGTAATGATGTGGGAAATACTCCTGTACTGAAGTGAGAAATACTCCTGTACTGAAGTGGGAAATACTCCTGTACTGAAGTGAGAAATACTCCTGTACTGAAGTGGGAAATACTCCTGTACTGAAGTGAGAAATACTCCTGTACTGAAGTGGGAAATACTCCTGTACTGAAGTGAGAAATACTCCTGTAATGATGTGGAAAATACTACTGTACTGAAGTGAGAAATACTCCTGTACTGAAGTGAGAAATACTTCTGTACTGAAGTGGGAAATACTCCTGTACTGTACTGAAGTGGGAAATACTCCTGTACTGAAGTGGGAAATACTCCTGTACTGAAGTGGGAAATACTCCTGTACTGAAGTTGGAAATACTCCTGTAATGATGTGGGAAATACTCCTGTACTGAAGTGAGAAATACTCCTGTACTGAAGTGGGAAATACTCCTGTACTGAAGTGAGAAATACTCCTGTACTGAAGTGAGAAATACTCCTGTACTGAAGTGGGAAATACTCCTGTACTGAAGTGAGAAATACTCCTGTACTGAAGTGGGAAATACTCCTGTACTGAAGTGGGAAATACTCCTGTACTGAAGTGAGAAATACTCCTGTACTGAAGTGAGAAATACTCCTGTACTGAAGTGGGAAATACTCCTGTACTGAAGTGAGAAATACTCCTGTACTGAAGTGAGAAATACTCCTGTACTGAAGTGAGAAATACTCCTGTACTGAAGTGGGAAATACTCCTGTACTGAAGTGGGAAATACTCCTGTACTGAAGTGCGAAATACTCCTGTACTGAAGTGGGAAATAATCCTGTACTGAAGTGGGAAATACTCCTGTACTGAAGTGGGAAATAATCCTGTACTGAAGTGGGAAATACTCCTGTACTGAAGTGAGAAATACTCCTGTACTGAAGTGGGAAATACTCCTGTACTGAAGTGGGAAATACTCCTGTACTGAAGTGAGAAATACTCCTGTACTGAAGTGAGAAATAATCCTGTAATGATGTGGAAAATACTCCTGTACTGAAGTGAGAAATACTCCTGTACTGAAGTGAGAAATACTTCTGTACTGAAGTGGGAAATACTCCTGTACTGAAGTGGGAAATACTCCTGTACTGAAGTGGGAAATACTCCTGTACTGAAGTGGGAAATACTCCTGTACTGAAGTGAGAAATACTCCTGTACTTAAGTGGGAAATACTCCTGTACTGAAGTGGGAAATACTCCTGTACTGAAGTGGGAAAGACTCCTGTACTGAAGTGAGAAATACTCCTGTACTGAAGTGGGAAATACTCCTGTACTGAAGTGGGAAATACTCCTGTAATGATGTGGGAAATACTCCTGTACTGAAGTGAGAAATACTCCTGTACTGAAGTGGGAAATACTCCTGTACTGAAGTGGGAAATACTCCTGTACTGAAGTGGGAAATACTCCTGTACTGAAGTGGGAAATACTCCTGTACTGAAGTGGGAAATACTCCTGTACTGAAGTGGGAAATACTCCTGTACTGAAGTGAGAAATACTCCTGTACTGAAGTGAGAAATACTCCTGTACTGAAGTGAGAAATACTCCTGTACTGAAGTGAGACAGTTTGTGGCTCAGATCACGCACCATCAGGCCCCAAATCCACTTCTGGCCTGTGTTGCTTTATCCACACAGCAAATTCAACAGAGTTAATTTCAACCCTTTTCCGGTGTTTATATGGGACCAGTCAGAATAGAGTTAATGTTACCCTTTTTAGAGAGTTAATGTTTAACTCCCAAAAAGGGTAAAAATTTACTCTTTTTAGGGAGTTAATATTCAACTCCTTTAAAAGGGTAAAAATGTACTCTTTTTTTAGGTGTTAAATCTGAACTTTTTGCAGAGTAACAATTTCACCCATAGGTAGTTAAAATTAACTATTTATAGTGTTGATGGATTTTTTTTTTATCCTATAAAAATGAGGTAGGCCACATTCAATAAAATATATAACCTTTATTTTAAAGATTAACACTTAAAAGGATGTTCAACATGAACAGTACATGTACAGCCAACATCTATGTTATAAACAGTGGTTTGAATGAATGTATAAAAACCTGTAAGTTGTCTGTGCAGCACACGGAATGGCATTTTGGTCCATGACAATGAAGAACCTTCGGATTCTCTTCTTTTGTTGTCCAATGCAGAGTAGGAATGGTTGTCTCAATTCCACCTTTTCCAGGAATGTCGAAAGACTTCTTCCCTCCTAGAATAGGAAAAACAAAATCAACTGTAAACCTTCATAATGAATTTGATGCAGTACATTTGTTAGTTTCAAAAACATGTTACAGTACATTGGCAGTCACGACTATTTAATTAAACCGCATCAGACATCTTACTACATTCTTGCTTCATTTTGATCTTGTTTTGTTCCTTATTTTGTTCATCCAAATTAATTAATAAATGTTAAAACCTTTAATTATCGTTGATTAACAACATTTCTACATATTTGCACAGCAGCTACTCTTGATATATGTCAGTCAATCCTTTGGGTTTCAAACCACTGCTGTATGATAATGGTGATCGTAAAAAGTTAATTCACCTTGACAAATTTGATAAAATGATCGGCCGCCTGTGCTGAGCTGATCTTGGCCATCTTTTTTGGTCCTTTCGATGTTGGTGGGAGAAGGTGTAGCAGTAACAACAGGGATGTTACATCACTATCCCAGCCTTGAAATAAAAAACAAGACAAAGGATTCTGTAAGGCCTAGTTATTTCCTTCTTCAACCGTTTAGATGTAGTTTGTCGTTTAGTTTTTAGATATTTTGTTTGTTTATAGCCCTTATAGATATGTCAATATATGTATAAAAAAAAAAAAAAAAAGAATATATTTACCATTTCAGTTATTTCTAATACCTGACGTGCTTCATCGCGGTCCATTTCTGTGAGGGGTCTCTTCCTGTTTTTTGTTGATGGCAGTGTAATTGTTGACCCTGATGAGGGCGATGACAGGTTGTCTGGCAGAAGCGGTGATTTGGGTGACTCTGTTGATATGGGTGACTGTGCAGGTGGTGATAGGTCCACAACAGATGACTCTGCAGCATCATTTACAACATCAATGTGAAAGTCTTTAAAAAAAAAAAAAGGGAGGGGGGGGGGGGGGGGGGGGGGGGCAAAACAGGTTACAAATATTTAAAAATTTTATTTAGTTCCAAGAATTCCCTATGACAAAATCAACACAATTTACCAGTTACAGGATACTGGTAGTCGACCTTGAAGTTTTTAACTCCAGATTTCAGCAGTTCATCAAAGATGTCTGCATCGACCTCAGTGCCCGTTTCATCAGTAATATTAAGTTCTCCTGTGGTTTGCAGTTGTAGGCCAAATTTGTTCATTACTAAGAGTAATAAAAAGAATGTTACCTTTAAACTTCTCAAACCCTCAAAACACACTACCAGAGCATTAAAACACATTCAGCTGTCTGAAACTGAATACAATACAAACCTTCTCGAAGAAATAAGGGTAGATCAAAGGTTCCTTCGATGTCTGGCACTTTAATAAACTTTTTAACACCGCCATTTTCGACCTTGACAAGCATTTTCTGTAAGCAGAATGCAATTACTGATCAGTTCAGGCATTGTTAGATGGCAAAAGTAACAGGACATCCTACCCTCTACAAAAAAGGTCCAGAGACAAGTGTGGATATGTATAAAAAAATAAATAAATAAACAAGACTGGTGTTATTTGTCATGCAGGCTGCTAACTCAAATGACAATGCAATAATGGTTCTTAGGCTAAAAGTAATAAATACTTGCATATGATAATGTGGGTCATTAAACTTTAAAATTATATGTGAGCACAGTCTGCAAAATAAAGGCAATTTTTTGTCCTTTCACCAATGAGATTAAATGTTTACTGGTAAACTGGCCGTTTTTTGTTGTTGTTGTTGTTATCTTGAAAGGGCACCAAAATATTGCAGAGTTAATTAAATTATAGATCGGTTTTGGCTATAACAAAGTATTTTTGCTTGCGAAAAGAGAATGGATTTAGCTACATACATTTTTAATGTACATACAATTTGAATAGATGAGCATACAATCGTAATGAAATGAAATTATGAACAGATTTTCACCAGGGAGTAATCGAAAGTTACCTTCAAAAAATGTCTGTGTCCGGAACACGTTACACATGTGGGAAAGGTAGTAAGCCAGAGAGAGTAGGAGTATATGCGCATTTTGATATATGCAACGATAAATTTGAATTCAAAATTCATGTACTCAAACGAGTGACTGCCTCGATTATAAATGTGCAATTGCGTTTTTTGGGGGGAGTACAATTGTTAGCTTACATGCATTTAAGCTAGCGCTAGCATAAATGAATGGTAATGGCGTTAGCCTTCAGAATGTTTAGGCAAATTATTAAGCCAAATGTTCGTATCTAACGGTAACCTCTAGTTAAAAGAAGCAACAACTTAATATTTATTTTGCATTAACGTCTCATGGCGTACTGAAAACCGAAGCAAGCATGACTAGAAGTTGCAAAGTTAGCGGTTAACTCATGAATATAAAACATGCTCTAAAATGTTTTCCACCGCGGTTTTCATGAAAAATATTAGAAATTTAACAACCATTAGGTTAATATACACTTACCAATCAAAGCAGGCATCAAACCAAACCGTCTCCTACTCGACCGCAGCGTCCGCACTCCGCTCGAACAAAGGCGTCCTCCACGTCCAAGAGCTGTCTGAGGGGGCGTGGTGACGCAATTAACACCTTGACAGTTATCAGCCTGTCTAGAGTTGGGAGTTACAAGTTAAAGAGTTATATTTACTCACATTAACTCTGAAGGAGTTATTTAGAGGACTCTCCTTCATGACTCTCAGATTTAACACCAACTACATAATAAATGGGAGTAAAATAAAACAGTTCATAAATCCTCGAGTGTAAAATCAACTCTACTCTTGCTGAAAAAAAGCCAACCCCCAGATTTTAACACTTTTGAATTTGCTGTGCAGGTCAAAACTGGAACTTTAGTCTGTATTTTTTTTAAAGAAGCGGGGGAAGAAGGAGAGGAGGGCAGTGAAGTGTCGTGCGTTACGTTTCTGATCAGCACTGAACTCAGATCCATCACCTGTCCATTCACCGCTGACAGGTGGGCATTTTCCCATCATGCACTGAGCCGTGCAGCCTCCGCAGTTGCTCCTGATGCCCTGCAGGGGGCTCAGGCACTGGTCTGGTTTGGATCTCATGGTGACCGCCGCACTTGTGGCATCAGCGCAAGACGGGAACAAATCTGACCTGAGCCCTGCCACAGAGCGACGCTGATCCAAACTGAAGTCTGGCTCAGCTCCAACGCAGCTGAGGGATGGAAACAGAAACGTGTCGTCTTCTACGCTCGCGGTGCGTTTCTGCCTCGCTGGAAAACCTGCGGCGCGTTTCTGCCTCGCTGGAAAACCTGCGGCGCGTTTCTGCCTCGCTGGAAAACCTGCGGCGCGTTTCTGCCTCGCTGGAAAACCTGCGGTGCGTTTCTGCCTCGCTGGAAAACCTGCGGTGCGTTTCTGCCTCGCTGGAAAACCTGCGGCGTGTTACTGCCTCTGTGTCGTCGTAATATTTTTGTTGTGATCAAATTAATCGATGCATCAATTGAAATGAACGCAATTAAATCAATAAATTAATGCACTGCGTTAACGCGATAATTTTCCCAGCCCTAAATTATAATAGTTGTACTAGTAATGATAGCAGTAATAGTAATAACAGTAGTAGTAGAAGAGCAGTAGTAACAAGAATCATAGTACTATTAATGATAACAGGTAGTAGTCATAATAGTTGTAGTTTTTTGCTGTGCATTTTTCAAAGAAACAACAACTTTCTACTAAAGTAACTCTACAAAAACATTCTACTTTAAGTAATATTATAACACTACTTGTACATAATAGATTTGGAGTACTTCTTCCACCATGATCCCTGTTATATTCAACAAAATGTGATTAAAATTAATTAGCTCAAGGTTCAAATAAGCTTAACAATGTGCATTTTCTTCATTTCTTCATTTAAAACCACTGTTGCCCCTAGTGGACACTCCACGTCGACGTAAAACCACTGCTGCCGTGTCCAAATGTGTGTTTCTGTCTAACTCTATTGACGTTTTTATCTTTTCATTTTCATCTCCAGAAGCGTTTGACGTGGTGACAGTGGTGGGCAGCATGTACCCGGGCTTCATCCCAGTCAGCGCCGTGAGGGAGTTCTGCAGCGCCGCTAAACCAGGTATTCATCTTTATCATGACCTGAGTATTTATCCACACTCAGAGACAGAACAGAAACAGAACAGGCCTAAGAAAAAACACCATCATTGTGGGACCAATCAGAGCTTAGACTGCTGCAAAGGATTTAAAAATGCACTCATAACACGTACAAGTATTCAGTGCAGCGTCAGATTTATCATCGTTGGTCATACATAAAGCAATAGTTTTATTTAGATTTTAATGAAAGACAAATGACTTTGTTAAAAACTTGTGGATTTATTTGGATTATTCTATATTAGATCGAATATGGCCACTTTTAACCAGCTTTTAACCTTTTTTTTTATTTTTATTCTGTTGTTGTTTATTATTATTAATCTCTTTTTATTTATTCTAAACTAAACCACATCAGAATGAAGAATGCATGGTGAAAGAGCTTTGTTTGTATTGTTTATTGTTCTGGACATAAAGCATGCAATTTTTGTGTCTAAATATGCAAATGATCTGCAAATTTATCAAAATAATAATTTACAAACATAACTGTGACGCCCCCTTGTGGCATCTGTCAGTAGCTTGGTTGCAGCTTGCACCAGCATTTGGTTCTGGTTTAGCTTGGTTCTTGGTTCTCTCTTGAGTTTAGGTCTGTTTGGTTTGACCTTTTGCTTAGTTCTGCAGCTTTAACAACACTGCACACTCACACTGTTCATTCACATTCACCACCACCACACTGCTGATAATACTTCACATCTCACATTGTACAATACTTTCTTTATAATTTGACCTTCTACTCCTAATTTGGCCTTTAATCTTAATTTGGTCCAATTCGGTTTAATAAAGATTGTTTTTGTTAAATCTTACTTTCTGCCTGGTGTGTCCTCATTGGTTGCGACCCCCTGAGCCAGGGTCGTAACATTGGGGCTCGTCAAAGCTATTTTGGTAGTTATTGTGTTTTGGAATGTCCTAATTTTGTATGTTGTGAGTGCGGTTTGTCAGGCGCTGATTGGCGTCAGCTGCGTTCAGTGTGCGCCTGAGAGCAGTGCGGTCCAGTGTTGTTTGTGCCGTGTTGTGGGTCGCCTACGTTGTTTTGAGGATACACCAGCATTGTTTCAGTGAGGCAAGGTTTTACCGTCTGGACTAAGGTAAGTGTTAACACGCATTCAGAGGTCTCTGTGTGAGGTTTACGGCGCATCCCCCTTTGGGTTGTGCCGATGTTTGTGTTTTAGTGTGTGGGAAAGCGGTTAGCGTTAGCTGTCCTCGGGCAGTTATCTCGGGGGCAGTCCGTCAGTTGTGTGGAGTTGTCTGCGTGCAGATCGCTTCACCGGCACTGGTTTAGTGCTTAATAAACCCACCGCAGAACCACCAGAAGACTAGGGTTGAATGCTAGGCTTTAGCTAGATTTTGGGTAGGCAGTCAGGGAGAGGCTCCCCGGGGGGCTTTGCTCGCCCTACATGCGTGTTTAACGGAACCATTTAGTCTAGTGGTACAGCCTGTGTGTGTGTATTTCGTGTTTGGTAATTATGGCTTCGCTGTCTGACTTTTTTGATGCACCCTCGGCGGCGTTTTTGGATCATTGTAAGAAGGAGTTGGTTAAAATTGCTGATCTTTATAAGATTGTTTTGCAAGGTAAGCAGAGGAAGGACGAGGTAAGGTGGGCCGTTTTGTTGTCTTTGGTCGAGAAAGGCGTATTACAGAAAGGTGAGGCGGTAATGGCTACGTCAGAGCCAACGTCAGGTGCTGCACCATCTTTGACACAGGTGGGTTGCCTGGAAAATCCAGACTGATATGTCTCTGTATTATTCTACAGAGAAATCTCAGTCTGGTCACCGCCGTCCGCAGTGGTTTCCTCAAATCCCAACCGTACCGTGCATTTTGATTGGTTTATTTAAGTCACGTGTTCTTCGCGAGCAGCGTCCACAACAACAACAATCAAGGTGGCGACTGAGGAGCCGAGTTTGTTTCATTCAGCGGTAAATTCCATTTTAAATGACCACAAACATATCGAGTCATTAAAACCACAGCTTGCAGCACTAGAAGCCTTTATAAAAATAAAAATAAATGTTTTCGCGTTGCTTACTTTCTTGTCGCTTTGTTAACGTCACGTCCGCCATTTTCCGATTGGCTAACTCCGCTGCCCGTTTGCTCCGCGCTAGAAATCGAAAATTGATTCTATGGCGACCAGACTCATCACTGGTACAGCGGTGAGTCTGGAATTTCCAGGCAAACAGGTGGGCACATTGTCTTATGAGCAGCAAAAAGAGTTGTTAGCTATGCAGCTGGAGCATGAGAAAGTGAAGTTGGAGCTTGAACAGTTTAAACTGCGGGTGATCCGTGAGGGGAAATCTCACGGGAGCGCACCGGAGGAGCTTGGCAGTGCGCGCGGTGGTTTTGATGTTTCCAGCAGCCTGCGCTTAGTACCAAAGTTTAATGAGTGTGATCCTGACACTTTCTTTACGCTGTTTGAGCGGGTGGCAGACTCTAGAAAGTGGTCGGATGAGGACAGAGTTCTCCTTTTGCAGTGCGTATTGACAGGTCGGGCACAGGAGGCGGATTCTGCTGTGTGCACTGAGAGCGATTTAAGCTATGACATGGTTAAATCTGCCGTTCTCAAAGCCTATGAGTTAGTCCCAGAGGCGTATCGGCAAAAGTTTAGATGCTGGGTTAAAGGGGAAAAACAAACTCGTGTTGAATTTGTCCGTGATCTTAATTCCCATTTTAATCGTTGGTGCATGGCAGCTAAGGTAAATGATTTCGATGGCCTCTGTGAGCTGATTGTGTTAGAACAATTTAAGAAAGCTGTTCCCCAGCGCGGTGCCACGTATTTGAATGAAGGTGAACCCGCCACAGCGCTTAAAGCGGCTGAGCTGGCAGATGATTTTGTGTTGACACATAAAGTTAATTTTACTGAGGTGCGTTCAGTTACACCAGGTAAAAACGGGCACTCCAGTTCCCGTGGTGACTCATGCAAGTCTTCCTTTTTTGGGCGTACTGGTTCTAATGCATGCAATTACTGCCATGTTGATGGTCACTGGAAAAAGCAGTGTCCATTATTAAGTGAGAGAAGTCGTTCTCCTTCCCCTACTCCAGTAATGTTGTGTGCTACTGTGTTAGACACCAAACCAGTCTGTGTTGAGTCCAGTGTTGGCTCTGGATTTGAGCCTTTTATTGCTGATGCCTCTGTGTCTATTGTCGGGAGCAATGTGAGCGTTCCTATAAAAGTACTGCGTGATACTGGTGCAAAACACTCCTTCATTGTTCAGTCTGTGCTACCTTTTTCATCTAAGACACAAACTGGAGATTTTATTGTGATGAAAGGTATGGAGCTGGGTAATGTTCATGTCCCATGCCATAACTTGTTCTTGGACTGTGAACTGGTAAAAGGTGTTTTTGCTGTTGGTGTGCGCCCTGCTCTTCCTCTAGAGGGAGTTGCAATGGTTTTGGGTAATGACATTTGTGGTAGTGCTGTATGGCCATCTGCTCCACCTGCTGGTCCTATACATTCAGTGTCTGAGCTGTTTCCTAAAAGTTTCCCTGAAGTGTTTCCTGTGTGTGCAGAGATGGAAGTGCAGGTTGGTACTTTGGCTAATTCTGACCCACCTGTGGCTGATGTTGCAGAGACGGTGTTGGAGCCTGTTATGTTGCCTACTCTCCCTTTATTAATATCCCGGGATGAGTGGATTCACTACCAAAACTCTGATTCCTCTCTGTCTGTGTTGTGGGATCAGGTCTTGCCTGCTGATCAGCTAAGGGATAATGCTCAGGGTTACTTAGTTCATGAGGACTTGTTGGTGTGCAAATCTATGTTGTCTGTTAAGCCTGTTTTACAGTTAATTGTCCACAGTCACTTTCGTGCTGACATTGTGAGAACTGAACATGATGGTTGTGGCCATTTTGAAGTCAAAAAGACATACAATAATGTGTTAGAGCATTACTTTTGGCCCAGGTTAAAGCTGGACATTTCAAATTATGTCAAATATTGTGCTACATGTCAGGTTCTGGGTGAATTGAATGAGGCTGTTGAGCCTACCCAGTTTTCTTCTCTTGTTGTTAGCCCTCTCGGTCGCGGAGTGGATTGTTTTAAATCAGTGTCACCACTTGACTTTGGGGACACCATTTTGTCTGTTTGTCCTGTTACTGCTCAGTCTGGTTTGGGCCAGGGTGTTGCCCCGCGTAATGTGCCACATGATTTATTTATTTTTATTGGCAGTGTAAATCCGCAGACACTGTATTGTCTGTCTTATCTGTTGGATTGTGTGCCTACATCACATATGTCAAACTCTGGCCCGCGGGCCAAATGTGGCCCACAGGATAATTTCTTTTGGCCCGCGAGATCATTTCCATTTTATATTAATAATGGCCCGCCGATATATTGTGCTCGATCTGTTTGAACTACATCTCCCATAATGCACTGCAGAAGCGGCGCCGCTGCGCACCAGCACTGCCCCTCCCCCGCTGTTTTAGCGAGCGGCATTTAACGAGCGGCAGGAGCAGAGAGAGAGTGAAGGATTCTCCAACAGGAAATTTAACTTTCCACAAAAGAAATGAACAAAGAGGGCTCAGTGAGAGCAGGAGCTTCTTAAACACTGGGACTCTCTGTAAACTCTCTACACTTTGTTTGTTGAGCTCATGTGGCAGCAATAAAACCACGCTCCAACCTCTCAGCAGTGTAAGAACATCTCCTTTACAAACCACGTCTTTAAAAACAGAAAACCAAGTTGTGTCAGTAAAACCAAGTTATCAGCAGAGAGTTGTCTAAGTTCATTCACAGCACTGCCCTCCGTTGCTCTTTTTCCTTTCTCTCTGTCCCTACTTGTGCTCTAATGCACTCATTAACACACAGCGAGCTAAACCTGCCCAGAAACAGGTCTCATCCTGCTCACACTGTGTCCTGCAGAGGACAGAGAGGTGGACAGTAGTTTGCTCAATAGAACTAAAGTAGGCCTATAATACGTGTTTGTGTGTAGGAGCTGACTCAGATTAAAGTTGTGCTGGGCTTACATCAGGAGCATGGCATGCACCTAAATATTTCTCTGCTGGTAGTACCCACTGTCACAGTAAAACAGAGTGGACCTGATGAAAACACCTGTCTTATATGAGGAGTTAGGTAACTGTGGCAGTAAATAATACTTAATAAATAATTGGCCAGTGTTAGTCAGTAGTCTGTGGCCTATTTGTTGTTATTTGTTGAGTTCCAAGTTCTGATTTAAAACAAAACTACAAAGCCCATTAAAACCACAAATCTACACCTGTAGTTCTGTGGGGAAGTATTATTCTATGTTAAAAAGCCTATTGTAGCCTAACTGAGAGCAAAAATACAGTAGGCTGGCTTTATTATTTATACAATTCTCTTATTCGGCCCACGACCAAGGCTGGTTTTCTAATTTTGGCCCCAGCTCCGATTGAGTTTGACAGCCCTGGCCTACATGTAAGCCATGGCTGCAGAGAAACTTGGTGTTTGTCTGTTATTCCAGTGGCACCACTTATGGTGACTGTGACGCTTCTATTGTTCCAGGTCTGCTTGTTGGACCAGCACCTTTGCTCCTGTTGCAGTTCTGTGGGCCTGGTCTGGTAGTTTTAACAGACTTTGTTGGTGGTTTTTGTGTTGGGTTGTAGTGGTGTTACGGCGCTTGGCCTGGGCCCGCCTACCCGTCCTCCCCAAATGTCCCATTAACCTGTATTATTTTGTATGCAACTGCTGCTGCTTGGGTTCCTGGCTCTGGTTGGTGGCCCAGCCTTTCTACCTGACCCTGGTTGGCTCCTGCTAGCAGCGCCACTGATTGGTCCGGCTCTCTAACCCTGCACCAATCCGGAGTTTCCACCTGCCAAGGCTGCTCCCTATAAAAGTGAACGCCCACCAGCGGCCGTGTGGCTGGGACTCTGTGAACAGCTCGCCTCTGACTATGCTGTGTCTCTCGGTTCGTCACTGTAGCCTGTCTTACTGTAGTGAGACACTAGGGTCACTTGTGATGGTTTTTGTGACTGTATAAGAATTGTATTATTTTTATTTTAGTTATCCTTACGCCTACTGGAGTCTCCTTTTTCTATTTTTGCATTTATTGTTAATATTGTTTGTGTTAAACAATCTGCCCTTGGAGGCACTTCTGTTACCTTCCTTTTACACTTCCCTTATAAATAAATTGCCAACTTTAATTTACCAATTTACATCTTGGTTGTGTTACTTCCCTTTTACCCTAGCGGAGCTGGTTGTAACAGTGGTTGTGCTTTTGCGGTGTCCCCTTTGGGACCCCTTTTTGATGGAGGGGGGTGTGCCCCCCCCCTTGTGGCATCTGTCAGTAGCTTGGTTGCAGCTTGTAGGTCGTCTTGGTTACTGATTGGCCTGCCTGCGCACCTGCAGGCGCCCAGGTGCTGGGCAGCCTTCTTTAAGTGTTTCCTCTGCTTCCTCTGGCTGCTGCTGGCCTGAAGCACTGCCACCATGCCGCCCGTCTTTTGTTTGGTTTGTCTTGGTTCAGTTTAGTTTTGGCATTTGGTTCTGGTTTAGCTTGGTTCTTGGTTCTCTCTTGAGCTTCAAGACCAGAGTGAACCGAGGCCAAGACAAGGCCAAGACCAGAGTGAACCGAGATCAAGACAAGGCCGAGACCAGAGTGAACCGAGATCAAGACAAGGCCGAGACCAGAGTGAACCGAGATCAAGACAAGGCCTGAGACCAGAGTGAACCTGAGATCAAGACAAGGCCTGAGACCAGAGTGAACCGAGATCAAGACAAGGCTGAGACGAGGCTAAGATTTTTGGGGTTTTGTGACTAAAACCACGTCGAGACCTAATGCCTGGTTCACACGGCAAGATAATGATGCCGATTTTTGCCCCGATTCTCCCCTTCCGACAATCTTAAGGGCACTAAAGATAATCTGATCAGATGTTCCTGCTGTGTGTGGTGAGTTCAGAGAGCTCTGCTCTGCTCGGAACGACGTCGGGACCGCTCCGATCTCAAATCAGTGATATTCAACATGTTGGATTGTCTTGGTCTGATATCACAGCGTGTGGTGCGTCCCGAGGACAAACGAGCACGCGCCCTGCTGAATGTGACGTGAAGCCAATCAGAAAGTGAGGCGACAGAAGCACGGAGGGGAATCCAAAATCCAAACAGCTGTCATGGCCATGTTCGCTGTCTCCACTCCTTTAACCAACGCCTTTTCCTTTTGTATTGTTTTTCCTCTGTTAGAAATCATCCACAAACTATAGCACTTGCTTCTTCGTCATCCGCCATGTTTGTGTACGCCCAAGTCACGTTTAATCTCATGAGGTTTTGCAAGATTTCTCGTCTGATCTGGGAACGTTGGAGTGAAATCTGTTGGTGTGTGGTGTGCTGTCTTTGCCACTCACTGTACGACCAAACCTGTGATAGCTTTGATTTTTTATCGCCGTGTGTGGGGTCTCTCAGGTTTTGAAAATCTTCTGACAATTTTAAGATCTTGCCGTGTGAACCAGGCATAACCCTGGGAACTAACACTAAAATTAAAGGTGCTATGAGCAGCATCATTTTTATGATATAATACTGGCCCAAGACTTGAGGTAAACATTTGAGGGGGAGACTGTTAAAAACTGTTGCTGCAGAGAGAATTTTTACATTAATAATCTGCAGGCCGCTGTGTTTCCAGGACTGAATGAGGAGATTGATTTCAGTCCTTTCTTATTGTAGACTTTGTATTTTGAAAAATGTTTGCTGTACATCTTTAAATACCAAAAATATTTACCTCTAGGTGTCTCAGTCTGTGATGTCACTTCCTTTACTCTCAGGTGCTGTGCATTATCTCACAAACGAGGGACAGAGAGCTGGAAATGACTCCCTGAAGAAGGCTGTTTGTGGGCCGCTACGCTAAAGATTTTTAAAAACATAAAGCCACATTAAATAAAGGCTTTTTTAACTTCAGGTGGATGAAGAGTGCCTTGTTCTTTTTCTTTACTTTTTGCAAGTTCTTTGTTCCCAACACCAAAGAGCACCTTCAATACTGAATAACTCTGACAAAACCTTCCTGAGCACTTTGGGCCTTTTCTCTTCTTTCTTGAGGTAAAAATGTTTAGATCAAATATTAGTTTTAGTGATATCAATGGTACAGTTGATTTATTAACAATTAAACATTTGTTTTACACAATGGCCAAGTTGTTTTTGTTTACATTTTTTGTTCTAAAACTGCATCACTGATCGTCCAATCAGAAAAGAGAACATTGTTTTTATTGAGACGGTACAAGCGCTGCTGCTTAAAGTAGTTTAAAGAAGAAAGGTTTTTAAAAATGTTGTAAATGCATTATTGATAATATAATGCTCTTCTAATTCAACAGACTCCACAAACAAGGTTCTTCTAATGCTGAAAACAAATTACTTTAAAATGATAAAGAATAGTATTTTCTTATGTTTGGTATAAAAAAAATTAAAAAAATCCCAGAGACCGCCACATCCGAGACAAAACCAAGACCAAGACCCTAAAATGATCATTTCAAGACCAGTCTCAAGACCAAGACTGGTTTGAATCCCGCTCTCCCCAGCTCATACTGTCGTTGTGTCCTTGGGCAAGAAATTTCACCTGCTGCTGTGGTAAGATTACTAAAAAAAAAGTTCTTCTTAACAGGAAAATTACATTTAAGTTAGTAAACTACTGTAATTAAGTAAAACTAGCTTTTCTTTAGTAAGTTAACTAAGAAATGTCAAGTAATTTTAATATTTTATTTTCAGATAATATATTCTTTAGTGTTACTTAAACTATAGATAGATAGATAGATTTTTATAAATATGCATAAATAATATCATCTAAAAAAATACTCTCATAATTCCATTTGGTTAAAGGCTGTTGAAAGGTCAGTACATAAAAACTACAATCCAAAACTGTTCATTAGACCTACTGCCTGAGGGAAAAAAATTATTATTTAGTCTTCTAATTTAATTAACTGTGATATATTTATTACTACTAAAGTCTAGTCTTGATGCATTATTAATCTTCCAATTTAAGCTAGGGCAACTTAATACGTTTCCGAAGTTTTCTTAAGTAAAGTGAACATGTTTTTAAGTACAAATAAAATACAGAAGGCTCTTTACACAAGTATGGAATTTTCACTTATTTTTTTTATTTTTTATTTTTGAGAAAACTATAGATTAGTGTTGCCCAACCAGGGGTAAAGGGGCCCCTAGGGGTACGTGAGCACATTACAGGGGGTACTTTAAATTATTTCACTATTTATTTATTTATTTTTTTTACTTTATTGTGTCTCATTTTCAGTTATCATTTTACAAACTAATAATTAACCACAATTATACACAATATTTATACTGTTTTTTTTCTTCCACCCGTAGTGAAGCAAATCAAAACAACCATCAAAATTTAAAAAATATAATAAAATAATAAAAAGACTATTTATTTTCAAGATTATTAAAAAAATATTTGTGATCCATGTTGAACTATACAAATGAAAGAAGATAAAGTGCCTCCGACTGATAAAAAAGGGGTGATATTATAAGTTTAAATGTTTAAAGGGAAGTTATTCAAATTATTATTATTATTTTAATTTGTGGTACATTTATTATGAGATTAATGTAACAAACAGAATATTAACAAGAATTTATTAAGGTAAATTTTAACAGAAATATATAGCAAAGGTAGCTAAACAACCCATCATCAGTAGTCATATATTTTATTATATATTTAGTTATTTATTTTATATTTTTACTTGTGGTACGACAAAAGAGCACAGAGAGTACACAAAGAGACAAAAAATGTTGGGAACCACTGCTACAGACAATGTTTTAATGTTTTCACAGTATCATTAGAATTAACATCTCCACTGACGTTCATGACAGCTCTTCACCGTGAACGATAAGAGCCGAGTCACGGTGCAGGAGCTGGTCTTTTCTTCTTCTGTTTTGTTTTGTTTTACTCTCGCATCAAAATGCACAAGCTTTTTTGTTTGCCAACCACAAAAAACCTAAGAAAATGTCAATTACAAACTCAAGAGCGAATCATACAAAAAGAGATGAGTGGAGAGAGGAGAGGAGCTCAAACACACATTTGTCTGAAGTCTCAAGTTATGAACAGTGTGCATGAAATTTTATTGTTACCTGCTTACTGACATTTTTGTATGTAAATGTCACACATTTGCACATTTTGGACATATTATAAATCTATGCAGAGGTTTATGATGTCACCATTAGAGAATTTAGTCCACACATGCTCATTTTATTATCATAAATGAATAAAACAATAATAATGTCCACCAATAGAATAATAAATAATTCATCGAATTTATATAGCGCTTTTTTGGACACTCAAAGACGCTTTACAATTGATCAATTATTCATTCACTCCTCAGTCACACTTGGTGGTGGTGAGCTACTTCTGTAGCCACAGCTGCCCTGGGGCAGACTGACGGAAGCGTGGCTGCCAATCTGCGCCAACGGCCCCTCCGACCACCACCAAACACAGCCACACTAACACATTCACACAGGCGAGGTGGGTGAAGTGTCTTGCCCAGGGACACAACGACAGTATGCGCTTCAGATGGGATTCAAACCGGCTACCCTCCGATTGCTGGGCGAATGCTTAACCCACTGCGCCACCATCGCCCCAAGAATACATTTTATTCTGATTAAACTTATAATGCATCACTCAGACCGTTGTTTATCTCTCGACTGGCTTCTTAAAATGATGCAAAAACAAAAATGAGCCAGTCTTTTGAACGGCTCCAATGTCCACTTCTGATATCAAACCACATTAGTTGCACGTAATTAAGGGCGCACTCACACTGGGGCCATTCGAACCGTGCAGTGCCCAGGTACGATTGGGGAGGGCTCTGACCCCCGCGGCCCGGTTACAGTCATCAGCTCTGAGGGCGACGGGCTGCTACGTCATCGTGGTGCGAGGTTTGTTTACAAGTCGAGCGAGCGGCTAACACTTTTAAAACTGGTGTAGTGGAAAACGTGAGACCAGCGGCATGAAGTATCTGAGATATTTTGATTCTGCTTTGAGGTGAGACGCGGTCTTCTGTCACTGGTTTTGGAATAAGCCACATACGAGGAGCAGCGAAGGCACCGCAGACAACGAGAGAGGCTTCAGAACTACTGCCGCTGTCTGTTCTCTTCTTCCTAAAGGTGAAGTCAGTGGCGTTGTAACGAGTGTTGATAATGGAGTTTATCCACTTTTTACTGAGATAAGAACAGTTGCGTACATGACAGAACTCGTAGTCGTAACCTCCTCCAACCGTGCCAAAGTCCTGAAGCGGTTCAGAGCACTCACATTAGGCAACCGTGCCGTGCTTTAGGGGCGTTCCGGACTTGAGTACACAATTAGAACTCGCATGTTATCCATTTGTGACTGACGGGACATTTGAAACTGTCTGCAGGGGGCCTGGTGTGCATGTCCAGAGGAAACTACCCTCGCCCGGATTATGTTTCCTACACCGAGAAGTTGGAGGAGGAGCTGACCCAGATGGAGTCCGAGGGTCTGTGGACCGGACTTACAGCCACCAAGGTCCAGAACTACGTGGCCGACTCTCACGCAGACAACAAGGACAGTGCTGGGGACAAGAGAGGGTACGTGCCCGGGACGGTTTATGTGTTCATGAAGACGGACTAGGACTGGACGCGAAAGGACTGGGTAGTTTGGAAAGTTTCGTCATCTCTAAGGCAATGGTTTTCAAATGGACTGATCGTGGGACAGAACTTTTTACCTTTCAAACAAGCCAGGTTCTGAAATTATATTCAGCCTCCCACTTTTGGAACATGCCCCACCAGTTGGAAACCACTGCTCTACAGAAAATCTAGGGCTCAATATTGTATTTTATTGTTAAGCAAATGGAATACAACATTATACATCAAAATATCTCATTTTGCACATTAAAATTTAATAATAATATAAAGGTATGTGGTTCTTGTTTCATTTTTGGTATTTTTAATATAGACTGCAATAAAGAGAAAGTTTTGAATAAATGGTGTTTTCTCTTGAAAGCTTTGAAAAGGTCAACTTTTTTTGTTTTTGTTTGTTTGTTGTTGTTTTTAAGGTAGTTCAGCTCGTCTCTCTCTGGTTTATTACCTACATTACAGTCATCAGTGCATCAGTTTGGAGAAGCAGACAGGAGCAAAGTCTCAGAGAGTAAGCCAAATACAAATAAATATTTAAAAAAGGCTAGCTGTTTTTTTTTTTTTTTTAGGTGTTTTTCCTTACCAAGATGGAGGGTCTAAAGACAAAGGATGTCCTGGCTCTGTTTAGTTTAACCTCCTGCACCTAACTGAACCTTAACTTTTTAGTCGTGCCTTTCACCTTAAGGCACAAAAAATGCACCAATAAAGGCTGCCAAAGAATAGTTATCTAATAGTCAGTAATTCTTTTTTTTTTTTTTTTTTTTTTGTCCACTGCTACAATGTTTAACTTTAGTCCTCACATAGCAAAAATTCATTCTGTTTATGAAATTTAACCCCATAAATTCCACTTTTGGCGATTAAAAGTTGATTTCTAATGATGGCCAAAGTCACAAAAAATATATATTTTTTTAATTAAATTAGATTTTTTTTTTTTTTTTTTTTTTTTGTGGTCGATTATCGGAGCTTGGGAGTGTAAAAAATTGTCATCATGATTGATTTTATTAGATTAAATTTTTTTGTGTAGTGGCGGATATAAAATTTTTTGTCACATATCTCGTCCTAAGGCGCAAAAAAATGCTTCAAGACTACATTTTGGATTTGTGCTCACGCAAACACAAATAAACTCATTTCTCAACAAACACTTTCACACCAATTTATGACAACCCTAAAACACACCCAAATCATTTTAGCTCAGAATTTTCTTTTTATTTGCTTTGCAGGCGGCTAATTTATACAAACACTAATGGGGCCATTTCCATATTTATACCTCTGTCTCCCATATATAGCGAAATGGCGCCACCTAGTAGAAATCTATGCCATTTGAATCAACACAGCAAAATTTATCCACAAAAAAACAATTGCAAAAAATGTCTTAGGGGTGTAGGAGGGTTAGTGTAATTATTGTTTAATTCTGATTGTGTGTTTATGTTTGATTAACTGTTTGTGAAGTCCTTTGTTGCGACTGTTGTTATGATACTGGGCTATAGAAATATTTATTGATCTTCTTCCGATTATTCCCTTTAGGGGTCGCGGGTGACTGGAGTAGGGCTGCACAATATATCGCAAAATTATCGTAAACGCAATATCTGTATCGCAAGAATCTAAATATTATGTTACATTACTCAGCATAGTTGTTTTGACCAAATAATTTTTACTTCTTCTTGAATAATATTTAGAATAGGGTTGCACAATATATCGCAAAATTATCGTTATCGCAAGAATCTAAATATAACACAATAATGCTGTGGTCTTCCAGAGCCTTAAAAGAACATGTGTTGTGACTAAATAAAAATGTTTAAAAAGTCCAGTTTTAGTGGTAATTTAATTAATTTTGTCACAGTTTTATTCCTGGTTTAGTCTGTGTTAAGTTTTGATTTTGTGGCTGTTTTGAGTTGTAAATACAGGAACTTACATTTTTGTGAAATGTAGTGAATTTAACTTACTGTGTTCGAAAAGCAGGCTCTATTTTCAAATATTATAATAATATTATCGCAATTTTCAACAAAGTTATTGAATATTGCATGTGTTCTCCGTATTGTGCAGCCCTAATTCATTCACTAGGGGCAATTTAGAGTCACCATTTCATCAAACACGTGCATGTCTTTGGACGGTGAGAGGAAGCCAGAGAGAACCCACGATATAACGAAAATTGAATAATAAATATTGAAGACATAAATATCAAATAAGATACAGAATAAATAAGTATTAAAATTGTTAAAAGAATAAGAAAATACCCAAGCACTGCACTGCTCATTTAAATGTGTGCTCCAGGCCCAGGTTTTGGTTCAGAGCCACACTGAGGAGTAAAGGAGTAACTTCTGGAAACTTTCTCACTTTTTCTTTAATTATTTCTGGCACATGGCGTTAAGGAAGAAAATGTCCCCTGCACAGTGAACCAAGGATGCCTCCAGTTCAGTCCTCGTCTCCATCTCTTCGTGGATAACTCTATCTCTGACCTGCGTTGTTTTATAAAAGCCCCTGGAAGCAGAGAAGTCTTGTCGTTTACTCTCTTTGGGGCCCGTACTGATGGTAAATAAACCTCTTCCTGCCTCGTACAAGAACTTTAACAAGAACTTTTAGGGCTATGAAAATATGGCAATGGGTAAATGACATGTGACTATTGCACACAGAAGCAAGTGTTCTTTTGGGAGCCGTGAGGGACGGAAAGAAAGACCAGACAGATTTATGTGTATAAATAATTTACTGAATTAGGGCAGCTGAAGCAACACAATAAATAATAATAAACAATATTCACAGCACTTTTTTTTGCTGTTCAAACTTTTTGCTTTGTTAGGCTTTTAAAGTGCAGTTCATAATTCAAAAAAGTAGTCTTTAATTCAAAAAAATATATAAAAATTGCACAAGAAGTAAATGTTCAGGTAGAAAAAAAGCTGAGTCAATTTTTTTAAGCAGCCAAAAGCACTTGTGTATATTCCTTCTTTTTTTTTTCAAAATATAGATTTCTTAATTATATTACAATACATGAAATATTAATTTAAAAGAAGTTACAACAAAAACAAATAATAATAATAATATCCTTACTATTTAATGGATATATACACATATAAGTAAGTGTACATATGTGCCTACATACACACAGTGCATTTAGCCAGGCACATGCATCATGAATATACATACACTAACATGTCGAGAACAATTCTTAAGCTGGGGACACACTCCACGATTTTCTCAGTGGTTACAGATTCTGAAAAGACCAGGAGCTCACACTAACGACTGGTTTCAGCAGATTTAGTTCTGACGACTGAAAGACTGCGCCTCACACACTAGCAAGATCTGTAACCTGCGACTGACGCCAACCAAACGCAGAAAACTCTGGCCAGAACTAAATGGTAAACAAACATGGAGCTACCTGGGTCGCTGTTGCCGTTGTGTGCAGCTCTCTGTTTGGAAAAAAGGGAAAAGAAAAAAAACATGTCTATGTATCCAGTTTCACTTGGGCAGCGCTCAACTTTCTTCGGTGTTTGCCATGGTTGTTTATGTTTTCTTCTTCTTTAAATTTCCGATTATATTTTCCCACCGCTTCCTGTTTCTTCGTCTGCGTCCTGACGCTGTTTCCTGTTTCCCATCAACTGTTTTTCATCGGCCGCTGGACTCCATGAATTCCCAGTTGGATGTAAACGTCCCACACTACAGGAGTGTGGTCCAGAGTCGGTGTTTGATTGCTTGCGACTGACGTCAGGCCGGGTTTTTGCGGCGCACACACTTAACGACTCGAGTCTTTGAACATCACACACTAACGGATTTCAGGGCCGACTGCTGATTACGATTCCCTGCAACTGTTGTTGACTGGTGAAGACTCGCTGCAACTGGGAATCGTTATAAAATTGGGCAAAAAAATCATGTAGTGTGTCCCCAGCTTTACATGTATAGCAACTTTTGGACCACACCTGAAAGTTAGAAGAATGTCCAGATTTAGAAGTGACTCAGGTTAACCTCTGGACATCTGTGGAAAGAGTCTCCAAATTAGAAAGTAATGGGAGCCAAAGCTTTTGAAAAATGTGACCACGGTTATATTTTTCTAAGGTTAATCGCTGAGTCAAATTTGAAGGTTTAAGGTTTTCAAATGAGAAAATCCACAAAGTCCTGGCTGCTCTGGACGCCAGTGCTGCTGTCATGTTCCATGTCTGTGTCCTGTTTTCTGTGTTTTATTTTGTAGTCTTGGTTTGTCCTCGTGTTTTTCTGATTCACTTCCTGCCTTTTGTGTTTCCCGCCCTCGTGATTACCTGCCCCGCCTTAATGTGTTTCACCTGTGCCTCATCCCAATGTGTGTGTGTTAAGCCCTGTGTTCTCTCCTGCCTTTCGTCGGATCATGGTCGTGTCTTTTGTGAGCTCCAGTGTCTTGTGAGTATCAGTGCATTAAAAGTTTATTTTTGGTCTGCATTTTTGGGTCCTTTCCCCTCCTTGTTCCTCCCACCACGACAACTGCCAGGCCACAGCAGAGGCCGAAAGCTGAAGATGTTCCTCCGCCAGCCGGGCCTTGTATGTGCCGCAGTTGTAGGTCAGCGAATCAGAGCGGATCCTGGTGTCACATGATGCTGTCAGAGAAACTTTAGCTGGTAAAGTTCTGACTGACAGAGAATCACGGATGTCAGTCAAAACAGTTTCTTGCAGCAAGGAGAAAAGTCCATACAAAGCACGGAGTTGTCTGGTGTCAGTGTGCAGTCTGCAGTAACTCTCCACTGCTTATCAGAGCTGCAGCTGTGGCATCTTCATGTGAGTGTCAGTAGCTGCGTTTCCATTACACACATGCGCAAAATTTTATCGATATTCTTGAAATGTCGAAAAAATACAATTTCGCAATTACACTGTTTCCATTGAATCATAGGCGAATAAAAACAAACCTACTCTCGCGATAAGTCATTCAAAAAACATGGCGACGGATGTAAACATTACTTTGATTTACAGCAGATGGATCCATGTTTCAGCCACGGCACCAGCGCTCGTCATCAGCCGTCAAAGGAAACGTCGGCGTCTTCTTCAGGCCATGGAGCGACCGGCCCCTGATACATTTGCCTGGAAACTCCAGACTGATGTCTCTGTGTTATTCTACAGAGAAATCTCAGTCTGGTCACCGCCGTCCGCAGTGGTTTACTCAAATCCCAAGCGTACCGTGCATTTTGATTGGTTTATTTAAGTCACGTGTTCTTCACGAGCAGCGTCACTCGTACGCGTCTCCTCGCCGACAACAATCAAGATGGCGACCGAGGAGCGAGAGTTAGTTTCATTCAGCGTATGGTACGGTAATGTTGAAATAACTCCCTCGTTCCTCCCTCGTGGTTTTACTAATCCATTTGTTTACTTTCTTACTTTCTTGTTGCTTTGTTAACGTCACGTCCGACATTTTCTGATTGGCTAACGCCGCTAGAAATAGAATTGATTGTAAGGCGACCAGACTCATCACTGGTTCAGCGGTGAGTCTGGAATTTCCAGGCAACTTATACATGGGAGCGATTTTACAGAAGAGCTGTGGATTCAACATTTCCCAATGAGACGCTCAACTTTTGCTGAGCTGTGCGATGCTGTGGGGCCAGTATCCGGTCGTTGGTCACGTGACTCGTTTAATTCCACAAAAGTGTTTCCATGGCAGTTTTGCGAAATATGTCAATTTCGATACGCCTGAAAAACCACCTCATCCAAGCGCAAAAACTTTTTTTCGATAAATGCGAGTTTTTTCGAAATTGTACGTGTTTCCTATTAGGCAAATTTATATTCGCAAATCCAATTTGCGCAATTTGATGGTGAATGGAAACGCAGCTACAGTTTGGATGCACAGAGTAAAAACACATCAGTATCAGACACAATATATGAGTTCTTTTACAGCAAAGGTGTCCAAACTTTTTTACTTTTTTTTTGACAGAGTGCAAAAGTTCAAGGTCCAGCAGCTTCCTGATGTTAAGTCACTGAACGCACACACAGTAAAGGTTTAACACTGTTCTATAAGTAATCTATTTTCAAAAGCCAAATAATTATAATTTTCTTTAAGAACACAATCTAAAAAAGTCCCAACAAAATAACATCTTTGAACATAAAAACTGCAATTATTTTTTGTCAAACTAACCTGAAAATACACAGCACAGAAGTAGATGAGATGAACAAAAGCACAAACCAAGCTACAGAAACACTGTACAAAACTGCTGGTGGGCCTTAAGTAATGCATTTTTAATAGAAGCTAAGGGCCACATGAAATCTCAACCTGGCTCCCAAGCTGCACTTTGGACATGTCGGTTTTACAGTGTAACATAATATTCACACAAATACTTCTAACATTTCTGTTTATACTTTAAAATAACTTGAAAGAATGACACATCTCCAGTGGTTATGGATCATGTGACGTGGCTTAACCAACAATGAGTAAAGTAACCAGGAGCAGACAGCAACAATGGCCAAAACGCCAAATGTGAGAGTATTTCAGCTTCTTTGAAAAGAAAATGTGATAAATAAAGCTTCTAATGAATTCAATTTTTTGTTTTTTTTAATGGATCTGGATCTGAGAGGGGGCAGCCTTCACTGTGCACAAACATTCTTGTACCTCATTGTTCTTTGTGTGCTGGAACTTTTGTTTGCATTTGTTAACGAAGTGACAACACGCAGTCGAATTATCCCCAGACTCAACCTCCAATCAGAGCAGAGCGCTGGGTTTCCATGGTGACAGTAAAGTCCAACATCCTGAAGCCAATCAAGTAGGATTTTTTTTCAGGTAAGTTTTCTTATTTATTTAATTTATGATTATTTGCCTGCAGGTGAATAAAAACAACACACAGATTCGGTGCAATCAAACAATGCTTCTAACTTGAGATTGGCCTTGTCTTTCTCTTAGCCATGATTTTTGTGATTGCCACATAAACAGACAAATCTGCATAGATTTCCCTGCAACATGCACGGCAACAGAAGTGAGCGTTGACTTTGCATAGGTCAGTGTGGAAAAGTCTGCATCTCCAAAACATCTGAATTGTGTGTGTGCTGCAAAAACAGAATATTTTTCACAAGGGACATATTCAGATAAGTTGTGCACAGTTTGAAGACAAGAATAGTGCCTTTCCCCATTCATTTTTATGAAAGAGCAAATTTAAAACATTATTTTAGATGTTTTTAGATGTCAGGAATGAATGGTTGTTGTTAAATATTTGTTAAAAATTACTTTGAGTTACTGTGACCCAGATCTGAGTCAGTCCCATTTACTAAAGTGAATATATTAAACGAGGATTTGTGATGATTAATGGATTAAATCAGAGACAAAACTGACAAACTGTTGTGGTGCATCACTGTTTTGTAAATACTTGTCTACCCGGGGACCCTTCTCCAGATCTGAGCCAGGATCCTGGTCAGGAGCACACCCAAGAGCCCCATGTGGTCTGGGAATCGAACCCTGGACCTTCTTCCTGCGAGGCGAGGCTGCTAAACACTTTGACAGCTAATGCTAATATGCTAAAGCTTTGATTTTTTTTGCGCAGACATTGACATTTTGTGTTTTTCCTGATGCATCTGATGAAGAGTCACAGTGGTAATGAAGTACTTAGTTACTTTACTTCAGTACATTTTTCATTCTGTACTTTACTTATTTAATTTTACAAAGGGTACTTATACCTTTACTTCATTACATTTTAGAGCATATATCTGTACTTTTTACTCCACTACATTTTTTAATTGATTTGAAGTACAAAGTAGTTTGAGTTAGGTTTAAAATCATTGCTTAAATACTGTCTACAATGATGACACAGCAAAATCTAAAGTAGTACTCCTCAGAAACATGAAAATAATAAAGACAGAAGAGTTCACCGACAGATTCAGTCTCTTCTTCTGCGCCAGTTAAGCATTAGGTAGCACATGGGTCAGCAGCCGGCCTATCAGGGGCCACGTGCGGCTCTTTGAATCCTCTCGTGGGGCTCTTTTGAGTTTTGATTTGAAAAGTGGCAGCGAGTGGACCTGTCTCCTCTCTGGATGTGTCTGGAGCAGCTGTGGGTCTGCTGGCGTCAGAGCCGTGCCATGGAGACGCGAGGTTGTTCAGAGCAGCGCCCTTCTCTACAGAAAAGCCATGCAACAGTCGGTATGAGAGATGACGACCTATGGTGACTATATCTGACTGAACAGACATGTTTACTGTCTCTGTAGGCTGGTCAGTGCAAACGCGAGCCTTTTTACAGTAAAAGTGAAAGTTCTAATTCACGTCCATCAGAGCCAGTGATCCAAACATTAAACAAATGCATCAGGTCTTGCCTCCAAGTGCCCTTTTGGTCCTTGGTCTTTTTTTTTTTTTTTTGTGGCTTTAAGCCCTCATGTGGCTCTTCATAAGAGCATTTATTCATTCATTAATTATTAATAATTTGAAATAAATGACATCACACGGCCGCCAGCACCTCGTGACCTTTAACCTTTTGCCTCCGTGAGTCTCGTGCCCCTCGCGCAGCTGAAAACAGAGGAGAAAGAGCGGACTGCGGAGCCAATAAAGAGGACTGTTATCATTTTTTTGGTCCTGATTCCAGAACTTAAACCCAGTCCAGTCTCTGGGAATGAAAGAACGGTGAGTGAGGAGTTCGTGTCGCGAGATTTGTAAAACAAAGCCATGAAAGTATTACACACGCACCTTAGATAATTTCTGTTTAAATACAGAGCTTTTAACCGCTGCTTGCTAACCACCTAGATATTTACAAAATGCTTCCATAAAATGCTTTGTGTTTGTTGTTAGCATAAAATCTTTTTATTTTTAGACCGGGTTGCTTATAAATAATGGATTGCAGTTAGCATTTAGGCATTTTAATGCAATTAAATTGCGAGAATTTGCTATAATTGTGCAAAAATACGAACTAGTTGGTGATGGGAGCTGGCAAAATGTGATCGATAAGAAAAACTCTGATGTCCCAAAATCTTGTTCCTACATAACTTATTTAATTTATTACTAGAAATGTCTAAGGACTTCCTCAGTGCTGGGAATAATTCTCATCTTGTCAGAGCATGGATAAAATGACATTATTTAGTTTAGTGTCATGCAGTCTGTGTTTTCTTTACATTTTATATGTTCATTAGTTTTTTATTATTTTCCCAAAATGTTAATAAAAATGTATAGCTTCATCCTTACCGTATTGCAGTATATCATAGTATACACAGAAATGTAACAGTTGTGTGAGAGTCTTGCCTCAGTCCTAACACAACAGTGTTTTAAAATCTGGTTACAGTATGTGCCCCTTTTTCACTTTGAGCACCTGCCCCTGCAGAGGTCTCTGCACCTGCCTGATGTGTAGTGCTCATGGTAGTTACCAAAATATAACAATAAATTCATATTTTCTATGTATTTTGGATGAAAATGCATCCCAGTGCAAGATGCTAGTGTGGAAAAATAGGTGAGGCTTCTGTTTTCGAAGAGCCCGCTTCAGAGACTCGTGTCTAATCTGCTGAGCTGGCCGCCGAAGTAAAAACAGCTCCCTGACACTGCCACCACGCTCAGGTTACACATCCAGTGTGGGCTGATCTGTGCACCCAAATATTTACCTCTAGGTGTCTCAGTCTGTGATGTCACTTCCTTTACTCTCAGGTGCTGTGCATTATCTCACATAAACGAGGGACAGAGAGCTGGAAATGACTCCCTGAAGAAGGCTGTTTGTTGGCCGCTACGCTAAAGATTTTTAAAAACATAAAGCCACATTAAATAAAGGCTTTTTTAACTTCAGGTGGATGAAGAGTGCCTTGTTTTTTTTCTTTATTTTTTGCAAGTTCTTTGTTCCCAAACACCAAAGAGCACCTTCAATACATGAATAACTCATTGATCAAAACTTCCTGAGCACTTTTGACCTTTTCTTCAAAAGGATCGGTACGGCCTTGAGGATCGGGCTCCACAAGGCCGTACCGATCCCGTCAGACCTCGGAAGCTAAGCAGGGCAGGGCCTGGTCAGTTCCTGGATGGGAGACTGCTGGGGAACACCAGGAAGCCGGTGTGAATGTGAGTGGTTGGTGGTGGTCGGAGGTCCGTTGGTTCTGTCAGTCTGCCACAGGGGAAACTATGGCTACAAAACGTAGCTGACCACTGAGTATGGAGTGAATGAAATACCCCTTCCCTTCTGTGTAAAGTGCTTTGGGTGACTCGTGTCATAGTTAAAGCGCTATACAAATACCATTCCCTTCCCCTTCTTTTTTGTGTACACATCCAGTGTGTTTTTAGGTACGAATGAAGCTTGAAAGTGAAAGAAAAGGAGTGACGCCGTGCGCTGGTTGTGTGGCGCGAGCCTGCAGTTACCTGTAGTGCACTCGTACAGGCGCATGCATGGATCCAACTGATCACAGCTGAAATTTACTCACATTATTGTTTTGGCTGCTGTGGCCCTGGTTACTGTGTTATTTTTTTAAGCATTTCTCTGTTATTAATTAATTGTGAATAGCGCCTTAAAGTTCCAGTCCTTATTATTTTGTTGTCAGTATAAATCAAATCAGAATTGCGGCTCTTTCAGACTTGTATCCAGTGTGAAAAGAGCAAAAATGGCTCTTCTGGTGATAAAGGTTGCCCTGAGTTAGCAGCATAATTTTCAGCAAAATCCCCCGCATTCACAAGTTCTCAGTATTGTGTGATAATACTTTTACTTTTTACTCACAAATACATTTGAAAGTAAGTACTTTTATACTTTTACTTAAGTAGAAATTTCCATGTGATACTTCTTCTTTTCTTCCATTGCTGAAGAGTTGTGAAGGAATAATGACTCAGTGCAGGCTTTCTTCAGTACGGCATTCTTTGAATCTCTTTTTACTAAAACAACCATAGGCTACTGCGCCAGAGGAAAGAAGAACTGTTTCCATTCATTAACCTCTGGAATCGCTGTTCACCTGCAGTACGTCTGAGCCCAGGGGCCCACCAAACACAGGCAGAGTCAGAGTTTAAAGGCCACTGGGGGAAATGAACCCATGACTTTGCTGTGAGGCCTCTGTACAGCTGCTTTCATTAAAGTGTTTCCATTCATTAACAAAAACCCTTGAATGAAGATCCAAAAATACTAGAAGTAAAAATACTAAATTATTACTTGGTTAAAAAACATATAGAGTATAAATGGAATATTGCTTTTACCACAGTGATTACTAATACCACGTCACCTCAACTACTACTACTACTACTACTATTACTGTTACTACTGACACTATTACAACCACTAGTACTACCACTACTGTTATGACTACTAGTACCTTTACTACTTCAACTACAAGTACCATTACTATTGCTACTAATACTAATATAACTGCTGCTGTCACTACTAATGCTACTGATGCTATTGCTACAACTGCTACTACTATTACTACAGATACTGCTATTACAACCACTACTGTTACTACTAATACTACTACTGCTACTATTACTACAAATATGGCTACTGCTACAACTACAACTGCTGCTACCACTACTACAGCTACTATTACTACTATTACTACTACTACTGCTATTACAACCACTACTGATACTATTAATACTACTACTGCTACTACTACAACTGCTACTACCATTACTACTAATATTACTACTACTTCTATGACAACCACCACTAATACTACTTGGTTACTTGCTATCTCCACGACATCTACCACTACTACTACTACTACTAATACTTCTACTGCTACTTCTATTACTTCCCACTTTGCCCCCAACCTCAAGAACACTGTTTTCCTTTAGAGATTATTTGCTTAGAGAGTAATTACTTGAGAAACATCAACACATTTTCTCCATAAACAGTTTCCAGTAAAAGTGTGTTTTGTACTATTATCGGAAACAATATTTTATTCAAAAATATCCTCAGTATCCACCACTAATGAGCGTATTTTTCCTCTCTCTGCGTATACTGGCCGTGACACTGTGGGCCGTCAGCAAAGTGAAACTAATGACTTAAACATGTCTCTCACTTCATCGTCTCAGACAAAAGCATTACTGCCGTATAGTTTAGCATTGCTAATTCACAGCTAACGGCGGCCGAATGCTAATGACCCCATCCCGCGGGAATTGGCTCGGTGTTGGTTCAAGTTCAGCGTTACCAATTTACGCTCGATCTGCTTAAACGGGGAAATGAATTCAGGATTGAAAGGCAGTGCTTTCCTAACAGGTTTGCACAGTAACATGCTAATTTTATATCCATTCTCCTTGATAATGCGGGCAGGGATTAATGGTCTAAATAGATAGACCAGTGTTGTATTCGTTATGTATATGGCTGCTAATAAGGTCACTGAAAACACACTTAAAGGTGCTATGAGCAGTATTTGTTTCATAAAAATGACCCACACGAGAGCCAAGATATGAGGTAAACATGCTTAAATCAAATATTAGTTTTACTGATAACAATGGAACAGTTGATTTATTAACAATTAAAATATATTTTGCACATTGGCCAAGTTGTTTTTGTTTGCATTTTTTGTTTTGGTTCTAAAGCTGCATTGCCAATCGTCCAATCAGAAAAGAGATCATTGTTTTGATTTAGACTGCAGTACTGCTTTCAAACCAGTACGAGCGCTGCTGCTTACAGTAGCTTTACAGGGTTCCTGCAAGTATCAGCAAGTCTAATTTATTGCTTTTTAATGCCATTTTTAACATTTTTTTAATGCCACAAACATACACTCGCGGCAGCTTAAAATGTCAAAATCTATTTGCAAGTATAGTTGAAAGTCAAACAGCCGATGTTTGGTGCTTTGGTCCTGCTGGAAGCAAACTTGTTCCATCTATCACACTGGTGTAGGCTACGAAAAGCTAAATTATTATTTATAAATACATATTTATATTCATGAATAAAACTAATAATGTCTGTGATTTTACTCCAGAGCAATTTAAAATTTTAGTACCTGTTGGAATCAAATGTAATTATTTTTAATGCCATTTAAGGCCTTAATTTTAGCAAAATCAATTTAATGACTTTGGCGTATTTATTTCATTTTTTCTTTTGGAAACTTGTCATTTAGTCTGCATTCTGCCTCTTTGAATAGTTTTCCTTGGAGCTGTACAATTTCTTTTTGTCTGTAGGGTTCAAATTTTGCGACTACGGGACATGGCTGTTTTTGGGGTTTTTGCCCCATGCCGTGGATGCAGTGGAAGGTAATGCCATTGACTGTTTTGTGGCAGGTTTTAACTGATTTACCATAAAGTTAAATCACTTCCTGTGATTTGCATTTACAAGAAACGCTCAAGTGTGAAGAAAACAATTGTAAACTGTAGAGGAAATGTAGTTCCAGTCTACAATCTACATTGAATCCGTTACGACCTCTGCAAGAAAAACACAAATGAAGTCAGTGTGTGGCTGGCTTTGTTGCAGTACGTCTCCGTGTCCGGCGCTTCGGCAGAAATACGTATCAAGTCTATTTTTGTTGGATGCTGGAGCCTTCATGCTTATAGCTGAACAGAGCAAGGTCAAGGTCAAAGTTTATTTATATAGCACATTTAACAACAGCCACTACTGCCCAAAGTACTGTACAGGATCAATGAAACACTGTGAAAATAAAAGCTAAATAGACAGAATTAAACTAATACTAAAAACAAAATTTATGACTACACTGCAAAAAATCAATATCTAGCATTAGTTAAAATTACTTGAATTCAGATTATTAACCTTGATTTGAGTAATGTTTTATTAAATTAGATTTATTTACTAATATGTCTAGATGAATTGACTTGTTTCAAATTATTTCTGTCTTAATTTTAAGCCATTTTTACTTATTTCAAGCAAAATTATCTGCCAATGGGGTAAGTGGAATTTTGCTTGAAATAAGTAAAAATGGCTTAAAATTAACACAGAAATGATTTGAAACAGGTCAAATAACCTAGCCTAGTAAGTAAATAAATCTAATCTAGTAAAAAAATACTAAAATCAAGGTTAATAATCTGAATTCAAGTAATTTTAACTAATGCTAGATATTGATTTTTTGCAGTGTAAACACTAAAAACAGAAATCAAATAAAAACAACTAGACTAAAATATAGTAAACAATAAAAAAAAAGTCCAGCTCAGCTTGTGCAAAAGTGCAAAGAAGTGTGTTTTTAGCAGCGATTTGAATATTTCAATGGATGTAGCAGCTCTAATGTGCAAAGGGAGAGTGTTCCAGAGTTTGGGACCTGCTACTGCAAAAGCCCTGTCTCCTCTGGTTTTGAGTTTAGTCCTGGGGCAGTCTAGAAGCAGCTGGTCAGATGACCGCAGTGCTCTGACCGCAGTGTGCAAAGTCAGCATTTCTGTTCAGCTCATTCAGGGATTTAAAAACAAACAATAAAATCTTAAAGTGAATTCTCAAAGCAACAGGCAGCCAGTGGAGATTCAATAGCACAGGTGTAATGTGATCCTGGCGCCTCTTCTCTGTGAGCAGACGTGCAGCCGCCTTTTGGACTAATTGGAAGCGGCGGCTTGAGGATTGGTCAAGGCTATAGTATAAAGAATTGCAATAGTCTGTTATCAGTGCATGCGCTACCTTTTCCAGTTGGATAAGAGGTAAGAAAGGCTGAACCTTCCCAAGAAACTTGAGCTGAAAAAAGCTATTTTTAATCACAGAGTTTATCTGTTTGTCCAGTTTAAATTAACTATTGATAAAAACACCAAGACTTTTGACAAAAGGGCGGCAGTAAGATGACATTTGTTTAAAAACAGAGCCAGAAAGATCAGACTCGCCGAAAATAACAATTTCAGTTTTTTCATCATTCAGATTTAAAAAGTTCAATGACATTTATTTTATTTCAATTAGGCATTTTTGGAGTGCTTCTATTGAATCCGTCTTTGCGTTAAATGGTAAATAAATTTGGACAACATCAGCAAAGCAATGAAATGAGATCTTATGTTTTTCAAAAATAGATCCCAAAGGCAACATATTCAATGAGAATAGGACGGGGCCTAAAACTGACCCTTGGGGTACACCACTGTCAAGAGGGGCTTTTTCAGAGTTAAAAGGTCCAGGATTAAGACCTGTTTGTCAGATATGATCCAAACCACTTGAGTGCTGTACCTTTAATGCCTGCACATGGCTCAAGGACGAGACAGGAGAATCTTATGGTCAACAGTGTCAAATGCTGCAGTAGCACCAGCTTCCACAGTCGTCAAAAAAAGATCATTAAAAAAAATTAAAAGAACAGTTTCTGTACTGTGACAAGATTTAAAAACAGATTGGAATTTTTCAGAAATGTTATTGGCGTTAAGGTGCAACTGGAGATGAGCATAGACCACATTTTCTAAAACTTTAGATAAAAAAGGTAGTTTAGAAACTGGCCTGTAGTTTGACAAAACAGAGTGGTCCAAATTGTGTTTTTTCAAAAGGGGCTGCACTATGGCATTCTTTAGGGTCCACTGAAAGAGACATATTTATCAAGTTTAAGATACAAGGCCCAACAGAGTCAAAAACTTCTTTAAAAACCCTGGCTGGGAGATATGTAAGGGGCAGTATGAAGGTTTTAGACTTTGAACAGTCTCGATAAGAGATATAGGCTCGAAATCCAGAAAAACAACTGAGCACAAAGGTATAACACTAAGATCTAGTGCAGAACAGAAAGTTGAAAACCGGATGCCAGAGACCTTATCCAAGCAGATCAAACCAGACAGGAAGTCAGACCCATGATCAGTGAAAAGGATCCGGTAAAGTTTAAAATAAAAATGCCTCTGCAGTCTCGTTCATATCGCAATACATTACGTCTTAACTGAGGACACGGGTCACAAACAAGATCTGACAACATTAAAACTGAGTAAAAAGAAAGTATTTATATACCTAGCGGCCTTACCCAGGGTTGAAGTATATATTTCTGTGACTTTTATGCTTCAACTTTGGTTAAATCTCTGAATAATCTCCAAATGAACGGGAGCTCGTGATCAGAGGTAAACGTGGCTAAAAAGTAAGTACTTGTACAGATATTACTGACAGTTACTGGACTAAATATGAAGGTATGAGACAGAAAAGACTTATATTTTGCTCTCGTGGGTCAGCTGACATGCTCCCGGCAGTCAGTGTTTAGATTGGGGCTGTTACGTCATTGTTTTCAGTGAGTCGCTGTTGTTTCCACAGTTTACATAGAGCGGAGCGGCTCTGAGCCGCTCCCACTGTGAGACTAAAACACCATCTCCAGCATTTTTCAAAAGATTGCGGATTTGGAAAACGGAAACCCCATCCTCGTGGAAAAGAAAGGCCAAGCCGCAATCAAACCTTTGCAGATTTGGCAAAATGTCGCCGAATCAGTCTCTAACTGAAAACTTAATTGTCTCTCCTGCTGAGTTTACAAGTGGAGGATGGATTCTGCCATGGTTTTATGATCGGCAGTGACAGAGAAAAGTTGTGAGGTATAGTGAGACAGCGGTGTGTTTAAGGATGTGTTCAATCAAACTCTGGTGTGCTTCCTGGAAAAGTCTGGTTCGTTTGAGCAGCTGTGAACACACAAAAAGACTCAGGTGCGCACCAAACAGGTGAACTCTGGTCCTCCTGAAATCAGAGGTCTCAGCGCGGTGTGATTTAAGCTCTGGAGCACAATAAACTACGGATTAATGCCAAGGAGTGGACTGTTCAGCAAGGGCATAGAAACATACGAGCATCTGAGTGACTATAATATAAAAAGAAATGTACTGTAAATAAAATGTTTTTAAAAAGTTTAACATAAGCAAACAAATGTAAAAACACTGCTAAAACAACAGAGATTTCATATTCAGCGAGTCCACAGCAAAAGGTAATACTTCATTAAATATTAATTAAAGTGCATGATCTTATTAGGATATATGGAACTGAAGAGGCAGACTTTTGACCCACAGATGAGCAGAATTTTTTCTTCCCAATGTTAACTCGAGTATGAACACACTCAAAATTTGTTCTTCCTGATGTACCTTGAGTGCAATCCTGGTTTCCGGTCTGGCAAGTCTATTTTCTATTGAAATGAACTTTTCTCAAATTTTTTTGCCTGGAAAATCCAGACTGATATGTCTCTGTATTATTCTACAGAGAAATATCAGTCTGGTCACCGCCGTCCCCCGTGGTTGGATTCAAATCCCAACCGTACCGTGCATTTTGTTTGTTTAAGTCACGTGGTCGTCGCGAGCTGCATCCTCAACAACAACAATCAAGATGGCGCACAGAGGAGCCGAGTTTGTTTCATTCAGTGGTAAATTCCGTTTTAAACGACCAAAAACATATCGAGTCATTAAAACTACAGCAGCTTACAGCACTAGAAGCCTTTATTTAAAAAAAAAAAAAGATGTTTTCACGTTGCGCTCTTTCTCGTCGCTTTGTGTCACGTTCACCATTTTCTGATTGGCTCACTCCGTTGTCAGTTTACTCAGGTTTGCTTCACTCTAGAAATCGAATTGATTCAATGGCGACCAGACTCATCCTCTGGTACAGAGACTGGAATTCCCAGGCAACTAATTTCTGGGTTGTTAGATGCTTTTGGTGGTGTGTCCGTGCTTGAAAAATATACCGTTTGAGATCATTTTTTGGTGTTTTTATGGCTGGAGTTTGATTTACCTTGTCTTTTGTGGCATTTTAGAGTGTAGTTTTCCAAGTCTTCCAATGTGTATGCACCTGTACCACAGTTTGAGAACTGCTGATGTAAGTCTTAACTATGATTTCAACAATTAAAAAGGTTCAGCACTTAATGGCACCGAGGAGAAAAGTGCCTATTCCAGCTATTAACATAGAAAAAAGGCCACCAGAATGAAAAGGACCAAAAATGGATACACATAAATATTGTTCTGACAACTGAACCCACCCTGCTTTGAGTTTATTTACCAGTGTTACAATCAGCTGTGAACTCCAGTACACAGAGAGCAGGGCTGCAGCAATGGATCAACTCGAATTAAAGCCTCATGAATAAAACATTTGCCGTTGGGCCACAGATGAACTGATATAGTTTTCATCTCACAACAAGGGCCCCATGTTTTACACGGAGCTCAAACAAGGACAGCTTTCAGGCAAATGCACGGTGTAAAGATGAACCAGAAAATTACAAATTATCCAACCAAGTCCAACATTACAGAGTATTTCATCAACAATAAGCAGAGGAGGATGAAGGACTTACTGGTTAGCCCTGGTTTAATGCTAGTTTAGACCTGGTTAAGTTTAGCCGTGGTTAAGTCATTTTATAGTCCTAGGTTAGTGTTTGTTTCGACCTGGTTTAGTCCGGGTTTAGTTTTAGTTTGGACATGGTTTAGTTCTAGTTTAATCCTGGTTTAGTCCAGGTTTAATTTTATTTTGGACTTGGTTTAGACCAGTGATTCTCAACTGGTGGATCGGGACCTAAAGGAGGGTTGTGGAACCATTTTCAGTGGGTTGCGAGCCTTTGCCAAAAAAAAAGAGAAAGAAAAATATTAATTAAAAAAAGTTATGTTAGTGTTACAGCTAAAGTTGAAGTGAGCGCTGCTTAATTCTCCTCAAGCACAAAGTCTTTCAGTATTTACCTCTGAAAAGGTCGTCAGAAGAAAAGTAAATGATGTATACTTGAATCCTTTTGCATTTCACTTTTTTATTTCATGTATTTTGTATTATTCTGTCTCAGCTTCAATTAATTTATTTAGTTGAAATATCTTTTTTATTTGGGCTGCGGCTTTTCATTTTAGGATGATGGTGGGTCCCGGAGTGAGACGAGTTGAGAACCACTGGTTTAGACCTTAGTCCTGTCCTCACTTTGTCCTTGTTTAGTAAATTTTTTTTTCTTTTAGTTACGACTTTGTTCCTCAGTTTAGACCTGGTGTAGTTCTAGTTTATACCTGACTTAGTCCTAGTTTAGTCCTGGTTAAGATCTGGTTTAGTCCTTGTTTATTCCTGGTTTAGTCTTAGTTCAAACCTAGTTTAGACCTTGTTTAGTCCTGATTTAGTGCTGGTTTAAATTTGGTTTAGTCCTAGTTTTAGTCCTGTTTTAGTCCTAGTTTAGAGCCGTTTTAATCTTGGTTAAGTACTCTTTTAGTGCTGGTTCAATCCCAGCTTATACGTGGTTTAGTCTTACTTTAATCCAGGTATAGTCCTAGTTTTGTTCTTTTTAGTAATGAATAGTTAGTCCCAGAGTTATCCCTTGGTTTAGACCTAGGTTAGTGCAGATTTAGGCTCATTTTTATTCCTGAAAGAGACTTCTTAGAAAGCCAGAGACTTCCTTAGGTGGTAGTTGGTGTACAAAGTTTTTTCAGTAAAAGTATGTGTGTTATTTTCCACCTCTGGCTGAAAGCCTGGACTTGATGTAACAGTCTGTATCTTCTGTTGGATCTTATCACATCTTCAGAAAATTAGTGCAGCATTAGAGAAACAGGGAACCTTTAAATGACTTTATAAAATGCAGATAAGACGTTTGCGAGTTTAATAAGTTTTTCCTGAAGCTTTCGAGTCAGCGCTTTATCGGTGATCTCATCTTTTATCTGGAGCCGAGCCAAAAATAAACCCATGGACTGCTCGTTCGCGTCGGTGGAAAGAAAAAGTGTGTGTTTTCTGAAGATAACGTTCAGTAATCAGATTTAGCTCCGAGCTCAGTGTCCTTGTTAGCACTCAGCCTTTTCTCGGAGTAGCACAAGCCTTAAACAGAACTATTATTCCCACAGTCTTCAAGATACTGTTTTCCAGGACACTTTTTGCAGAAGTGATGACACACTGCACATTACTCAGAAAATCCTTTCAGAGATGCAGTTATTGTTGATTTATTTATTGGTAGCTGGACTTGACCAACCTGCCAACAGTGGATGGATGTTAACTTTGGCAGGTAACAAATTCCTCCCCTTCGGACAGTTTGGCTGGTTGGATATATATTTTCAAATAATAATAATAACATTAATAATAATAATGCATTGGTCTTATACAGAGCTTTTTTGTAGTCACTCAAAGTTGCTTTACACTTTTATTATTTAATCACTCTCAGTCAGTAGTGAGCTACTTCTGTAGCCATAGGCGCTAATTTTTGTTTTTCCCTGTGGATGCTCAGCCCCCTCTCCACAACCCCATTCACTCCACAGTATTACAGTATTGGGCTAAATCTACTGAAATTACCATTTCACCAACTTGAATTGGCAACAAGACCCATCTTTAATCATGCTGATCATAATAAATATAATTAGCCTAATTAGGTGATATAATTAGTAGAAAGTATTAAGTAATAATAGAAAAGTTACTTTTTGTATAAATGCCTGTGGCACACCAGGCTGTGGTGGGGGAAGTATGGTGCACTGACCTCTGTCCTCTGGCTTCATCTGCTGCTCATCTATCACTGTCATTAATATTATCACATATTCTATATCTCCAATCAGTTCATAGCTATTCACAGGTTGTCCCTCTCTCCCGCTCCCCTCTGGGGGAGTGGGGACTGTTTCAGATGCCCTGGCTGCTGGCAGATGTCCCAGTGATGATTGGATCTTAGCTGACCCCATCTGTGCTCCTGTCCCGACCTGTGGGCCCTCAACCTCACCCCCACTCCCCTGGACCCCTACCTCACCCCCAGTCCCCTGGACCCCTACCTCACCCCCGCTCCCCTGGACCCCTACCTCACCCCCGCTCCCCTGGACCCCTACCTCACCCCCGCTCCCCTGGACCCCTACCTCACCCCCGCTCCCCTGGACCCCTACCTCACCCCCGCTCCCCTGGACCCCTACCTCACCCCCGCTCCCCTGGACCCCTACCTCACCCCCGCTCCCCTGGACCCCCTACCTCACCCCCAGTCCCCTGGACCCCTACCTCACCCCCACTCCCCTGGACCCCTACCTCACCCCCAGTCCCCTGGACCCCTACCTCACCCCCACTCCTCTGGACCCCTACCTCACCCCCACTCCCCTGGACCCCTACCTCACCCCCAGTCCCCTGGACCCCTACCTCACCCCCACTCCTCTGGACCCCTACCTCACCCTCGCTCCCCTGGACCCCTACCTCACCCCCAGTCCCCTGGACCCCTACCTCACCCCCAGTCCCCTGGACCCCTACCTCACCCCCGCTCCCCTGGACCCCCTACCTCACCCCCAGTCCCCTGGACCCCTACCTCACCCCCAGTCCCCTGGACCCCTACCTCACCCCCAGTCCCCTGGACCCCTACCTCACCCCCAGTCCCCTGGACCCCTACCTCACCCCCAGTCCCCCGTCTGGATGAGGCCACCTGCTGCATCCTTACAGAGCTGAACTATAGATGAGTAATGGACTAACTCCTGACACATGTTGTCTGTCCGTCCTGGGAGAGGATCTCTCCTTCAATTTGGGCTCCATAAGGTTTCTTCTTTTTTCCCACAGCGGGGTTTTTTTTTTAGGAGTTTTTCCTTACTGAGGAGGGTCTAAGGACAGGAGTGTCCTGGGTCTGTTTAGTTTAGTGTAGTTATTGTTTGTGTTGATTGTGTTTATGTTTGATCAACTGTTTGTGACGCCCTGTGAGGCGACTTTTGTTGTGATACTGGGACATACAAATAAAACTGAATTGAATTCAGTTTTGAAATTGAATTGAATTAACACAAATCACAGACTCATGTAAGATCAGTTCCTCCTGCAGTGTCCACCTCTGTCTCCACCACCTGTCTGTCCTCAGCCCTGTCAGACTCTTGTCTCTTGGCCTCTCTGCCATCAAATGCCCCAAAATGCAGTCTTGTTGTATTTGCGAGAAAGTTCAGTCAGGTTTACCTTCTGATCTCGCGCTTTGCACTGAGGATGGGTTAAACCATTTTTGCAGACGGGGGACTGCACAGTTCATAACTCACACCAAACACATGCGTCTCGGCCTTGAACAGGTTAAAACACGAACAATGTGTCAAGTTGTGACAAGTTTGTTTTATTGGTTAAAAAAACAAGACAAAATGATAGAAATGGCCCCAGGCTGTGTGAGAAGAGACTGGGCTGTTGTATCAGCAGGTTATTAAGGAGTTAAGCAACAGAAAGGAGTTTCCCTGTGCTCTGAGTGAAGCAGGAGTCTGTGGCTGCTGTCTTTGTCCCCCGCTGCAGCACGCCACTGTCCCTCTGTCTTCACAGCTGTGTCTTTGTGTCACATGGAGCAGAGAACTGTCTCTGTTACTGCAGAAGTACGGGGAGCATGTGTTTTCCACCGCCAACAAAATCATGGGAACGTATATTTTGCCATGCATCCAGTGTGCGTTGTGCTTAATGAGTGAGGTGACGGACCAGTGCTGTGACAGAGGCAACAACTCTCTGTCCACGCTCAATCAAGTTTGGCTTTTGAACTGAGCCAAGTGCGATCAGAGAATATCCCCCTGGGTGCTCACACATTCCAGTGGGTGCTCTAGCCCCGCAGCACCCACAGGATCGGCGCCTATATCTGTAGCCACAGCTGCCCTGGGGCAGACATTATGAAAGCAGCTGCGCCTAAGGCCAGTCTGCGCCTCTCTGACCACCAGGAGCAGTAGCTACAGTGGCCAGGGAACAAAAAAGGAGACCGGAGAAAAGGAGCTGAAAAAAAACAATTCAATCCAAATGAGCTGTGCGCGAGCTCACAGAAACACTTCTGATTGGCCGAAACTGCAGCCTGACTTCTTTGACAGAGGGAGACAAACTCGCAGCACATCTACTGAAAACTTTTCTGGATTCACAGATTTGCTTTTTTCAACTCTGCGACTATGTTAATGTTAAGTCAGAGCCTCAATGGAGAAGCCAAAGCAATTAGCATTAGCAATAGTATTAGCTAATAAATTAGCTTATGCTTTTGAAAATGGATTAGCAAATGGAATAAGCAACTGTGCAATGAAATAAAAATTTAAAGTTGGTATTATTAAATACATTTATAATCTATCTTTTAAAAGGACATTGCAAATCAATTTAGTAAATTTAATAATAAATGCAGAATTAGTAAATGTATTTTTAATTGTAGTTTAGAAGATATTTTAACAATTGCTCTTTTAATTTGAAGATGAATAAATGAAAACATAAATACAATTATTATTATTATTATTAAAAACAATTATTATTCTCTCTCTAGTGTCATTTAAAAGTAATTTTATTAAGTACTGTATTTTTATTCACGTGGTCCAAAACAGCCTTTATACTTGACTACTGGGGTTAGTAAAATATGGGCCATATAGAGATTTACACCATGAAAGGTTGAAACAAAGATGTGAAGAGTTAAGATTGGTCGACGGCTTGAATGAAAGAGAAACGTTGTATTCAAAATAAATAAACCTTCCTGTAATAAACATTGTTACGGTGATATTTGGAGCACTGTTGTTTACTCTCTGTCTGGGTGTGGTTTATCTCTCGGCCTGTGAGCTGGTAAACACCTCCACAGACAAACACAGTCCATAAACAGTACCAGGTCCGGAGATCGCAGTGCTGTCCTGTTTGTCCAGAAGTTTGTGTGAGCCACAGATGACAATATCCAGGATTAGTCTCCATGGAAACGGAGAAAGACGCAGCAAACTCCTCGTGACTGACGAACGCAAGGGAGAAGAAGGGTTTTAATGGGATTTTACAAGATGTTATTGTTCTCAGAAGCACAGCAGAGATATGGGTGCGTATGGACTCTTCCACAAGTGATGTATGACAGCAGGAACAAGTGGCTGCTGTTTATGTGTTTGTTAAAATTTACTCTGAATAAGCATCCACATCTGACAGTCAGGTAGTTCCATTTACTTATTACAGTAGGGTTAATGGTGATTGATGGACAAAATTGAACAATGACAAACTATTGTGGTCCAACACAGCTCAGTAAATCCTTAAACAGCAAAAAAAACTGTTATGTAGCATTTAGCTTATGTGCTAATTTTAGAAGCTAACTGCTACGTTTAATAAGATGGCTCAAAACTCACTTAATGCACCCGCTAATATTTTCTAACCAGGTTCTGATATTGATTATATTTTGCTAAATCCTCCAAAGAAAACATGTAACTTATTATAGCATCATTCTTAGGAACACAGCAGTATTAAATAGAAAGTACTGTATGCTGTTTGTTTCTTCAGTTTGAGTAATTTTCAGGAGAATCTTTCTAATAGAGATTGAGAACTTATGTCATGAAACGATCGTTGAGCAATGAATCTGCCTCGTGAGGGGTCACAGACAGGAAAATACCATCGAGTAGTATTAAGAACAGCAACATAAAAAGAAATCAAGCCTTGAAACAACTCTTTTACTGCTTTGTCACTCTTGGTGAATATTTATCACACACTTAAAGTTACACTGTGTAACTTTTCTCCTAAATATGTGGGGCATGACTTGTTTTTGTGATTTTTTGAGCGATTATAAGGCCTGAGGTGCTGTTGCTCCGAGCGGGGCTTCTGTTCTGAGAAACCGCCCTCGCAACTTGGCCGGGAGCGCTCCGCTGTTCAGGAAGAGTCACGTGACAGGGAACGACTTGAGGCGCAGTATAACCAGGAAGCTACTTTTAGCGTTGTTATTTTCGCCAGTTCGTCAGGGCCGAAGGACACAAGAAGATGAAGACAATGTCGGACGAGGCAAGAAAAAGAAAATGTGAAAGGGACCGCACCAGATCGCAGACAAGAGTCAACATCGGACAGACTTTTGCTCGCTGGCGTCAGATGAGAGACAGAGAAGGCTGCAAATCAGATCACGTTTTTGCTTCTTTATTGTTGGGCAGGTAAATTAGCCTCTTTATTTTTTCTTTAGAACGTGCTTTTTCATACAGTTATTAGTTGTTTTTACTGCGACCATTGCACGATATTTGTTGATAAGCTAACGCTAGCGCTAACTCTATAGAAGATCCAGTCCAAACTTCCAAAGGTAGCAGCAGGTCAACTAAAGTTGAAACAATGATGGAAATAGACGCACGCTCGCACAGTTTCAGAAGGAGGAGGGGCCCTAGTGTTTACGTTTTGCGATGGTGCAGTGGCAGCTGTGGCCTCTAGAGGCGCAAGACCGGGAATCTTACACAGTGTAACTTTAAGTATCACAATACTTTGTGTGAATGCTAACTCCAGTCATTTACCTCCTAAATTGCCCCATAGTTTTACTGTTGAAAATAGCTTGTGTGACCACCGATGTGACGTCAAGTTCCCGCTCTCTAGAGCAAAATGTCTCAAGTGAAGGCTTTCTATATGAATGATCTGTGCAATATATAACATAATAACTCACAATAAACATTAAAGCTCCCTTATTCTGCTTTTTTTTAGCTTTTAACCATGTTAAAACTACCTGGAGTAGTTTTGTTTCATTCACGTTTGAGTAATCCTGTATGCTGAGGCGGTGCCCTTCTAACAACCTGAAAACGCCCGGTCTCATGGCTCTACATAGACACAAACCACAACACAGACAGAAACCAGGAAGTGCTCCTGCGCGTTTCTAAAGCCCATACACCATCACCGAATTCGTTCTTTCAGCCTTAAACCTCCATCACTACGAAGCATCTCATTTATCTATCGCAGTCATGTCCAAAGTGCGGCCCGGGGGCCATTTGTGGCATGGGTCGAGATTCCATATGGCCCTCAGCTTCTTTGACAAAATGTATTACTTATGGCCCATCAGTGTTTCCGTAGCTTGACCTGTGCATTTGTGCATCTCTCTGCCTGTTGTCTTCTAACTCGTTGGTCGGGAAATACTTTTGCAGTTGTGTCTCTAGATTATGCAACAATTTGTATAAAAGGTCAGTGCAAGTTTTGTATGGTTTGAAGTATTAGAAATTCTGTCATTACTCATAGTAGGCGTTAAAATATGACTTAGAGGAGATGTTTACGTTCAAAGATATTATTTAGTTGTCAAAGAAAAGAAAGTATAAGTTTATGGCTTTTGTAAAAAACATCAGTAAGGACTGTCGGCTCTCGGACCTTTACACATCTTCAAATCTGGCCCTCTTTGGAAAAAGTTTGGACACCCCTGATCTATCTGTTAGCCTCATATTGCTAAATAGCCATTTTATGCTCTGTCCATTCCCCACCATTGCCAGCAGGGGGCAACAGACTTAATCCAAGCGTTCACTGCAAAGTCAAAGTAACAGCTCCCCAAAATAAGACGTTCTCCATACATACACATTATTTGAAGTTATAAAAATGTAAAATACCAATGCAAAGGTGTCAAAAACTATTTCAAAAAGCCTAAAAAAAACACAATATATTTAAAAAATACATGAACAGTGATAGAATACATATCTCATAATGTTCTTTGATGGCCTTTGACCTGTTAGATTTAAGTTTTCAAGCCCTGGGAAAGTTCACTTGTTTTTCACAACAAGTTAATGTGATTGGATGCACTAAAACGATGCTAATTGCTGTGGGCAGAAAATCAGCCTGCCACCAGCAGCTGCTAATCACCAGACCTTCATTAACTGTTTATTAGGAGGTTGGGGGGGGGGGGGGGGGGGGGCATGCATTTTGAAGAGATGGAAAAAATCCAGCCATAGGGCGGTCACAAGCCCAAATTAAGGGTTAGAATTGTCTCAGAAAGGCCAAATCAGAAAGGAAAAGGCAGAAGGAAAGATGAATTTAAAGAGATACAAAAACTATTTTAAAAGTACTTCATTCTTGGAGCCTTATCTTCTGTTGGATGTTACATTTGTGTTGGATCTCTCTCGTCTCTGCTCCTCGGTGTCTCGTTGTCGTTAGATTGAAATCCCATTACAAAGCTTTCCCTTCTCCTCGACGTGTTTCTGTTTCTCTCGGCTTCGCTCGTCTCGTCTCTAAATAAACCTCATCAATCTGCCGCTTCCTCAAAGTCTTCAGAGACGCTCCCATCATGCACCGCTGCGTCTCCGACTCAAGCCCCGGCCCAATCCGGGGGACTGGAAATCTCAATCCAAGCACGAGATCTGCTCCAGAAAAAAAGAAAGAAAAAAAAACAGGTACGAGGCAGGGCTGTGTTTTCGCTGTGTCCTAGATTTACTTTGTGTGTGGGCAGACAATGTGACAACAGCAGACTTGGTACAGCGGTTTGTGGCTTTGTGTTTTTACAGTAATAAGACATTGACATACATTTTAGGGCGATACTGCAATGTTTACAACACCAAGTACATCACTATTAATAGCAATACTGTGTACATACAAATACAAGCAGAGTATGTGCTTTCATGTATTTTCAGACCATTAAGTGAGTTTGTGATTCTTGCTTTTCGCTCTTAAAGCCATTGTAGGTAGTGAGCGGAAAACTGACTAGAGGGCGCTGTTTTGTGAGTGGCAGCATTATATCCCGCCCTCAAACCATGGTCACGGTCTTTTAGAACGGCAGTCAGTGAGAAGGTGTGGATGCCAGATCAAATGCCGCTCCAATATTCAGTTCTCTAGTTTTAGCTCTTTCTCCGTCTAACCTCTTTTTGTTTTCTTCTTTCTCTAAAACAGTTTTTGTTTTTCTAACGAAGGCAGCAGTTGGTGCAGGAGGAGTCGGCTGCAAGGTCTCTGCCATGATTGCGACTGCTTTCCCAGGAAGACGACTCCTGTTGCAGAAGGTGCACGATCGCGACAGTCAGACTTTGAGTGGCAGCCACTCCCACCAATAATCACACAGAGCCGTTTTGCTCCGAATAAAATTTTATAAAAATGTAATTATTTTTAAATCGAAAATTCAGATTGGATTTTATTTGTTTTTATCTGAACCCACTCACTGTTCTGAGGGCTATTTATTGGTAAAAAACGTTTTTAATTTCATGACAAAATATGTTTAAAAACCCTATTAACTACAATGGCTTTAAAGCTGCACTACCTGATTTCTTTTTCCTTGTATTTTGGTAATGATAATTATTTAGTGCCCTAACCCAGATTGGATTTTAGGCAAAGTTAATAAGAGGATGAAAACTTTGCACATCAATTACTTGGGATGGCCAAAAGTACATCAAATAGTAAAAGTTTCCGCACACTGTCAAACTTGCAAATGTGAGTTTATTAGGACTCAACAAGCAAAGCACCGGGCGCTCATGAGGCAAAACAAAACAAAGAAATTGTTTGATGAAGGCCAAGTGCCGAAATGCTGCTTTTAGGTAAAGTTAAACTCACCAAAAATCAAATTCTTCTGTAACGTTTGACCAAAGTTTTACAGGAAGGTGAGAGTGAGCAGTGTGATGTTTGAGTCGCTTTGACTGGCAGGCGCTTCGGTGTTGTTGCGCCATCATCAAAATACAATCGAACTGCTTTATTTGTGTAGCTCAGTGCGATCGAGATGCTTGTCGCCTTAGCACACAGCGTACATCGGTAATGAACAGTCGCCGGTCGCTTCAGCTGGGATTTCCACTGCATGTGTATCAGACCAAAAAGACCAAAACTACGGAAGTGTATTGCGTTCACCTGAAAGTTTCTGTTTTAATGAGCTAAGTTAGTTCTGTTTTTATGAGAAAAGTTCTGTTTTTATGAGAAAAGTTCTGTTTTTATGAGAAAAGTTCTGTTTTTACGAGAAAAGTTCTGTTTTTATGAGTATAAATAACTTGGGTTTTTATGACAAAAGTAAATTCATGTCTCTCACAACCAGTAAACGTTTAGCTCGTATTGAAGAGTTGTAGCTAAAGAAAGGGCGTAAATGTCCCAACTACTTTGTTTAATACGGTTTTATTTTACTCTAGGCTTGAGACACTGGAGATTCTGCTTTCGTTAAGTAATATTGACGTATAATCATTAGTTTGTCGACTCTGCGCAGACATCTCAGGTCTTTGCCATTGACTTTGAATTCCTCTCCCCCCAAAAGTGGAACAAGATAATAAGGACCATTATCCACATAAAAACATACAATTATTTTACTCGTAAAAACAGAACTTTTCTCGTAAAAACAGAAAATTATTTTACTCGTAAAAACAGAACTTTTCTCGTAAAAACAGAAAAATATTTTACTCGTAAAAACAAAACTTTTCTCATAAAAACAAAATTTTTCTCGTAAAAACAGAAAATTATTTTACTCGTAAAAACAGAACTTTTCTCGTAAAAACAGAACTTTTCTCGTAAAAACAGAAAATTATTTTACTCGTAAAAACAGAACTTTTCTCGTAAAAACAAAACTTTTCTCGTAAAAACAGAAAATTATTTTACTCGTAAAAACAAAACTTTTCTCGTAAAAACAGAACTTTTCTCGTAAAAACAGAAAACTATTTTACTCGTAAAAACAGAACTTTTCTCGTAAAAACAGAACTTTTCTCGTAAAAACAGAAAATTATTTTACTCGTAAAAACGGAACTTTTCTTGTAAAAACAGAAAATTATTTTACTCGTAAAAACAGAACTTTTCTCATAAAAACAGAAAATTATTTTACTCGTAAAAACAGAACTTTTCTCGTAAAAACAAAACTTTTCTCGTAAAAACAGAAAATTATTTTACTCGTAAAAACAGAACTTTTCTCGTAAAAACAGAACTTTTCTTGTAAAAACAGAAAATTATTTTACTCGTAAAAACAGAACTTTTCTCGTAAAAACAGAAAATTATTTTACTCGTAAAAACAGGATTTTTTCTCATAAAAACAATTAACTTTACTCATAAAATCAAAACTTTTCTCATAAAAACAGAACTAAGTTTGTCATTAAAACAGAAACTTTTTTTTCAGGTGAACGCAATACGCTTCCGTACAAAACAACTATTTATTCAAAAGCAGAAGGACAGAAAACAACAGTTGAGTTTAGACATTTTTGTAACCTAAAGTTAAGTTAAATAGCTCGCTAAGTATGACTATCTAAAAAAAAATAAGAGAAAGAATGATTAAATATAAATATTCCAATCAAAATCATTCGTATGGAGTGATATTACTTTGAAAATCTGGATGTTATGTGTGGAGGACGGTGAGCGCCACTCGAAAAGGAATAATGCTTTTATTAAGAGTTTTTAAAAGAGCCTTTAATAAACAGATTACTAAATGGTTATATTAAAAGAAGGATTAATAGCGTTATTCATTAATCCATTCAGGAAACCGATTTCTAAATGTAGATGTAAATGCATAAGTAGTTAGCGCATAACCCCTGTTTCCTGGCCAATCAGAGCGCGAGTAGCTCTGACCAATCACAGAGCTCGTTACATCACTTTCCTTTTTCTTTTATTTAACTTTAGCCAGGAGGACCAGGAACGCCACGGAAAAGCTAAAAGGAGAAGCTAATCGGAGAAGCTAATACGTTTTGCAAATGCTTTTCCAAAAAGGTTTTGCAAATACATTTAGAAATCGGTTAATGAATAACGGTATTAATTCTTCTTTTATTAAAACCATTTAGTAATCCGTTTATTAAATCCACTTTTAAAAACTCATTTAATAAAACCATTTAGTAATCCATTTATTAAAGGCTCTTTTAAAAACTCATTTAATAAAATCATTTAGTAATCCGTTTATTAAATGCCCTTTTAAACACTCTTTTAATAAAACCATTTAGTAATCCATTTATTAAAGGCTCTTTTAAAAACTCTTTAATAAAAGTATTATTCCTTTTCGCGTGGCGCTCACCGTCCTCCATATTTGTGCCCGTCCTGATCTCAGCTGCAGTTATTGATCTGAACGGAGTCTGCCATTGAACGAAACAGACTTGCAGTGGAGCAGTGGAGTAACCAAGACGTTGTATACAAGAAGATGTATAGTTTAGAGACAGTGGCTCGGAGGAACAGACAGGAGCAGAGCTGGATATGTTGAGGTTTTCCAGATAAAGTGAGATTTTGCAGACTGAGATGGTTTGGATCTCCAGAGATTCGTGGATGTAGCGAAAGAGGATATGAAGATGGTTGGTGTGAGAGAAGAAAATATTAAGTATTAGATATTGATAAAACATCTTTTGAAGTAGTGAGAAATATTGAAACGAGTGTCAGAAATGTTTTTCTTTTTTTTTAAGTATTTTGATTTGAAAACATTTCTGAAGCAAACAAAGCGAGTAATTGTTCCTGGTTTCAGTTTGTTCTTGTCTTGTTTTTCTTCAATTATCTTCTCATTGATTTTAAACTGAAAACACAAGCTCTCCTCTTTCTATAAAAAAAGCATTTTCCACTTCACAACACGTTTAATGAGCTCACAGACACAGTACAGCGGGTCGATGGGAGATTTTAGTCACACATTGTTTTTGTTTTATTTATAGGAGCGAGCTTGTATCACACAGCGTCCTCTTTGTTTATTGGGATTGGAGATTCTCTGTGAAAGTGATTCTGATACACTTTACCAGTCACATAATGGTATATTATAAACTTGGTGAGTGATTCGAGAAGTACTACTCTTAAACTCGCAAAAGATTAGATTGTGACTTAAAATACTGGTGCAGCTGACATGGAAAAAAGATAAGCAGTAAACAAAACTTGCCATTTTATTTCAAAAGTCCTTAAACATGAATTATATATAGAGGTCAGTGGTGGATACACTTTTATACAAGATTACAAGTCCAATTATGTGCACTTTTACTGAAGATTTACTGCAAAAATAATGATAGTAGATCTAAACATGAGTGTGCATCTTCACAATCAGTGCTCAGTTTGTCCTCCTTGGCCAGAGGAATATGATATTATTATTATTATTATTATTATATAAAAAACAATAAAAATGAACAGTTTAATGGTGCTCAGGGTAGTTTACAGATTAACAAGAGTTACATATAACAATAAAATCACAATGTAAACAAAAATTACAGCTATAACAATGCAGAGAGAGAGATGCACAGAGAAAGAGAGTCACATGACTTCCAAAACAATAATTACATGTCAAATGCCAGTCTAAGTAAGTGTGTTTTTACATTGTAGTTGTGATTTTAAAACAGCCATCTCATTTATGAACCACGACTCAGGTGGAAGTGAGTTCCAGAGTCTGGGAGCAAAAACAGTAAAGGAACCTCCGGAGGTTGGGGACCACCAGATGCGTTTGGCTGATGAATAATACATTTAATAATTATTCTATTAAAAACAGAATAATGTTTCTACACTACAACTCTTTCCACAACGCAACATTAACGTTAATAGATATTTCATAAGAGTTGCCTATTTCACGCTTACTTTGATGACTAAAAGATAAACCCCGGTATTAAACAGTGAAGTATATTTTGCATATTTTTGGCATGTTTTTCAGTCGAACAGGTGCAGAGCAGGATAAGGACCCACTCTGAGGAGTTAAGTGTTATCTTCTCTTCCCTCTTCACAGATTTTTGGATTCAGGCACTGTCTTTTTCAATGCTTTTCTCAGTCCAGGCATAATTAATGGCCTCCAGACTGCTGTTTACATACTGGGTCTGTAAGGCGCTGGTTCAGCAAGAAAACAGAGAGGAGCTGGAGATAAGACCGGGCCAGTCCCGGGGGCACAATCAATCTGTCCAACACACCCAAGACCTTTCATTTATTCAGCTTATGTTCCTTTGTTTTCTGACTTTTAGGTTAAGCTGCTGAACGGGCCTAAAAGCAAATGTATTCAGTGGACATCAAAATAACTGTCTTTGGCTTTGTCATCTTAGAGAATAAAGATTAAAAGCTCAGCTGAAACCAGTGGAACAAGGAAGAATTTCAGTCCTCACAGGGTCAGGTGGTTCAAACTTTTATGTCATCGTAGCGCTGCTAGCGTTGCTTCCTATAGCGGTGTTCATCTGTGTGGAAAAGTGAAAAAATCAAAAGGGAAAAGGGTTAATGCACTCACGTTTGTGCCTAGGCGCTGTTGTTGCTGGTGTTTTACGTCTGCGTCTGACATAGATTACAAGTTCAGTTGCACGTCTGACAGAGATCGTAAGTACGTCTGACAGAGATCGTAGGTACGTCTGACAGAGATCGTAGGTACGTCTGACAGAGATCGTAAGTACGTCTGACAGAGATCGTAGGTACGTCTGACAGAGATCGTGAGTACGTCTGACAGAGATCGTGAATACGTCTGACAGCGATCGTAAGTACGTCTGACAGCGATCGTAAGTACGTCTGACAGAGATCGTAAGTACGTCTGACAGAGATCGTAAGTACGTCTGACAAAGATCGTAAGTACGTCTGACAGAGATCGTAAGTACGTCTGACAGCGATCGTAAGTACGTCTGAAAGAGATCGTAGGTACGTCTGACAGAGATCGTAAGTACGTCTGACAGAGATCGTAAGTACGTCTGACAGAGATCGTAAGTACGTCTGACAGAGATCGTAAGTACGTCTGACAGAGATCGTGAATACGTCTGACAGCGATCGTAAGTACGTCTGACAGAGATCGTAAGTACGTCTGACAGAGATCGTGAATACGTCTGACAGAGATCGTAAGTACGTCTGACAGTGATTGTAAGTACGTCTGAAAGAGATCGTAAGTACGTCTGACAGAGATCGTAAGTACGTCTGACAGAGATCGTGAATACGTCTGACAGTGATTGTAAGTACGTCTGAAAGAGATCGTAAGTACGTCTGACAGAGATCTTAAGTACGTCTGACAGCGATCGTAAGTACGTCTGACAGAGATCGTAAGTACGTCTGACAGAGATTGTAAGTACGTCTGACAGAGATCGTAAGTACGTCTGACAGAGATCGTAAGTACGTCTGACAGAGATCGTAAGTACGTCTGACAGAGATCGTAAGTACGTCTGACAGAGATCGTAAGTACGTCTGACAGAGATCGTAAGTACATCTGACAGAGATCGTAAGTACGTCTGACAGAGATCGTGAGTACGTCTGACAGAGATCGTAGGTACGTCTGACAGAGATCGTGAGTACGTCTGACAGAGATCTTAAGTACGTCTGAAAGAGATCATAAGTACGTCTGACAGAGATCGTAAGTACGTCTGACAGAGATCGTAGGTACGTCTGACAGAGATCGTAAGTACGTCTGACAGAGATCGTAGGTACATCTGACAGAGATCGTAGGTACATCTGACAGAGATCATAAGTACGTCTGACAGAGATCGTAGGTAAGTCTGACAGAGATCGTAAGTACGTCTGACAGAGATCGTAAGTACGTCTGACAGAGATCGTAAGTACGTCTGACAGAGATCGTAGGTAAGTCTGACAGAGATCGTAAGTACGTCTGACAGAGATCGTAAGTATGTCTGACAGAGATCGTAAGTACGTCTGACAGAGATCGTAAGTATGTCTGACAGAGATCGTAAGTATGTCTGACAGAGATCGTAAGTATGTCTGACAGAGATCGTAAGTATGTCTGACAGAGATCGTAAGTACGTCTGACAGAGATCGTAAGTATGTCTGACAGAGATCGTAAGTATGTCTGACAGAGATCGTAAGTATGTCTGACAGAGATCGTAAGTATGTCTGACAGAGATCGTAAGTACGTCTGACAGAGATTGTGAGTACGTCTGAAAGAGATCGTAAGTACGTCTGACAGAGATCGTAAGTACGTCTGACAGAGATCGTAAGTATGTCTGACAGAGATCGTAAGTATGTCTGACAGAGATCGTAAGTACGTCTGACAGAGATTGTGAGTACGTCTGAAAGAGATCGTAAGTACGTCTGAAAGAGATCATAAGTACGTCTGACAGAGATCGTAAGTATGTCTGACAGAGATCGTAAGTACGTCTGACAGAGATCGTAAGTATGTCTGACAGAGATCGTAAGTATGTCTGACAGAGATCGTAAGTATGTCTGACAGAGATCGTAAGTATGTCTGACAGAGATCGTAAGTACGTCTGACAGAGATTGTGAGTACGTCTGAAAGAGATCGTAAGTACGTCTGACAGAGATCGTAAGTACGTCTGACAGAGATTGTAAGTACGTCTGACAGAGATCATAAGTACGTCTGACAGAGATCGTGAGTACGTCTGACAGAGATCGTAGGTAAGTCTGACAGAGATCGTAGGTGCAGCGAGAGGCAGACACACTTTGCGATAAATGTTCCAAAATATCTGACAATGCCTGGTATCTGTCGCAGCTCATCTTTAGTTGTAAGATGGCTCTGTCTGTGATTTTGGTCCCTGTCTCACTGTTAGACCTACGACCACTGTTTTTGAGCAACGAAACGATTTTTCCCACGATTAGGAATCTTTTGTCTGAGATAGCTGAAATTATGCCGTGTATACCTGGCCTAAGGGCAATATACAAACCGTATAAACTCCAGCGAGGCAGAGTATCTGGAAAGAACCCTCGGTAACACGTGGAGAGTGTTTTGCCAGCCCAAGGATCGAACCCACGAACTCTACGCTGGGTACCATAAGTGCTAACCACTAAGGCCTGCACATTACCATATATACAGTATTATTATACAAAACTATATTACAAAGAGTCATTGCACACATAAATAATACAAGTTTTTTTGCTTTATGTTGGTGACAGATATAATGTCAAAACAGAAATAATTTTAAACTAGTCTAAATTTTCAGAGATGGTACATTATTTTCCAACAATCTGAACAAATTTTAGTACACCACGCTTTGCTAATCTGGTGTGGCATAGTTAAATTTTATAAATCTTACGTGATGTGAAACTGTCAAGAAAAGGTTTGACACTGTCTAGTCTCTATAAAAGTTGTGTACTTGAAAAAAATTGGTAAAAAAAGTGAAAATAGGTATTGGGGGACATAGGTACCTGTGGTAAAAATCAATATAACAGACAATATTTGCTGTATCCTGGAGTGTTTTAGCTGACTACAACAATGTGCAGAGTTCTGTAGCTTATATGTAGTGTGTGGGAGAGCTGAACTGTCTGGAAGCATTTTGTTGTTAATTCGTGCAATGTGTTAGATATTTTTGCTTTAATTTACAACAACTAACAAGTAACACCCAACAACTTTTCATGACTGAGCCTCTCACAGTCTGTACATCAGCAGAAATATCTGCTAAAACCACAGACAGCTGGCACACTCAAATATGTGGGCATGTTTTACTGTAACAATTCATCTCAAATAATGATGAAATGCAAATAAATTATTCATAAAAGAAAGAAAAAACAAACCAAAAGAGATTGAAAGACGAAAAATATCTGACTCTGGAGGCTCAGTTAGAGCTCTGAACAGCTGAAGCCTCGCTGCTGTGGCACAGCCCAGCTCCTGTCTGCTCCTGTCTGCTCCTGTCAGCTCCTGTCAGCTCCCGTCTGCTCCCGTCTGCTCCCGTCAGCTCCCGTCAGCTCCCGTCTGCTCCCGTCTGCTCCCGTCAGCTCCCGTCAGCTCCCGTCTGCTCCCGTCTGCTCCCGTCTGCTCCCGTCTGCTCCCGTCAGCTCCCGTCTGCTCCCGTCTGCTCCCGTCAGCTCCCGTCTGCTCCCGTCTGCTCCTGTCTGCTCCTCGGTACAGTTCTAATTTTCTGTCCTTTCAGGCTCTGCCACAATAAATTTGTTTCTGCTGATGGAAAAGGATCAAGCATTATTTTGAAGGGTCACAAGGGGCAGAGGTGGTGGAGGTGGCGGAGGTGGCAGAAATGGCAGAGATGGCAGAAATGGCGGAGATGGCAGAGGTGGCAGAGGTGGCAGAGATGGCAGAGATGGCGGAGATGGCGGAGATGGCGGAGGTGGCGGAGGTGGCGGAGGTGGCAGAAATGGCAGAGATGGCAGAAATGGCGGAGATGGCAGAGGTGGCAGAGGTGGCGGAGATGGCGGAGATGGCGGAGGTGGCGGAGGTGGCGGAGGTGGCGGAGGTGGCAGAGGTGGCAGAGGTGGCAGAGGTGGCGGAGATGGCGGAGATGGCAGAGATGGCGGAGATGGCAGAGGTGGCAGAGGTGGCGGAGATGGCGGAGATGGCGGAGGTGGCGGAGGTGGCGGAGGTGGCGGAGGTGGCGGAGGTGGCAGAGGTGGCAGAGGTGGCAGAGGTGGCAGAGGTGGCGGAGATGGCGGAGATGGCAGAGATGGCGGAGATGGCAGAGATGGCGGAGATGGCAGAGATGGCAGAGTGGTTAGTGTTCTCACCTTCCAACAAGGAGATCGTGGGTTTAAGCCCTGGGTTGATGAACACATGAATGAACAAGTAGTAGTCAATTGCTGTTAACAGAAACTTTACAGTGCTTTCCCATCCAGCTGCAGGTTCTCCTCTGTTCTTCTTCATCTCTCCTCTTACTTTTGATCATACTTAATACTGAAGTTATTGGAAATATCTCTTTTGTAATAGTTTTTGAGTAAAAGAGACCCTGGACTTAAAAAAACACCGCGGCTGTTCGCAGATGGAGCGGTGATAAACCCCGTGTTTTGAACTGAAGCCTAAATGCTTTTACAAACTTTAACGGTGCATATCTCTGTGATTCCTGAACCTATCAACGCGAAATAAAAACTGACACAAAGCTTGAGGTCTTATCTGTCAGTATCATTTAACTGCAGGTCTCTATGTCAAGCCCTTTGTTTTACAACAGCTGTGCAAAGATGTAATGTCAGTCAGTCGCCAGCGTCATTATGGCCCAGTGTAGCCCGTCGCACAGGACCACTCAGGGGGGCCAGGGTCTGACTAATGTTTTTTGGGGGGGGACATAGGTACCAGGGAACATCAGGCTGAATCCCTCTTTGAACATTTCACACTTATTTGACATTATTCAGAAAATTAAAAGGTTATAATATGTATTTATTTTTACATTTTACAAGTGCGTATAGCCTTTAACATTGTTTTGTGACCTTCTACATTTTCTGTAATATTTGCCCCATGTCAGCCAAGATATGTTGTATTCCCTTCACCTTGTCAAAATACAAAGCCCTTTAAACCAGAAGCTCATGTCTGTGTGCAAAAATCAACCTTTACCAGACACAAATCCATCACTGTGCCTTTGATATCTTTGTCTTTACGCTGTATTGACCGCTCACACGTGAACGCTCTCTGAACATGACTGGCCCCAGGAGAAATGCAGTAATGATTTTCAGAGCTGGGAGGGTTTTTTTTTCCCTCTCAGCATGTTCCTTCACAGCCCTGATAATGCCTCCGGGGTTAAAGACTTCACGGTGAATATGTGTCCATTGACGTCCCGGCTATCGATCGCATATCGGACGCTCCTGAACTCTGACGGGGGAGGTGTGAGCGTATGGGGAGGTAAATGGATTTGTATCACCTCAGAAGCAGTTTTTCCTCAGACCTTCAATCCCATGTGTGAATAAACGTTGCTATTTAGCTGTAGGCTTAAACAAAATGAGATCCGTAGAAATTATATTGCATTGCATTTTTAATGGTCAAAGATTCTGCTTAAAGAAGATGGTTTTGGTAAATGTTTGCTTGCATCTTTGTGTGCTGTCAGTGAGTGTACGCTGTCAAAAACTCAAAGAAACTGGATATTTACAGTGTATTGGGAACATTAGGATGTAGAACAGTATTTAGCTGGTCCTGTTTATCTAAGTATTAACTAAAAGCTACAGGTAAGAGATTCAATTCAATTCAGTTTTATTTCTATAGCCCAGTATCACAACAAAAGTCGCCTCAAAGGGCTTCACAAACAGTTAAACAAAAACACACAATCAGACTTAACACACAATCAACACAAACAATAACTGCACTAAACTAAACAGACCCAGGACACGCCTTCTAGTTAAGGAAAAACTCCTAAAAAAATAATAAAACAACTGTGGGGAAAAAAAAGAAACCTTATGGAGCCCATAGAGATACGTATTCATATTTATGAATCTTGGTTATGGTGGTGTTCATCCAAAGAAATAGAAATGTTAACCTTACTATTCACAGACAAACTCAGTTATTGGTTAGCAGTGTTATTTGTTAAGACATATGCCTTTTTTCAGGCTTTGTGGGATTTGGACACCTTTCCACCAGTATTTCAGGTTTTTTATCTTAAAATAATGTATATGTATGAAAAACATCTTCTTTGGGAGCTGTTACCAAAAGGAGGCTAGGGCCCTACAGACATTAGAGGGCCCTTATGCTTATTCATTATTTGCTGATTTGATTGAACTCTATTTAAAGAATATTCTGCTATGCTGTTTTCCTGGGCTGCCCCTTTGAAAAGTTTGCAAGTCCAAAATGAATCAACGCAGTCATCCCCCTTGGAAAGATAGTCGGTCAGTGTTTTGAAGAAATAATACGTTACAAAAATAAAATTGAACTGGTCGAAAAAAGAAATGAATTGGCCCCCAAACCTATTCTGCTCTGGGCCCCCAAATGTACCAGACCGGAGCTGGTTGTTACTTTGCAGAGAACGCTTTGATGTGTCTGTCGCCCCCTGCTGGCAACCGTGGGAACTAGACAGAGCATAAAATGGCTAATTAGCATGGCTAAGATGATGCGAACAGATAGATTTCTGAGCTGACTGAAACAAAATACTACTGCACACAACATTATAAATTTTAATTTTTTTTTCTTGCCAAGATATGCCAGGGGACGGTGAGGGCCCAAGGGTGCAAGGTGGTAATGAGGGGCCCCAGTGCAGGTTTTCAGCATGGGTCCTGAAGATATGAAGCACATTTAGCCTATACATCGATATATCATACTTTTAAGTCATAAAAGGTGCACTGCAATTTCTTTGTCTAATACTAATTTCCTTTAATAATTTAAAATATTAAATTGTGTGAGTGCCACAAGAAATTTTGCATATCATACATTTAACTTTAACTTTTTTTACTCATATGAAAAGCTTTTTCCCTAACTGGAGTGCTGTGTAATTTACAGCCCAGACTGAAAATAACTAAAAGTGACAGTAATTAAGGACACTCAATGAGGCCCTTGATGTCCTGGGCCCCAGTGCAGCTGCCTGACGTTACACCCTGTGAAGGACACTTTACTCACCCTTTATCCATCCAACTCATTTAGCCATGGCACGGACCCAGAAATGGTGCATTTTTCCTCCTTAACATCCTCCTAACTGAGTAACTGACCTGAATCCTGGTTTCTGAAGCGCAGTAAACGCTCATTTTTCCTCTTTGTTTTATCCAGAAGTTGCCCGGTGCCTTTCTCCTTTTTTTTTTTTTTCCTCGCGGTTCCCTCTCAGACGTCCTGCTGTTCAGAAAAGAATTAAAGTCTAAACGCGGCAGAAGGCGCGGGGCTGGTCTGGTGAATAAAACGGGAAGTGAAGTACAGAGAAGCTCAGCGTGACGCCGGGCCACAGGTGTTCGACTTTCATCTAAACAGCCGCAATCTGAGCGCTGTTTGTTGATCATTACGGCTCATTGTAGTGTTTTTATGCAGGGTTTACTGACACCTGCCTGGGACTTTCGGGGTTTTTTTGTTGTTGTTTTTTTAGTTCATCTCTGTTTAGTCTCTAATGAGTACAAGACGACCTTCTAAAGGAAAGTCAGAAGTCACGGCTTTTTATCTACAAACAAAAAAGGAGACTCAAAGTGCTTACACCTGCAGGACATGTAATCAAATCAATTGGTAGCAACCTGTTAAAGAGAAATGATTAGTTCAAGTGATGATTATGAGATGTGAATAAGGCAGAACATGGATACGAGGAGGTGAAAACCAGAGTAGAACCATGCGAGGGGTCAACCGGACACGTGAGTATTTACGGCAGAGCCTCACTCCGAACTGTAGGTGAAGAAAAATGTAACGCAAACAGCAAAGAAACAAGAAAAGTCGCATTGTTCTTTTATAAAATCTGTTTTTGAGCACCTGTGTGCGGGAGGCCATTTTATAGGTAAAGTGAAAACTGGGTTAGGTTCCTCCTGGGCCAAAATTCTAGCCACAAGATCATCTGTGTGTCAGTCCCAGGCACATATAAATGTCGAGAGTTGTGTCAGGAAAGGATAGCTGACATCAAACTATGCCAGAAAACGACCTAAATCCCCCACTCGCTGATTTAATAAATAGTTTGTCTCTGGAAAACTGTAACTAAAAGCTTTAAGGAAGGAAATATGTTTTTAAAAAAGGAAACCTGCTGAACTGAGCCAAAGAAGCCAAAAATTCAGTTTTCTGTTTCACCTGCAGCATTTTTTGTTTGTGTAGTAGCCAGGGTCTGATTTTGGAACATCGCTATGGAAACACAGTTGTAGATATCTCATGTCCTGTAGACTTTTTGCTCAGTGTCACATAAAACATTTGTGATCAGCTTTTGTTTTCTCTAGTTGTTTGCCTAAAAGCGCTGGAACAGAACAGGTTTGTTAAAGCACAAATGGTCGAAACAATTTGTTAAAAAACAATATGGTGGCCCTTCAGTTGCTCAAGGGGCGTGGCAATGACCTTTTTTTTAATCTGAAAGTGGCCCCTGTGTGTTCTGAATTTCATGAGGTTCTGCAAACCCGGTTGTTGCTAAGGCTGCCAAGACTTTTTTTGTTCAAAGTTACATGACCAATAGTAAGACGTTTTGTTAACCTGCCACAAACTTTATATTTGGCAAAAACTGCTGTCCATTAAGAAAACTATCACATTAGATGGCATAAAATAGCACAAATTACAACCAAGGCGTAATCATAAAAAGTAATAATTATAAAAGTAATGGCAAAAACGTCTCAGAATTCAGATTTGTTCTAAAGTTTGAGTCACTTGAATTGGTAAGAGGTCTGCAAAAAAGAAAAAAGAAAAAGGCAGAATGGGGCAGAAAACCATAATTTGGCTGGTGTCAAAGAAGATTGCCTAAAATAGCACAAATTACAACCAAGCTGGAATTTTTAAAAGCAATAATTATTAAAAGTAATAGCAATAATGTCCCAGAATTCAGATCTGTTTTAAAGTTTGAATCACGAAAAGGCAAAATGCGGCAGAATGTCACATTAGATGGCATAAAATAGCACAAATTACAACCAAGGCGTAATCATAAAAAGTAATAATTATAAAAGTAATGGCAAAAACATCTCAGAATTCAGATTTGTTCTAAAGTTTGAGTCACTTGAATTGGTAAGAGGTCTGCAAAAAAGAAAAAAGAAAAAGGCAGAATGGGGCAGAAAACCATAATTTGGCTGGTGTCAAAGAAGATCGCCTGAAATAGCACAAATTACAACCAAGCTGGAATTTTTAAAAGCAATAATTATTAAAAGTAATAGCAATAATGTCCCAGAAATCAGATCCGTTTTAAAGTTTGAATCACGAAAAGGCAAAATGCGGCAGAATGTCACATTAGATGGCATAAAATAGCACAAATTACAACCAAGCTGGAATTTTTAAAAGCAATAATTATTAAAAGTAATAGCAATAATGTCCCAGAATTCAGATCTGTTTTAAAGTTTGAATCACGAAATGGCAAAATGCGGCAGAATATTGCAGCTGTCACATTAGATGGCATAAAATAGCACAAATTACAACCAAGGCGTAATCATAAAAAGTAATAATTATAAAAGTAATGGCAAAAATGTCTCAGAATTCAGATTTGTTCTAAAGTTTGAGTCACTTGAATTGATAAGAGGTCTGCAAAAAAGAAAAAAGACAAAGGCAGAATGGGGCACAATACCATAATACCATTGGCTGGTGTCACATTAGATGGCATAAAATAGCACAAATTACAACCAAGCTGGAATTTTTAAAAGCAATAATTATTAAAAGTAATAGCAATAATGTCCCAGAATTCAGATCCGTTTTAAAGTTTGAATCACGAAAAGGCAAAATGCGGCAGAATGTCACATTAGATGGCATAAAATAGCACAAATTACAACCAAGCTGGAATTTTTAAAAGCAATAATTATTAAAAGTAATAGCAATAATGTCCCAGAATTCAGATCTGTTTTAAAGTTTGAATCACGAAATGGCAAAATGCGGCAGAATATTGCAGCTGTCACATTAGATGGCATAAAATAGCACAAATTACAACCAAGGCGTAATCATAAAAAGTAATAATTATAAAAGTAATGGCAAAAATGTCTCAGAATTCAGATTTGTTCTAAAGTTTGAGTCACTTGAATTGATAAGAGGTCTGCAAAAAAGAAAAAAGACAAAGGCAGAATGGGGCACAATACCATAATACCATTGGCTGGTGTCACATTAGATGGCATAAAATAGCACAAATTACAACCAAGCTGGAATTTTTAAAAGCAATAATTATTAAAAGTAATAGCAATAATGTCCCAGAATTCAGATCCGTTTTAAAGTTTGAATCACGAAAAGGCAAAATGCGGCAGAATGTCACATTAGATGGCATAAAATAGCACAAATTACAACCAAGGCGTAATCATAAAAAGTAATAATTATAAAAGTAATAGCAACAAGATCTCAGAATTCATTCTAAAGTTTAAATCACTCGAATTGGTAAGAGGTCTGGAAAAAAAAATTAAACAGAATGGAAGAAGAATACCATGGATGTCACAATAGATGGCCTAAAATATCACAAATTACAACCAAGGCATAATCATAAAAAGTAATAATTATAAAAGTAATAGCAACAACATCTCAGAAATCATTCTAAAGTTTAAATCACTCGATTTGGTAAGAGGTCTGCAAAAAAAAAATGGAAGAAGAATACCATAGATGTCACAATAGATGGCCTAAAATAGCACAAATTACAACAAAGGCAGAATGACCAAAAATAACACGGGTAACGCTCCAGCTTTAGTTTTCCAGCTCACATCCTCTAACATCCCGATGATAAATGAGAGCCGTAGTCCCGCTGATAAAACCTTAACAGTGCTTCAGATCTAAAATTCCCGGCTGCACCTCAGACTTCATTTCCTCGCTGGAAACGCCGCCGAATCATCTGCGCTCCCTCAACGCGTCCTCGACTACGACAAACTCAGGCATTCTACGGCGTCCCGGGAGGCGTCGGTAAATGGGATGGTGCCGCTTTCCTCCGCCAGGACAGCATCGGAGCTGGAGTGGAGAAGAGATGAGGAGCGCTGCAGTGATAGCGGCTCGTGGGGGACGGCGATTATGGGATTAACATTTAGGGAAAGTGTGTTTTTTAGCGGCAGGGACTCGATTAGAGAAATAAAACCAGAAGTGACAAGAGAGGAAATGAGAAAGAGATGGTTGCAAAAACGTTCCCACGCATCAGGGAGGAACTGAGAATTTAGAGAGAGCTGGAAATTAGATGAAAATTGGTTCATTAAATGTGCAAATGGTAGAAATATTGTTTTTCTTTCTCTAATTATATTCCAGAATGTCTTACTTTGGTTTAAACTCAACTAGCAGGAAATAGACCGTGCAAAGTTGTATACCTCTGTGGAAAAATAAGCAGAGTTCTGGCCATTTGAAGGTATTTTTGGAGTTTCAGGGCGCACTCAGACCAGAGCCGTTGGAAGGGTTCGGTCACTCAGCTCAACAAAGCGATCTGTGGGACACGGTCTTCTGTCCCGCTTTGGAATAAACACATACGAGGAGCAGCGAAGGATACAAGAGGCCTCAAAACTATTCTGCCGTACAAAGGTAAACGCAGTAACTGTATTGAGTAAAGAGTGAAAACAGGCTTCGTATCATCTGTTTTACTTAGGGGCAAAGTTTTATGGCTCAAATGTGTCCCGTTTTAGAGAAATCCTGTTGCTTAATTTGCAGTAACTACAGATTTCACAGTAAAACAAAGGAAAAAGGCAGTAACTACAGCTCAGAAAGTTGTTACTGATGAATTCAAACACAGTTACTGCACTTTTCCTTTGTTTTATTGAGAGATCTGCAAAATGTAGAAACATGAAAAATGTTTTTTGCTAAAACTCTGAAATGGGACACAGCTCAGCCACGATACTTTTAATATATTTTATGATTTTGACTGTCAAAGTGCTCTGTAATATGATTTTTAGGACCCCCCATATAAAGTACTTAAATTCCACATTTAGGAGGTCAAAGGTCAGATCAGTGGTGATGGTTGTGATTGATAAAAAACTATTCATGAGAAGCTTTTACATTAATACACCACCATGAATGTTCCTGTGACAAACTCAGAGGGACATCATCAAAGCTTTAAAGCCATTATACTGCGCAGTATGGTGGGTCTGTTCTCTTCTGTGTGTGTTGAGTGTTGAACATTAACTTTTTACACTTTTTAACTTTTTACTGACATGAGACAGGCAGTAGTCGAGCAGCCGCAGACCAGGAGCCCTCGCATTAGGCGGCTGTACTGAGCTTTAGAGGCGTTCTGATCTTGGGCATGGTTTGTTTGGCCTGGAGTGAGACCTCTCAGGCCTAAACACACTGTAACCTGAGCTAAGCGGCCGTATCAGGAAGCTGCTTTCACTTCGGCGCCCGGCTCAGGCGACTGCAGCGCTCACGCTGACTGTGAGAGGCGCACGGCTCCAGCCACACCTGAAACACACTTCTCACACAGAAAACAGAAGCCTCGACTATTTTTCACCCTCACGGCTGGCGCTAGAACGCATTTTTCAGACAAAACACATAAAAATATACATTTATTGTTATATACTGGCAACTTCCATGAGCACTACACAGACCTACGTGCTTTTCACAAGCACTTTTACTGTAAAAAGGCTTACGTTTGCAATGTCTAGCCCACTGTTCAGTCAACAATAGTCTCCATAGGTCCATTATATGTGGCTGTACTCTCACACTGACTGTTGAGTGGCTTTTCTGTAGAGCAGCGGCGGCTCTGAACAACCTCGCGCCTCTGCAGTGGGGTCTGACACCAACTCACTCACAGATGTGGCCGATGCATCCTTATGTTGGTGTAGTTGGAATTCTTTTTTAGATTTACTGTATTTCTGCAGTAGTAATTGTAGTTATTAATAATGGTATCATAAATAATAATAATAATAATCAATCTTTTGGTGTTAATCTCACTGGAAACATCTCTCTGTAAATTATTTTTATACTACATATTTTCCAAGGCTGTGTCAGCCCTAGCCCCTCACGCCTTACGTGGGGAGGCTGAACGCTGGCTAAGCTAACGTTAGCAATTTTACACTGCAACGGTTTATTTAAGAGCTTTTTATTTCTGATTACGACGTGACAGAAGTAAACACAGCTGGGTTTCTAACTGGGTTCATTCAGACGTGTTGTGTACAGTTAGAGCTGGGGACACACTACACGATTTTCTCAGTGGTTACAGATTCTGAAAAGACCAGGAGCTCACACTAACGACTGGTTTCAGCAGATTTAGTTCTGACGACTGAAAGACTGCGCCTCACTCACTACAAGATCTGTAACTGCAACTGACGCCAAACAAACGCAGCAAACTCTGCCGAGAACTAAATGGTAAACAAACATGGAGCTACCTGGGTCGCTGTTGCCGTTGTGTGGCAGCATCTGTTTGGAAAAAGGGAAAAGAAAAAACATCTGTTGTCCAGTTTTGCCTTGGGTAGCGCTCAACTTTCTTCGGTGTTTGCCAAGGTTGTTTATGTTTTATCTTTTTTTCTTTTTTTTTCTTTTTTTTTTCTTTCCAGGTGCAGACATACCTACATGTAATACATAAGACATGAGACAAACAAAACAATATTATGACTTACAAGGAACAAGCAACATATAACAGATGTATATAATAATATGAATATGAATATATATGCCGATATGATTATATATTGATGTAAAAAAAATAGTAATAATACTACTAATAATAATAAAAATAAATAAATGAAATATAATAAAAATAACAAATAAATAAATTATAATAATAATAAAAATAATAAAAAACAACAATAATAATAATAATGAGAAAAAAAATTAATTAAATAAAATTAATTTGGGGGGGGGGGGTTGCGTCTGGCTATAGTCCATCGGGTCTTTATGTGTCTTTTATGTGTTTATGTTTTCTTCTTCTTCAAATTTCCGCTTTTCCCGCCGCTTCCTGTTTCTTCGTCTTCGTTCTCTGAAGCTATTTCCTGTTTCCCATCAGCTGTTTTTCATCGGCCGCTGGACTCCATGAATTCCCAGTTGGATGTAAACGTCCCACACTACAGGAGTGCGTCCAGAGTCGGTGTTTGATTGCTTACGACTGACGTCAGGCCGGGTTTTTGCGCTGATTCGAGTCTTTGAACATCACACACTAACGGATTTCAGGGCCGACTGCTGATTACGATTCCCTGCAACTGTTGTTGACTGTAAAGACTCAACACAACTGGGAATTGTTATAAAATCTGGCAAAAATATCATGTAGTGTGTCCCCAGCTTTAAAGACCTGTCGCGGTCCCGCTGTTCTCCGAAAAAACTCGCAAAGCATTCTGGTCTATACTGACCTCTAGTGACCGTCGCTGTCTACTACTTTTCAAATTTTGAGTGCACTATTTTTTATCCATTAGACATTCGGACACCACTACAAAATGGCAGAGGGATTAGGGAGGACATTTGGACACAATTCATCTAAAATTATACGTTACTATAAAACCAGTCTCTGATGAAAGGCAGGCGCCCAAAACGTCGCATCACTGTTGGTAAAATAACGATTAAAATTGGAGCTAAAAGCCTTGTTGTATGTGTTGTGTTGTCAAAATCCTTTTTTTCCTCTAAAACCAGTGAAATGAACCAGTTTCCTTCACTGTACTCCTCTCGTTTCATCTTTTCCAGAGCCAGAGTTTTCTGTGTTTTCTCTGTGTGTTGTCGAGCAGGTGAAGGTCGCCGCTTGCCAACGAGTGGCGCCTGTTATCTCGCTGCTGTTGTCATGGCGATCGATACAACGCTGAAAGGTCGCGACCCCTCGCAGTCAATTAGCGGCGGTCTTTTTTATACTCTTTTCTGTTCTCCTCATGCTTCCACTTAACACCTGCAAAAACGCCTTGAATTTCATTTTTATACTCAGAGTGCTGCACTTGAAGATTAGTTTTATATAGAGTAAAAAAAAAATAAAATAGATTGAGCCATGTTGTTCCATTAGACAGAGTGTAAAATATAAGTGACAGATGTTATTTATATTATTTTGAATTATACAAGAATAAAATATAACATAAATATGGCAGCAGAGCGGACGCCTGGAAAATTATTATTTGTTACAGTAGATCAGCGGTTCCCAAAGTGGGGTCCGGGGCCCCCTGGGGGTCCACGAAGGTACTGCAGGGGGCCCCCAGAGGCTGTCTATATTAAGTACATAAAAAGAAACTGAGTTTGAAATGCACTGTAAAAAACAATGCTGCAAAAACTCAAGGCAACATCAAGATTTTTCAGTTTTGGTGATCAACTCAAAATCTCAAGTTTTCAACAACTCAATAATATAACAATAACAATATTTTTTTACTCACCACATTTAACGTTCATACATCTAAAAACTTTAAATTTTAAGTTTTACTCACTATCTTTGTTTTTTCCAGCTCATCTTACGCCAACTGACTCCACTGTTCAGAAAAAGTATTATTGATAATAATAAAAACTAAATATACTACATTTAACAAAAGAATCACTTTTTCTGAACTCTGTAAGTTGGCTGTAAGATGAGTAAAAAATAATAAGAGACAGAAAAACTTAAAAATTAGAAAAGTTTTTAGACGTATGAACATCAAATTAGGTGAAAGTGTGGAAAACTTGAGATTTTGAGTTGGCCCCAAAAATCTTGAGGGATCCTTTGCCTTGAGTTGTTGAGTTTTACAGTGTATTTGTTTAAAAATATAACTTTAAAACACTTTTTAGCCAATAAGTCAGTGTCTTTTGTAATGTTTTTATAGAAATATATGGAGAAAAACATGAAAATAAAATTTGGAATGGAGGGAAGTTGTATTGTTGGGGTCCGTGTGGGATTTTGGTAAATTTAAGGCGGGCCCTGACTCCTGACTTTGGGAATGGCTGCAGTAGACAGTTGTCAGTGGACTCAGTTTGGAGAAGCAGACAGGAGCAAAAACACAGAGGCTATATGATCAACTCCAGTAAATAGATTCAGTCAAATTTTGATTTTAAAATGGTTCAGAGCAGCCCCAAATACACCAAGAAGTGCTCAAAACTTCCTTAAACACTTAAAAGGCCACGTCTCATTTTTTAAAAGCTTGTTTAATCTTCCTGCACCACCTTTCACCTTAACGTACAAAAAATGCACCAATAAAGGCTGCCATAGAAAAATTATCTAATAATCATGATTTTTTATTTTATTTTTTGCCTTTTAGTTATGATAATTTATACAAACACTAATGGGGCCATTTCCACATTTATACCTCTGTCTACCATATTTGGGGAAATGGCGCCACCTAGTAGAAAACAATAAAAACTAAACTTCCAGTGAATCAATGAAATACTTGATAAAAATGTGAAATTATATTGCAATGACAGTGTATTATAAAAATGTCATTTTAATGGGAGTCAATGGAACAAAAAATGTCTCAGGGGTAAAGGTGGGACTGTTTTTAGACACCTTTTTAAGAGAAATTTTCTAAAAAATAATAATAAAAAAAAATCTGAAATCTGAAATCTGAAATCGGAAAATTTCATCCAAAAATAAACACCCAAGGCAAAAACACTCTTCTTTAAAAAAAAATAAAAAAATAGTTGAAACAAAAATAGAGTTCATCTAAAAATAAGAACACACACAGCCTCAAACAAAAAAAAAGACATTGTTTCCTCAAAATGTTTCCCCATTTTAAACAAAGGCTGACTCAAAAAGAAAACTCAGCCACAGATTTTAAAAGAGTTTAACTAATGCGACTTTCTTTAAAATAAGATAGACATAAGATAAATAAAATCAAATTTGTTGGTAAAATTTGGGTAATTTGCTTAACCTAATTATAAAAAGCCATTGTTAAAATAAATATCTGCCAAAGTTAGTTTAATATTATGCCACATTATGTTGTGTTTGTACTTACCCTGATGTATACTTTAAAGTTTTTCTACTACTACTACAATTGCTCTCACATTGAAAGTGAAAACAATAAAAGGATAAAATTTGAGTGGAATCCTGTGTAAAATGTGGGAAACTGCACAGATCCACTCCACAGTTTGAGCTAAAACACAATGCTTTAAAAAAAAAAAACCCATTAACCTTCTCCACTCTCTCTCAGCATCAAGGTAAATGTCACAGGGAGCAGAAGAACTCTGACGCCGAGATAAACTGGGAAAAAAGAGAATTAAATGAGTTTGTTTGTATTTCATTTGATCTGAGTATAAGCGCTGCCAAAACTGCCCAAACAATCAATAAATGAATTCATAAATAAATGCCCTCATTGACAAAGAATTAAAGAAATGGGACAAAAAATTCAGAAAAAATAATAATATTTAATCATAATATTAATAGGTCAATAGATAATAAAGGCTTATAATTCTCTTTCTGTATTTATTTCTACATTTGCTTCAATTTTTGTTTGTTGTCAGGACACGCCCCCTTCATTTGCATTTTGGTGACAGAAATAAGTGAATAAGTGTGGGAATAATACGTAATTAAACTAAGCGAAAATAAATTAAAGCACAAATGAATAAATGTAGAAATAAATACAGAAAGGGAATAATTATAAGCCTTTATTTATTTTAACCAAAACTTACATCTTCTTTGAAAATATATTTTTATTTAAGCATTTCTTATGATGTTTAATTATTGTCTATGAGAGCATTTATTCATTTATTTACTGATTAATTTGTCAGTATTGGTCGTCCATACTGTTTACACTGATCTAATACAGTGTTTCCCAACCAGGGGTACAGGGACCACTAGCGGTACGCGAGCGATCTAGTTTTAGATTTAGGCTGGATCCCATTTCTACTCCTTTATTTTGTGTTTCTTTCACCTTGTGCTCGTTTAAAATAATGCAGGCTACATGGAATTAGCTCGTCTAATGGCAGTGCCTTACGCCTTGTATCTGTTATTTTGTTGCTATTTCTTTTGTGTTTATGTTGTAATTAAATAGTCATCGTTAACCCTGCAGAACCCAGACAGAAATATTTGTTGGAAAAAATCATCCGTGCTAAATTTTAGTCAACAGGGATGGGTAAGAATAAAAATTTGTCAATATTGTTGGTAAGCAGCATTCATGAATTAGTTAATACTTTAAAAAAAAAGACTCCTACTTTTTTGCCATGACCTTTGATTTATACGCTGCATATTTGCAACAGAGGGTGCTACAGGCAGCGGCTCTAGCCAATTTGGTGCCCTAGGTGAGATTTTTTTTTTTTTTTTGTGTGTGGGGGGGGTCTTATATTGGATATAAGAATAGAAAATGTACCTTTTTATTTTATTATTTGAAATATAATTGAAATATAATTTAAAGAAATGCTGTTTGAAGGAATAAAGAGACCTTGTTGTGTTCTGGACTTAACTTGAGGACATTTTCACAGATTGGAGCTCAGTGAATGTTTCTTTATATCAGAGCTATGGATGCAGGCTGCACTTTTAAAGATACACAGTTGTTATTGAGAACAAGCGCGGTTAGTGTTGACTCAAATGTGGCCCTCAGGAGAAAATAATTGCCCACCCCAGGTCTAATAGTTATACACAGTCCAGGCTAAAAAAACGTGACACTCACTGTCTTTAATTACAAAGTAACACAGTAACACGCAGTGGCTACGGTGTGGTTTATTTCACCTTCGCTCGCCTCGTAACTCGTGCAGATGAAAAGATAAACAGCAGTGTTTAATGTTAGAATAAACAACTACAAACCTCTACTTTGGGCCTTTTTTCCTCCTCCTCTTTTCTCCACTTCCTGAAAGCAGCACCTGATGCTTGGATGCCTTCTCATAATAAAAAATTGTCAAACTACTGTTGATGTAACATCCATCAGTTTAGGGGCCGTTGCTGTGATGCGCGTCAACAAAACGCCCATCCCCCGCTCCCACCGTGAACCGTGTCACGTTCAGGTCAATCAGAAGTCATTAGGATTTTTTTTTTTTTCATATTAGAGTACAAAGAAGAAATAACACGATTCACTTGATTTTTAATTATTTGTTATTTATTTAAAAATATACTTTTTTTAGGAGGGGTGCAGCTGGGCGCCCCCTCCAGCAGATGGCGCCCTAGGCAACCACCTAGATGGCCTATGCCTAAAGCCGGCTCTGGCTACAGGGTTAAAGTTTGTGGAAAACATTGCTTTGAAATACAGGCTTTAGACGAGGATTTAGAGCTTTATCAGCGGGACCCGCGGTGTTTTCAATAAAATAACTGACGTTTCAGTCAAAAAACAAACACAAAAAGCTATAGATAAGTCGCATAACCTTGTTTTAATGCCATTACATTTTTTTGCCTTGAGTTTTTATTATTATTTACTGTAAAATTTAAAGTTATTATCTTTAAAAAAAATAGATTGCTCACACTCATTCACCTACAGTTCTCCTGTTGTTCACATGCGCCCCCTTCAGGCTGATGTTGGCTTGTTTTAAAAAAGTAAAGTATAAACTGAGCAAATGGTTTGTACAATGATGTAGCCTAATATAGCAGTGTCCCATTTCTTAGGGGGGTATTGTCAGCCCGACCTCTTACCCCTCTGTTTTAAGGTCTAAGGGGAAGGCAAAGGGCGAGGGCTACGGGAAGGGGTAGGGGTAAGAATGAGAAATGGGATTGGGCCTTAGTTTTTTAATTGAAAAATATAGTAAAATAAGTACATTTAAAAGTTTTTTTTTTTTGCTTTATTATTATTATTATTATTTTATTTTTATTTTATTTTTTATTATTATTTTATTTTTTATTATTATTATTTTATTTTATTATTTGTGTTGTTACTTCAAATGGATTTTATTCTGACTCTGCAGTAGACATACAGAGGTGTGTTAGCTCAGTAGGTTGGGTTTGATCAGTGGCCAAATAGCAGAAGTGGAAGAATCTGTATTTTTACTTCAAAATAATATCACTCAAGTAGAAGTCAAAGTATTTAACTTAATGCAAAACACATTTGAGATTTGTAAAGATACTTCTGCTACTACAACTTATATTGCTACTGCCACTGCTACAGCTACAACTGCTACTACTACTACTACTACTAACACTGCTACTGCTAACACTGCTACTACTACTACTACTACTACTAACACTGCTACTGCTAACACTGCTACTACTACTACTACTACTACTAGCACTGCTACTGCTAACACTGCTACTGCTACTACTACTAACACTGCTACTACTACTACTAACACTGCTACTGCTACTACTAACACTGCTACTGCTAACACTGCTACTACTACTGCTAACACTGCTACTGCTAACACTGCTACTACTACTACTACTAACACTGCTACTGCTAACACTGCTACTACTACTACTAACACTGCTACTGCTACTACTAACACTGCTACTGCTAACACTGCTACTACTACTGCTACTACTGCTGTCCTCAAACCAGGGTCGAAGCCAGGACCCATTGCCAGTCACTGAGGTAAAGAAATACTTCATACAAAACTAATTTAAAGCTAAATGTCAGACTAAAACCATTTACACAGTAAATTCTCAAGAGTAAAAAACACAGTGGTAAGCGTTCACTTTTTCATAGTTAATTTAACAATGGCAAGAGTTACTAAACTGAGATTAGAGTAAAATTCCCTTCAGTGTTGGTGTAAATGTTAAGTTAACATTGACAGTGTTAATAAACAGTGTAATAACAGGAGTTCACTGTAAGAGTTACTACAGCAGCGAGAGTCACACTGCAGTCTCACAGAACTGACTCTGTCCTCTGTAGCTACGCCCAGCTTCTAACCAGTTTTTCTGCTTCTGCATTTGATGAAAGACGTGTGGTAAGTTCATCTTTATACCATAAAATCATTTAGTGCTATATTTTTGTAGTTCAACATTGATTTAAGGAGTTTTGTCTCTTAAATCTCATGTCTCTGTGCTGCTGTGCTGGTGATTAGCTTATTTCAAGCTAGCATTAGCCCATAGCTAGCAGCCTAACTCCAGATCTTCATTCAAAATTGAATATTTTTATTTCATTTTCTGCCAGATTAAACACTACACTGTAAAAAATATCTGTAGATTTCATAGTAAAAATCTGTAAAATCTCAACAGTAAAAGACCGTAGTTGATATATCGGTAAAATACTGTTTTGGTTACGCTAATTAACTGTAATATTAAAATTAAGGCAAAATTGTATTTTTTAGTTTTATTTTTTGTAATGTATACAGTATAGCACTGTTAAAAAAAATCGAGTCCTGTGTTTATTACAGTTTACAACACCTTTTCAAAAGATAATAACTTTAAATTTTACAGTAAATGTTGATTAAAACATAAGTCACAAACTAAAATATACAATAACCTATTTTTTTGAAAGATAATAACTTTATTTTGCAGTAAATAATAAAAACTCAAGTCAAAAACTGTAAAAACAACATTTGTGATAAAATTATACTGTAAAATGAAATACAGGCCTCTTGTAGTTTTTACGGTGGAATTCTGGCAACCACAGCTGCCAATTTTTTACCGTAAAATTTACAGATTTTTTTTTTACAGTGTAGTAGAAGCATTTTTTTACTAACCTTTGCAAACAACGGGCACCACATCATGTTTCTCCTGTGCTAAGCTAACACACACTGAGGCCCTATTTGTAAAATCACATGAAAACACAGGTGAAGTTTTCTCTTGGGGAATTTGAATTTAATGTTGAATGTAAGAAGTATTGTTCTTTTATGTTTGTTTTACACCCAATGTTTTTTATTTTAGTAAAGAAGTATGATAACATGGATATATTGTGTTTTATTACAGCACCGCAATAGCTTTAGGTGTATTTTTGGAATAAATTGGTTTAGCTATAAATTCAGTTATTTCTGATTAACACTTAACCCAGAGTCTTCTTTAAATGACTGTATAAAGAGTTGGTTATCACAGTAAAACTCCAGTTACACACAGTTGGTGTCAGTGCAGTGTAAAATACTAACTCTTGCCAGTGTTGAACATTTAACTCTATCACAAGAGTAAACTTTACTCTTTCTGGGTTTGGCAAATAAGTTCACTCAGTGTTGAAACTAACTCTTTAGGTGTAGATTTTACTGCTTCACATTCATTCACTGTGTTCACAATCACAAAACCTACAGCATACTAGAAATTCAAGGCTATTATTGTTTATGACTACCACACTATAAAAAAAAAATGTTGTGAAAACTGAAAAACGGCAACAGGATCCCTCAAGATTTTTGAGTTTTGGGGCCTTTCAATTTTAGGTTTTACTCACTATCATTATTTTTTTACTCATATTACACACTGTAAAAAAAAAAAATCTGTAAATTTTATGGTAAAAAATTGGCAGCTGTGGTTGCCAGAATTCTACCGTAAAAATTACAAGAGGCCTTAATTTCATTTTACAGTATAATATCACAAATGTTGTTTTTACAGTTTTTGACTTGAGTTTTTATTATTTACTGTAAAATTAAGTTATTAATCTTTTTTTAGATTAACTGTATATTTTACAGTTTGCGGCTTACATTTTAATCAACATTTACTGTAAATTTAAAGTTATTATCTTTTGAAAAGGTGTTAAACTGTAATAAACACTGGACTCAATTTTTTTAACAGTGCTATACTGTATACATTACAAAAAATAAAACAAAAAAAAATACAATTTTGCCTTATTTTTAATATTACAGTTAATTACCGTAACCAAAACAGTATTTTACCGAAATATCAACTACGGTCTTTTACTGTTGAGATTTTACAGATTTTTAGCATGAAATCTACAGATATTTTTTACAGTGCAGCCAACTGTAATATGTTCCATTGTTCAGAAAAGCTATCACTATTGATAATAATCATAATTAAATATACAAAATTTAAGACAAGAATAATACTTTTTCTGAACAATGCAAGTTGGCTGTAAAATGAGTTGAAAAAAATAATGATAGTGAGTAAAATTTAAAGTTTAGACATATGAACATTGAATTATTAATTGTTGAAAACTTGAGATTTTGAGTTGGCCCCAAAACTCAGAAATCTTGAGGGATCCTGTTGCCTTGAGTTTTTTTTTTCCAGTGCGGCTAAAGCCTCAGCTCTGGGGTTAAGCCTCTTTGTGTTTGTAGTTTTTGTCGTCTTGTTGACCTTGTAGGACAGATTCTGGACCACATCCCGCCCCCGTGTCCCACCGAGCTCCTCATCACAGCGCAGCCACCTGTCCATTAACTCCTAATGATCTCATCCTGATGTAATAAAGGCCGCTGAACATCTGCTGAGGTCCGGCCAGCGTCTCCCTGACTCACAATCACTCACCAGAGACCTGCTTTAGATAAAGGCTTTAGTAAACACAAACAGTGGATGAAGAAAAGCAAGGTCTGCATGTGTTTTAACTGCAAGGTAAAACAGTATTGCAACCATAATTTGACAAATACAATTAATAAGTTGAATTTTTTTTAGACCTTTTTAAGATTAAGGTATATTTATTTGTCTCCTGTAGTAGAAATTTGTTTTAGAAAAGGACAATACAGTTATAAAAACATTAAATAACTTACATAATTAAACATACATACATTAGTATCAGTGCAGAGAATCTCAAACACACTGCAAAAACATCCATATTTATGGACATGTGTAACGGAGTTAAAAATGCATTAGTAACACTGTTTAATTTCCGTTCTCATGTTTTTGTTTATTTTTCAAATATATGTGAATTTTATCGTTTTGTTATTTTATTTTGAAAAACCGGAAGTGCGCACCGTTCCCGACTGTAATTTTTGGTAACTTCACTTCCTCTCAGTGTCGAGCGAACTGCAGAGGCTAAGTTACGTCTTGGTGAACACAATATTTTATTTAACATATTTAACGTGTCGTTTTCATTTTCACTCAAATATTGGTTGATAGAAAAATATTTTGGGACGTTATAGACCTATTTTTATGTTTGTTTGTTAGCTAACTTTGGATTTTGTACATTTTTATTGAGTCTAATATTTTGTTCAGTGAGCTAATTGGTGCTTGTGGCATAACGTGAACTAAGGAACGGCCATTTTGTTTTGGTTTTATAGGGAGTCAGATGTGCTGCTCTGTATGAAGACACAAAGTATTTTTTATGTCTGTCAGTAGGTATGTTTAATTTTATTTATACATGCAAAACAATGTCTATTTTTGTAAAAAAAATTTTGCTATTGTCTCCGTGTTACAACATCCACAGTAATTCTATACACTTGTTTTGGTTCATACAAAGTTTATTCATAATTTGTTACTGTTTAAAAAGCCCACATAATTTATTCTCTGGGTAAAACAAATGTAATATCACACTACGGCCTGTAAAATTGTAGTTGTTGGCTCCTCTCCCTCTCAGTGTCGAGCGAACTGCAGGGGGGAGTCAGATGTGCCGCTCTGTATGAAGACACAAAGTATTTTTATGTCTGTCAACAGAAACCCTGAGTAAAAGTGGTGAACTCTACCCTGTGTCCTGTTATTGGTACGGATGGGCGATGAAAGATTCAGCATCCGTTGCACATGCCTGTCCACATGTGAGCTATACAAACGCTGAGCCTCTTTATTCTTTTTAAGACAAGAAAATGAAGTGCACAAAAAGTTATAAACGTAGCCAGATCGTTTAACTGTGACAACTGACGACAGCGAGTGACGGAAAGCATCACGCTCTTGGTAAAAAAAGATCTGAGCTCCTGTGATGGTGATGCTAATGCGCAGTAGCTCAGTTGGTAGAGCCACTTGTCCGCTAACCAGAAGCTTGGCGGTTCAAACCCCACTCCCACCGTTGCATCCTTTTGTTGTGTCCTTGAGCAGGACACTTAACCCACCTCTGCACACACTGGCGTATGAATGGGTGAAGGGTTCCTTGATGTAAAGTGCTTTGAGTACCCATGGAGGTAGGAAAGCACTGTATAAATGTAACCATTTACCATTTTAATGTGCTTTTGAGAATTTCAGGGGCCGTTTAGACGACAACGCATTTTGCCGAATCCGCAAAGGTTTGGTTGCAGTTTGGCTTTTTGTTTACACGAGGATGAGGTTTCCATTTTCCAAATCTGCAATCTTTTAAAAACACTGGAGGAGGTGTTTTGGTCTCACAGCAGGAGCCGCTCCGCTCTCGTATAAACTGTGAAAACAGCGTAATTACTGAAAAGACTGCCGGGCATAGGTCAGCTGACCCAAGATTGCAAAATACGAGGCTTTTATGCCTCTTATGTACATTTTTAGTCCAGTAACTGTCAGTAATTAGCCTGACCAGCCAGACTATAACAGTAAAGGTAGAGTCTGGGGACGGCTCAAGCCTAGAGGTGGAATCAATGGACGTCATTCAAACTGCTTCTGCACGTAACAGACCAGCGCTCTGACCAATCAGAGCAACAGACAAGGTGAGCTTTGTTAGCTACCAGCGGAGCCAGCTGCTATATTAGACTTTTGCCATAGCCGGTCGGCAAAACGGCAAATCCATCCTTCTTTAAGACGAATGATGTGAGAGCTTCTTTCTGCTCCACTTTCAAAGAAAAACCCAAATCTAACTTTTCCAAAACTGATGTCAAGGCCGAGTCAAACGAGCGCTGTTCGTTAGCCGCAGCCATCGTAGTTGTTCTGCTCTGCACCGTCGCCACTGTGCTAAGCCCCGCCTACTCCACTCGCTACACCCCCGCTACACAGATAGAGCGATGTGATTGGTCCAACGAAGCCGTGTTACTAGACCAACCCGCTAGATAAAATATATTTTCTGCCACTAGGGGGCGTCTAGATTTCTAGGCTAGTCAGTAATATCTGTGTAAGTTACTTTGATGAGTGACTTTATGAGAATGGCTCCAGAAAACCACAAGATCCTAGTTGGAAAGTTTCAGACCGGAGCTATCACTTCCTCTCCTGTTTACTCTGTGTGTGGTGTAGAGCATTTGCGGGGCCCACAGCGCCATTTGCTGGACAAACACTGGTACTACAGTTTGTAATTGTTCTCCTCGCACCTCAGCGTTGTCGTGTAAGGACTGTTATGTTTTCCTGGCCAGCGTTGTCGTGTACACAGGTCCTTTAAGGCTTTAAATTCAGATTTTTTTTAATTAAATTTGACTTTTTAAGACCCAACAGAAACCCTGAAATAAATAGTTTTAAGTGGCTTATCTTTTATTTTTTGGCATTCAGAGAAAAAGTGTTTGTAGTCACCGATCCGAGACCAGTGAACCAAACCCAAGACAAGACTGAGGAGACCAAGATGAAACGAGACCAGGTCAAGACTGAAGTCAGGAGTAGAAAGACGTCACACCAAGTGGAAATTTTAAGTAGTTTAATGCACAAATACTGGATCCAGCAGGAGCAAACGCATTCAGCAAAATGGTCGATGAAACAAAGAAGGCGTAAATGTCACAGATCCATTCATATGACAGGAAACAAACTAAAACCAAAAAGGCTAAAGAAAACAAGGTCTCTATATCAAGAAGAGGCAAAAACATGGAAAAAGAAAAACACTGAAGGTTTAATAATTCTATACTAAAAAAGAGTTGAAATATCATGACTGCTTTTATGTTTAAAGCTATTGTTTGTGAAATATTTAATAACTACAGAGCCCAATCCCTGTGGACTAAGACAAAGTGAAGGAAAAAAAGAATGAATCAGTGGCCCGGCTATGTTAATAATCATTTTAATGAACTAATGCCAAAAGTAGCACCATCAAACAGAGACAGAGAATTCTTCTGCTTCTTCTAATGGGCTTTCAAAATTGGCTTATTCAGTACAACTTGGTGCTGTTTTTTAGGCAGAGCCAGTTATTAAAGAAAAAGGCTACTACTTCAAAATTATATTCTTATAATGGTTGGTAGAAAAGTCCAAGACCAAGACCAAGACCAAGTAAAGATGCAAGTAAGTCTGGATGTGTGGCAGTGTGAGGCTGCATTAGAACTAACAAAAAGTAGCTGTATCTCTGTTAAAGGGGTAATGTTAATGAACTAAAAGGATGCACCTCACTTGGTACATTTAAAAAGATGTGTAAAACTAATATAGGAAAATACGGAGCATTAGTATGAATGTAGTCTTATCTTTTACAACATAAAGTCATTTAAATGATGTAATTAGTCGTTGAAGAGAACAGTTACAATGATAATGCTTACAGTAATGGCACAGTTATAATAGTAAAAAATATATTTCTTCACATTTTGAATGTAAATTATAGTGTTTTTGTGTTTTGTTTTGTTTTTACCTGTCTTTGGCATTGTACTATGTCTACTTTTAATGACCGAATAAACTAACTAACAAACTACTACTGGTTTAGCCTCTGCTTTCTGTGCATTAAATTCCCTTCTGTGCATCACTGTACAACATTTTAACAACTGATCATATGACGACATAATTAGACTTGTGTTTAATCCAATCTAAACTATAAATGCAATGTTTTGATTCTCGAAGCCAGAGCCATGTGACGCTAAAGCAAAAACAGCTGTTGCTAATATACGCTAGCTCAGAACAAGTTTTGCACGGCAAGATGCGTTTGATTAAAATAACATTTTTAACCTTTATTTCCGGTCTCAGAGCCCTTCTCGCCGAGCAGCGTTGCCACCTCCTCAATAAGAAAAGTCGTTATTGGCTGTTGGCTGTCCTGAAAGTCGCTAGAAGTCACCAGATGACGTCATCGCCTAATTTGCATAATTGGTCACATGGATCTAATAGGCCCTTTTCACGATGACGTCAGACAGCTTCCGTTTTGAGACGATGAGATGTATCTTCATTTCCAGTGCTGCTGCTCGCCAGTAAGGAATTTACTCGGAGTCTTAAAAATTTGCCAAATATAAGGCTACATGATGTAAAGTTTAAATAAAAGTTTGATTGATACAGAGATTTGCTGATGAAAATTCACTGACAAAATGGTCAAAACTCAAAAAGGGATATACATTTTTCATTGAAGGTTACTTATTTGATTATGAAGGTAAGTGTTTTGTCTTGTAGCTAAAGCTAGTAGTTGTTAATGCTTAGCTTTACTAAATGAAAATATACTGTAGTACTATCCAGTGGTATTTCCTGATAAGCAGATTGTCAAATATTCAGATAAACTCAGATCATGACATGATCTAACACTGTTTTATAGCGCAGCTCTATCACTTAGCCATGTTGCTAACGCTAGCTAGCTACATAACAAAGCACTCACTTCATAATCCAAGTATCCTTGGTTGAAGAATTAATATCCTTTCGCAAGTTTTGAACGTTTTGTGGGTAAATATTCATTTGAAAATCGCTGTATATTGTGTAAACTTGTAAACGGCAATTTGAAAAAAGTCTGGGTGAATTTCTTATGGGAGAAGCGCGGCACCAGGAACTGAAGATACATCCCATCGTCTCTAAACGGAAGTTGTCTGACGTCACGTGAAAAGGGTCTATTGAAAGTGAGGCCGATGACTCGTGGCTGCCTGGTGAGGCTGCCGTTTGGCACCAAATATCTCCAAATATTTCAAGAGCTCTGCATATATACGGTCAGCTTGCACTCTAACAGGTAACTGCATATTATTTACATGCAAATTAGGGATATAATTGGCAAAAAATATCTGTATTTTTATTATTATCGTTATAAATGTTTTATGTGCTATTGAACAGTGCTGTAATGTCTGTAAAATATTGGTATTATGCTCAAATCTGTGGAATAAATGTTAAAAAAAAGCTCCTGCTCTGAGTCGCCTGCAGCTGACAGGCCTGTGTGCTGATTGGTCAGTGGCAGAGGGAAAGAGGCGGAGCTAAGAGCACAACAGCAGCAGCTGCTGGCGGCGAGACGGAGGTAGCTCGAAGAGTAGAGCAGTGAGAAGTGCTTTCATGTTTTTCATGAGTCGCCAAAGTCGCTAGCAACACCAGAAAAAGTCGCTAGATTTGTCGCTTGTCGCTTTTTTGAAAATAAATCACTAGGGAGGTCTGAAAAGTCACTAAATATAGCGACAAAGATGCTAAGTTGGCAACACTGTCCAGAGGGATCCCAGAGGTAAGACGGTACGTTTTCTGTACCGCTTTGGGACACAGAAACACCTCCACACGACCCAACCTGCGCAGCACCGCCCCAGTACAAATGCGCCTTTACAAAATGTGTCTAAAATTGCAGAAAACTAAATAGTGCCACAGAAATGAACAAATCATTAATATACCAGACTTATATACGTAGCTGTAGTTCACTCTCAGTCCTCCAGTTTCTTTACACGTCCACATTTATTTCTCAAAAGGTATGAAAGATTTAAAAAGTTTTGAGAAATGGGGTAAAAAAAAGATAAAATAACTGTATTGATGCTGCACTACTGTAAATAAACGAGAGCAGAATTAGCAGCCAAAGCTTTGTTTTCCTCAGAGTGTAACATTTGGTTTAGTTATTAAATTTCAGAAGAAGTAAAAAGTAAATAAAGCAGATGTATTATTGAATACAACTTTTAATGGATACGTTCACAGTTAGAGAAAGTATAATAATGTTTAAAACACTGTGTTTCTAAATAAAACAATAAAGAAACTGAGGATATTTTTGTGGTTGACCATTCTGCGTTCATTTAAATTGCATTCATTATTGGTTTAGGGGAGAAACTACATTAGTGCTTTTTATTAACTAAAATAATTTATTCCTGTATTGTTTGTAATGGGTGAAAACTACTTACTATAAAACTGTTCTTGCTTAACACAATTGTAACGCTTTTCACAAAAGCTCTATATTGGGCCGTTCCCTGTGCTCAGCTCTGTCGCCTCACAGCAAAACAGCATCATTTACAGAGGTACTTTGGCAGGTTTTTATACCAGATGCCCTTCCAGATGCAACCCTTTCAGCGTTTCTTAACCATAACCCTTAGATCTGACTTGTAGCTGGACTTATGGCTAATTCACCACTTCATTAACCCCTGGCCCCTTTTAAAATAATCACGTTCATACTGCTAAGTGCGTAAAATGCACACTTCAATTCTTATTATATTCTACTTCCATTTACCCATGTTTTATCATCTACCTCTGACCTAACTATTGATACGAAATATTCATATTTTTGTACAGATTTAAGCCCCTTAAACCTCAGATTTTTGAGACAATCATCATTTCATATCCTCAGATCATTTTTCATTATGTTTCTGTTGCAGACCTGGTGGCATTGTCTTAAAAACCTGAGATTAAGGGGCTTAAATCTTTACAAAAATATGAATATTTGGTATCAATAGTTAGCAGAGAAATAGCTGACTGTAATGAGCTCAATCTAAGCAAAATATAATAATAATTTATCATATTTTTTAAAGTTACAAAATCAAAAGTATATAAATTGCGCTTAGCATCGTCAGTATTTGACACTAAACAAAACTAAAAATGCAAAAAATAAATAAATAAATAAATAAAAAATCAATATTGCTACTATTTGTTGACCTCCCTCAGGCTCTAAAAATTCTTCACCAAAAAATCCACTTTGCATTTATTATTTTGAAATACCAAAATAATAAAAACAGGGCCCAGAAACAGGGCAGTATTGTCAAATCACAAAAGCCTGCATTTAAGAAGTTAAAATAATGAATATTTGGTATCAGAGGTTAGCAGCGATGTGGGAGAACATAAATATCAAAGAAAGTACACTGTAAAAAATATCTGTAGATTTCATGGTAAAAATCTGTAAAATCTCAACAGTAAAAGACCGTAGTTGATATATCGGTAAAATACTGTTTTGGTTACGGCAATTAACTGTAATATTAAAAATAAGGCAAAATTGTATTTTTTAGTTTTATTTTTTGTAATGTATACAGTATAGCACTGTTAAAAAAAAATCGAGTCCTGTGTTTATTACAGTTTAACACCTTTTCAAAAGATAATAACTTTAAATTTTACAGTAAATGTTGATTAAAACATAAGTCACAAACTAAAATATACATTAATCTATTTTTTTTGAAAGATAACTTTATTTTGCAGTAAATAATAAAAACTCAAGTCAAAAACTGTAAAAACATTTGTGATAAAATTATACTGTAAAATGAAATACAGGCCTCTTGTAGTTTTTACGGTGGAATTCTGGCAACCACAGCTGACAATTTTTTACCGTAAAATTTACAGATTTTTTTTTTACAGTGTGGACCAACACCAGGGCGTGGTGTGGGCCAGGCTCTCACTAAAGCAGTGGTTTGTATCTGAAGCAGGTGATTTCAGTGAAGCACTGCAGACACTCACAATATAAAGCCAATAAAATAAAAGTTAGAAGTATTAAAAATATATGATTTAGGCCTAACTATTACTGTGCACTTGGAGAGAAATGTCACGTGGATTCCACTCTTTATTCATTTATATTCTGCGCATGGAGCGGACCATGTGACCATGTGTGTTTGAAAAATGTCCGTATAAAATCTACACAAATGGAAGATATAAACTGCTGTGCAACAGTTGAAAGGAGTTAATATGGCACCTGCCTCTGGGCTACAGAGGACACAACATGAAACTCACCAGCGGCAGGACTTTTCTGTGCGTAAAAGCCTCTCCAGCACGCATTTGTTTTAGCAGCAGCAGCGCGTCAACCCGGGGTCTTTCACTTTTCCTCTCTGGCCAAGTTCGCAGATGTAGCGTAAATCCAACTGAAAAATTCGCGCTGCGCTGTTCTCCCCCGCGCGCTCAGAGGTCATAGTTCACTTTCATTAAGTCGCAGTAACTGATGACGCGCTCCGTGGATGAGAGACTGAGACAAACGCATCCATTTTGCGTAAAAAGGCACAGTTCGCTTGCTTGAAGGTAAAGCACGGCTTATTTCATGATTCCTCACTGTAAATACTTTTTTATGCTTATTAATATATTATTTTGTATTATTATTGCTGTTGTCCTTTGATTAGTGCCTAAACTAGGCTGTTTTTTTTTTTTTTTTTTTTTTTTTTTTTTTATTGGCTTGGATTTTTACTTAATTTGAGGGCTTTATATGATCGTTTTTCCACTGTAAAGACAAAATAAATAAGCAACATCAATTATTATTATTATTATTAATTAATAATTATTATTATTATGTACCTCATCAGCAGATCTCAGACTGCGTCAGTGACACAGGCTACGCCTCTCACCTGTCTCCCTCTGTCCTCTCTCACCTGTCTCTCTCTGTCCTCTCTCACCTGTCTCTCTCTGTCCTCTCTCACCTGTCTCCTTCTGTCCTCTCTCACCTGTCTCCTTCTGTCCTCTCTCACCTGTCTCTCTCTGTCCTCTCTCACCTGTCTCTCTCTGTCCTCTCTCACCTGTCTCCCTCTGTCCTCTTTCACCTGTCTCCTTCTGTCCTCTCTCACCTGTCTCCTTCTGTCCTCTCTCACCTGTCTCCTTCTGTCCTCTCTCACCTGTCTCCCTCTGTCCTCTCTCACCTGTCTCCTTCTGTCCTCTCTCACCTGTCTCCCTCTGTCCTCTCTCACCTGTCTCCTTCTGTCCTCTCTCACCTGTCTCCTTCTGTCCTCTCTCACCTGTCTCCCTCTGTCCTCTCTCACCTGTCTCCCTCTGTCCTCTCTCACCTGTCTCCTTCTGTCCTCTCTCACCTGTCTCTCTCTGTCCTCTCTCACCTGTCTCTCTCTGTCCTCTCTCACCTGTCTCCCTTCTGTCCTCTCTCACCTGTCTCCTTCTGTCCTCTCTCACCTGTCTCCCTCTGTCCTCTCTCACCTGTCTCTCTCTGTCCTCTCTCACCTGTCTCCCTCTGTCCTCTCTCACCTGTCTCCTTCTGTCCTCTCTCACCTGTCTCTCTCTGTCCTCTCTCACCTGTCTCCTTCTGTCCTCTCTCACCTGTCTCTCTCTGTCCTCTCTCACCTGTCTCCTTCTGTCCTCTCTCACCTGTCTCCTTCTGTCCTCTCTCACCTGTCTCTCTCTGTCCTCTCTCACCTGTCTCCTCTGTCCTCTCTCACCTGTCTCCTTCTGTCCTCTCTCACCTGTCTCCTTCTGTCCTCTCTCACCTGTCTCTCTCTGTCCTCTCTCACCTGTCTCCTTCTGTCCTCTCTCACCTGTCTCTCTCTGTCCTCTCTCACCTGTCTCTCTCTGTCCTCTCTCACCTGTCTCTCTCTGTCCTCTCTCACCTGTCTCCTTCTGTCCTCTCTCACCTGTCTCCTTCTGTCCTCTCTCACCTGTCTCTCTCTGTCCTCTCTCACCTGTCTCTCTCTGTCCTCTCTCACCTGTCTCCCTTCTGTCCTCTCTCACCTGTCTCCTCTGTCCTCTCTCACCTGTCTCTCTCTGTCCTCTCTCACCTGTCTCTCTCTGTCCTCTCTCACCTGTCTCCTTCTGTCCTCTCTCACCTGTCTCCTTCTGTCCTCTCTCACCTGTCTCCTTCTGTCCTCTCTCACCTGTCTCCCTCTGTCCTCTCTCACCTGTCTCTCTCTGTCCTCTCTCACCTGTCTCCCTCTGTCCTCTCTCACCTGTCTCCTTCTGTCCTCTCTCACCTGTCTCTCTCTGTCCTCTCTCACCTGTCTCCTTCTGTCCTCTCTCACCTGTCTCTCTCTGTCCTCTCTCACCTGTCTCCTTCTGTCCTCTCTCACCTGTCTCCTTCTGTCCTCTCTCACCTGTCTCTCTCTGTCCTCTCTCACCTGTCTCCTTCTGTCCTCTCTCACCTGTCTCCCTCTGTCCTCTCTCACCTGTCTCCTTCTGTCCTCTCTCACCTGTCTCCTTCTGTCCTCTCTCACCTGTCTCCTTCTGTCCTCTCTCACCTGTCTCCTTCTGTCCTCTCTCACCTGTCTCCTTCTGTCCTCTCTCACCTGTCTCTCTCTGTCCTCTCTCACCTGTCTCCTTCTGTCCTCTCTCACCTGTCTCTCTCTGTCCTCTCTCACCTGTCTCTCTCTGTCCTCTCTCACCTGTCTCCTTCTGTCCTCTCTCACCTGTCTCTCTCTGTCCTCTCTCACCTGTCTCCCTCTGTCCTCTCTCACCTGTCTCCCTCTGTCCTCTCTCACCTGTCTCCTTCTGTCCTCTCTCACCTGTCTCTCTCTGTCCTCTCTCACCTGTCTCCTTCTGTCCTCTCTCACCTGTCTCTCTCTGTCCTCTCTCACCTGTCTCTCTCTGTCCTCTCTCACCTGTCTCTCTTCTGTCCTCTCTCACCTGTCTCCTTCTGTCCTCTCTCACCTGTCTCTCTCTGTCCTCTCTCACCTGTCTCTCTCTGTCCTCTCTCACCTGTCTCCTTCTGTCCTCTCTCACCTGTCTCCTTCTGTCCTCTCTCACCTGTCTCCCTCTGTCCTCTCTCACCTGTCTCCTTCTGTCCTCTCTCACCTGTCTCCTTCTGTCCTCTCTCACCTGTCTCTCTCTGTCCTCTCTCACCTGTCTCCCTCTGTCCTCTCTCACCTGTCTCCTCTGTCCTCTCTCACCTGTCTCCCTCTGTCCTCTCTCACCTGTCTCTCTCTGTCCTCTCTCACCTGTCTCCCTCTGTCCTCTCTCACCTGTCTCCCTTCTGTCCTCTCTCACCTGTCTCCTTCTGTCCTCTCTCACCTGTCTCTCTCTGTCCTCTCTCACCTGTCTCCTTCTGTCCTCTCTCACCTGTCTCCTTCTGTCCTCTCTCACCTGTCTCCCTCTGTCCTCTCTCACCTGTCTCCTTCTGTCCTCTCTCACCTGTCTCTCTCTGTCCTCTCTCACCTGTCTCCCTCTGTCCTCTCTCACCTGTCTCCTTCTGTCCTCTCTCACCTGTCTCTCTCTGTCCTCTCTCACCTGTCTCCTTCTGTCCTCTCTCACCTGTCTCTCTCTGTCCTCTCTCACCTGTCTCCCTCTGTCCTCTCTCACCTGTCTCCTTCTGTCCTCTCTCACCTGTCTCTCTCTGTCCTCTCTCACCTGTCTCCCTCTGTCCTCTCTCACCTGTCTCCTTCTGTCCTCTCTCACCTGTCTCCTTCTGTCCTCTCTCACCTGTCTCTCTCTGTCCTCTCTCACCTGTCTCCTTCTGTCCTCTCTCACCTGTCTCCTTCTGTCCTCTCTCACCTGTCTCCCTCTGTCCTCTCTCACCTGTCTCCTTCTGTCCTCTCTCACCTGTCTCTCTCTGTCCTCTCTCACCTGTCTCCCTCTGTCCTCTCTCACCTGTCTCCTTCTGTCCTCTCTCACCTGTCTCTCTCTGTCCTCTCTCACCTGTCTCCTTCTGTCCTCTCTCACCTGTCTCTCTCTGTCCTCTCTCACCTGTCTCCCTCTGTCCTCTCTCACCTGTCTCCTTCTGTCCTCTCTCACCTGTCTCTCTCTGTCCTCTCTCACCTGTCTCTCTCTGTCCTCTCTCACCTGTCTCCCTCTGTCCTCTCTCACCTGTCTCCTTCTGTCCTCTCTCACCTGTCTCCCTCTGTCCTCTCTCACCTGTCTCTCTCTGTCCTCTCTCACCTGTCTCCCTCTGTCCTCTCTCACCTGTCTCCTTCTGTCCTCTCTCACCTGTCTCCTTCTGTCCTCTCTCACCTGTCTCTCTCTGTCCTCTCTCACCTGTCTCCTTCTGTCCTCTCTCACCTGTCTCTCTCTGTCCTCTCTCACCTGTCTCCCTCTGTCCTCTCTCACCTGTCTCCTTCTGTCCTCTCTCACCTGTCTCTCTCTGTCCTCTCTCACCTGTCTCCTTCTGTCCTCTCTCACCTGTCTCTCTCTGTCCTCTCTCACCTGTCTCCCTCTGTCCTCTCTCACCTGTCTCCTTCTGTCCTCTCTCACCTGTCTCTCTCTGTCCTCTCTCACCTGTCTCCCTCTGTCCTCTCTCACCTGTCTCCTTCTGTCCTCTCTCACCTGTCTCCTTCTGTCCTCTCTCACCTGTCTCTCTCTGTCCTCTCTCACCTGTCTCCTTCTGTCCTCTCTCACCTGTCTCTCTCTGTCCTCTCTCACCTGTCTCTCTCTGTCCTCTCTCACCTGTCTCCTTCTGTCCTCTCTCACCTGTCTCCCTCTGTCCTCTCTCACCTGTCTCCTTCTGTCCTCTCTCACCTGTCTCCTTCTGTCCTCTCTCACCTGTCTCCCTCTGTCCTCTCTCACCTGTCTCCTTCTGTCCTCTCTCACCTGTCTCCTTCTGTCCTCTCTCACCTGTCTCCTTCTGTCCTCTCTCACCTGTCTCCCTCTGTCCTCTCTCACCTGTCTCCTTCTGTCCTCTCTCACCTGTCTCCCTCTGTCCTCTCTCACCTGTCTCTCTCTGTCCTCTCTCACCTGTCTCCTTCTGTCCTCTCTCACCTGTCTCCCTCTGTCCTCTCTCACCTGTCTCCTTCTGTCCTCTCTCACCTGTCTCCTTCTGTCCTCTCTCACCTGTCTCCTTCTGTCCTCTCTCACCTGTCTCCTTCTGTCCTCTCTCACCTGTCTCCCTCTGTCCTCTCTCACCTGTCTCCCTCTGTCCTCTCTCACCTGTCTCTCTCTGTCCTCTCTCACCTGTCTCCCTCTGTCCTCTCTCACCTGTCTCCCTCTGTCCTCTCTCACCTGTCTCCTTCTGTCCTCTCTCACCTGTCTCCTTCTGTCCTCTCTCACCTGTCTCTCTCTGTCCTCTCTCACCTGTCTCCCTCTGTCCTCTCTCACCTGTCTCCTTCTGTCCTCTCTCACCTGTCTCCCTCTGTCCTCTCTCACCTGTCTCTCTCTGTCCTCTCTCACCTGTCTCCCTCTGTCCTCTCTCACCTGTCTCCTTCTGTCCTCTCTCACCTGTCTCTCTCTGTCCTCTCTCACCTGTCTCCTTCTGTCCTCTCTCACCTGTCTCTCTCTGTCCTCTCTCACCTGTCTCCTTCTGTCCTCTCTCACCTGTCTCCTTCTGTCCTCTCTCACCTGTCTCCTTCTGTCCTCTCTCACCTGTCTCTCTCTGTCCTCTCTCACCTGTCTCCCTCTGTCCTCTCTAACCTGTCTCCTTCTGTCCTCTCTCACCTGTCTCCTTCTGTCCTCTCTCACCTGTCTCTCTCTGTCCTCTCTCACCTGTCTCCTTCTGTCCTCTCTCACCTGTCTCTCTCTGTCCTCTCTCACCTGTCTCTCTCTGTCCTCTCTCACCTGTCTCCTTCTGTCCTCTCTCACCTGTCTCCCTCTGTCCTCTCTCACCTGTCTCCTTCTGTCCTCTCTCACCTGTCTCCCTCTGTCCTCTCTCACCTGTCTCCTTCTGTCCTCTCTCACCTGTCTCCTTCTGTCCTCTCTCACCTGTCTCCTTCTGTCCTCTCTCACCTGTCTCCCTCTGTCCTCTCTCACCTGTCTCCTTCTGTCCTCTCTCACCTGTCTCCTCTGTCCTCTCTCACCTGTCTCTCTCTGTCCTCTCTCACCTGTCTCTCTCTGTCCTCTCTCACCTGTCTCCTTCTGTCCTCTCTCACCTGTCTCCCTCTGTCCTCTCTCACCTGTCTCCTTCTGTCCTCTCTCACCTGTCTCCTTCTGTCCTCTCTCACCTGTCTCCTTCTGTCCTCTCTCACCTGTCTCCCTCTGTCCTCTCTCACCTGTCTCCTTCTGTCCTCTCTCACCTGTCTCCCTCTGTCCTCTCTCACCTGTCTCTCTCTGTCCTCTCTCACCTGTCTCTCTCTGTCCTCTCTCACCTGTCTCCTTCTGTCCTCTCTCACCTGTCTCCCTCTGTCCTCTCTCACCTGTCTCCTTCTGTCCTCTCTCACCTGTCTCCCTCTGTCCTCTCTCACCTGTCTCCTTCTGTCCTCTCTCACCTGTCTCTCTCTGTCCTCTCTCACCTGTCTCTCTCTGTCCTCTCTCACCTGTCTCCTTCTGTCCTCTCTCACCTGTCTCCTTCTGTCCTCTCTCACCTGTCTCTCTCTGTCCTCTCTCACCTGTCTCTCTCTGTCCTCTCTCACCTGTCTCTCTCTGTCCTCTCTCACCTGTCTCTCTCTGTCCTCTCCTCTCACCTGTCTCCCTCTGTCCTCTCTCACCTGTCTCTCTCTGTCCTCTCTCACCTGTCTCTCTCTGTCCTCTCTCACCTGTCTCTCTCTGTCCTCTCCTCTCACCTGTCTCTCTCTGTCCTCTCTCACCTGTCTCCCTCTGTCCTCTCTCACCTGTCTCTCTCTGTCCTCTCTCACCTGTCTCCTTCTGTCCTCTCTCACCTGTCTCTCTCTGTCCTCTCTCACCTGTCTCCTCTGTCCTCTCTCACCTGTCTCCTTCTGTCCTCTCTCACCTGTCTCCTTCTGTCCTCTCTCACCTGTCTCTCTCTGTCCTCTCTCACCTGTCTCCTTCTGTCCTCTCTCACCTGTCTCCCTCTGTCCTCTCTCACCTGTCTCCTTCTGTCCTCTCTCACCTGTCTCCTTCTGTCCTCTCTCACCTGTCTCTCTCTGTCCTCTCTCACCTGTCTCCCTCTGTCCTCTCTCACCTGTCTCTCTCTGTCCTCTCTCACCTGTCTCCCTCTGTCCTCTCTCACCTGTCTCCTTCTGTCCTCTCTCACCTGTCTCCCTCTGTCCTCTCTCACCTGTCTCCTTCTGTCCTCTCTCACCTGTCTCTCTCTGTCCTCTCTCACCTGTCTCCCTCTGTCCTCTCTCACCTGTCTCCTTCTGTCCTCTCTCACCTGTCTCCTTCTGTCCTCTCTCACCTTCTCCCTCTGTCCTCTCTCACCTGTCTCTCTCTGTCCTCTCTCACCTGTCTCCCTCTGTCCTCTCTCACCTGTCTCCTTCTGTCCTCTCTCACCTGTCTCCTTCTGTCCTCTCTCACCTGTCTCTCTCTGTCCTCTCTCACCTGTCTCCTTCTGTCCTCTCTCACCTGTCTCCTTCTGTCCTCTCTCACCTGTCTCTCTCTGTCCTCTCTCACTTGTCTCCTTCTGTCCTCTCTCACCTGTCTCCTTCTGTCCTCTCTCACCTGTCTCCCTCTGTCCTCTCTCACCTGTCTCTCTCTGTCCTCTCTCACCTGTCTCTCTCTGTCCTCTCTCACCTGTCTCCTTCTGTCCTCTCTCACCTGTCTCCCTCTGTCCTCTCTCACCTGTCTCCCTCTGTCCTCTCTCACCTGTCTCTCTCTGTCCTCTCTCACCTGTCTCTCTCTGTCCTCTCTCACCTGTCTCCTTCTGTCCTCTCTCACCTGTCTCCTCTGTCCTCTCTCACCTGTCTCCCTCTGTCCTCTCTCACCTGTCTCCTTCTGTCCTCTCTCACCTGTCTCTCTCTGTCCTCTCCTCTCACCTGTCCTCCCTCTGTCCTCTCTCACCTGTCTCTCTCTGTCCTCTCTCACCTGTCTCTCTCTGTCCTCTCTCACCTGTCTCTCTCTGTCCTCTCCTCTCACCTGTCTCCCTCTGTCCTCTCTCACCTGTCTCTCTCTGTCCTCTCTCACCTGTCTCTCTCTGTCCTCTCCTCTCACCTGTCTCCCTCTGTCCTCTCTCACCTGTCTCTCATCTGTCCTCTCTCACCTGTCTCTCTCTGTCCTCTCCTCTCACCTGTCTCCCTCTGTCCTCTCTCACCTGTCTCCTTCTGTCCTCTCTCACCTGTCTCTCTCTGTCCTCTCCTCTCACCTGTCTCCCTCTGTCCTCTCTCACCTGTCTCTCTCTGTCCTCTCTCACCTGTCTCTCTCTGTCCTCTCTCACTTGTCTCTCTCTGTCCTCTCCTCTCACCTGTCTCCCTCTGTCCTCTCTCACCTGTCTCCCTCTGTCCTCTCTCACCTGTCTCCTTCTGTCCTCTCTCACCTGTCTCTCTCTGTCCTCTCCTCTCACCTGTCTCCTCTGTCCTCTCTCACCTGTCTCTCTCTGTCCTCTCTCACCTGTCTCTCTCTGTCCTCTCTCACCTGTCTCTCTCTGTCCTCTCCTCTCACCTGTCTCCCTCTGTCCTCTCTCACCTGTCTCTCTCTGTCCTCTCTCACCTGTCTCTCTCTGTCCTCTCCTCTCACCTGTCTCCTCTGTCCTCTCTCACCTGTCTCTCTCTGTCCTCTCTCACCTGTCTCTCTCTGTCCTCTCCTCTCACCTGTCTCCCTCTGTCCTCTCTCACCTGTCTCTCTCTGTCCTCTCTCACCTGTCTCCTTCTGTCCTCTCTCACCTGTCTCCCTCTGTCCTCTCTCACCTGTCTCTCTCTGTCCTCTCCTCTCACCTGTCTCCCTCTGTCCTCTCTCACCTGTCTCTCTCTGTCCTCTCTCACCTGTCTCCCTCTGTCCTCTCTCACCTGTCTCCCTCTGTCCTCTCTCACCTGTCTCTCTCTGTCCTCTCCTCTCACCTGTCTCCCTCTGTCCTCTCTCACCTGTCTCTCTCTGTCCTCTCTCACCTGTCTCTCTCTGTCCTCTCTCACCTGTCTCCTTCTGTCCTCTCTCACCTGTCTCCCTCTGTCCTCTCTCACCTGTCTCTCTCTGTCCTCTCCTCTCACCTGTCTCCCTCTGTCCTCTCTCACCTGTCTCTCTCTGTCCTCTCTCACCTGTCTCTCTCTGTCCTCTCTCACCTGTCTCTCTCTGTCCTCTCCTCTCACCTGTCTCCCTCTGTCCTCTCTCACCTGTCTCTCTCTGTCCTCTCTCACCTGTCTCCTTCTGTCCTCTCTCACCTGTCTCCCTCTGTCCTCTCTCACCTGTCTCTCTCTGTCCTCTCCTCTCACCTGTCTCCCTCTGTCCTCTCTCACCTGTCTCTCTCTGTCCTCTCTCACCTGTCTCCCTCTGTCCTCTCTCACCTGTCTCTCTCTGTCCTCTCCTCTCACCTGTCTCCCTCTGTCCTCTCTCACCTGTCTCTCTCTGTCCTCTCTCACCTGTCTCTCTCTGTCCTCTCCTCTCACCTGTCTCCCTCTGTCCTCTCTCACCTGTCTCTCTCTGTCCTCTCTCACCTGTCTCCTTCTGTCCTCTCTCACCTGTCTCCCTCTGTCCTCTCTCACCTGTCTCTCTCTGTCCTCTCCTCTCACCTGTCTCCCTCTGTCCTCTCTCACCTGTCTCTCTCTGTCCTCTCTCACCTGTCTCCCTCTGTCCTCTCTCACCTGTCTCCCTCTGTCCTCTCTCACCTGTCTCCCTCTGTCCTCTCCTCTCAACCTGTCTCTCTCTGTCCTCGTCCTCTCACCTGTCTCCCTTTGTCCTCTCTCACCTGTCTCTCTCTGTCCTCTCTCACCTGTCTCTCTCTGTCCTCCTCCTCTCACCTGTCTCCTTCTGTCCTCTCTCACCTGTCCTCTCTCTGTCCTCTCCTCTCACCTGTCTCCCTCTGTCCTCTCTCACCTGTCTCTCTCTGTCCTCTCTCACCTGTCTCCCTCTGTCCTCTCTCACCTGTCTCCCTCTGTCCTCTCTCACCTGTCTCCCTCTGTCCTCTCTCACCTGTCTCTCTCTGTCCTCTCTCACCTGTCTCTCTCTGTCCTCTCTCACCTGTCTCCTTCTGTCCTCTCTCACCTGTCTCCCTCTGTCCTCTCTCACCTGTCTCTCTCTGTCCTCTCCTCTCACCTGTCTCCCTCTGTCCTCTCTCACCTGTCTCTCTCTGTCCTCTCTCACCTGTCTCTCTCTGTCCTCTCTCACCTGTCTCTCTCTGTCCTCTCCTCTCACCTGTCTCCCTCTGTCCTCTCTCACCTGTCTCTCTCTGTCCTCTCTCACCTGTCTCCTTCTGTCCTCTCTCACCTGTCTCCCTCTGTCCTCTCTCACCTGTCTCTCTCTGTCCTCTCCTCTCACCTGTCTCCCTCTGTCCTCTCTCACCTGTCTCTCTCTGTCCTCTCTCACCTGTCTCCCTCTGTCCTCTCTCACCTGTCTCTCTCTGTCCTCTCCTCTCACCTGTCTCCCTCTGTCCTCTCTCACCTGTCTCTCTCTGTCCTCTCTCACCTGTCTCTCTCTGTCCTCTCCTCTCACCTGTCTCCCTCTGTCCTCTCTCACCTGTCTCTCTCTGTCCTCTCTCACCTGTCTCCTTCTGTCCTCTCTCACCTGTCTCCCTCTGTCCTCTCTCACCTGTCTCTCTCTGTCCTCTCCTCTCACCTGTCTCCCTCTGTCCTCTCTCACCTGTCTCTCTCTGTCCTCTCTCACCTGTCTCCCTCTGTCCTCTCTCACCTGTCTCCCTCTGTCCTCTCTCACCTGTCTCCCTCTGTCCTCTCCTCTCACCTGTCTCTCTCTGTCCTCTCCTCTCACCTGTCTCCCTTTGTCCTCTCTCACCTGTCTCTCTCTGTCCTCTCTCACCTGTCTCTCTCTGTCCTCTCCTCTCACCTGTCTCCTTCTGTCCTCTCTCACCTGTCTCTCTCTGTCCTCTCCTCTCACCTGTCTCCCTCTGTCCTCTCTCACCTGTCTCTCTCTGTCCTCTCCTCTCACCTGTCTCCCTCTGTCCTCTCTCACCTGTCTCCCTCTGTCCTCTCTCACCTGTCTCCTTCTGTCCTCTCCTCTCACCTGTCTCCCTCTGTCCTCTCTCACCTGTCTCCCTCTGTCCTCTCTCACCTGTCTCTCTCTGTCCTCTCCTCTCACCTGTCTCCCTCTGTCCTCTCTCACCTGTCTCCCTCTGTCCTCTCTCACCTGTCTCCTTCTGTCCTCTCTCACCTGTCTCTCTCTGTCCTCTCTCACCTGTCTCCTTCTGTCCTCTCTCACCTGTCTCTCTCTGTCCTCTCTCACCTGTCTCCCTCTGTCCTCTCTCACCTGTCTCCTTCTGTCCTCTCTCACCTGTCTCTCTCTGTCCTCTCTCACCTGTCTCCCTCTGTCCTCTCTCACCTGTCTCCTTCTGTCCTCTCTCACCTGTCTCCTTCTGTCCTCTCTCACCTGTCTCTCTCTGTCCTCTCTCACCTGTCTCCCTCTGTCCTCTCTCACCTGTCTCCTTCTGTCCTCTCTCACCTGTCTCCTTCTGTCCTCTCTCACCTGTCTCTCTCTGTCCTCTCTCACCTGTCTCTTCTGTCCTCTCTCACCTGTCTCCTCTGTCCTCTCTCACCTGTCTCCCTCTGTCCTCTCTCACCTGTCTCCTTCTGTCCTCTCTCACCTGTCTCTCTCTGTCCTCTCTCACCTGTCTCTCTCTGTCCTCTCTCACCTGTCTCTCTCTGTCCTCTCTCACCTGTCTCCTTCTGTCCTCTCTCACCTGTCTCCTTCTGTCCTCTCTCACCTGTCTCTCTCTGTCCTCTCTCACCTGTCTCCTTCTGTCCTCTCTCACCTGTCTCCTTCTGTCCTCTCTCACCTGTCTCCTTCTGTCCTCTCTCACCTGTCTCCCTCTGTCCTCTCTCACCTGTCTCCTCTGTCCTCTCTCACCTGTCTCTCTCTGTCCTCTCCTCTCACCTGTCTCCCTCTGTCCTCTCTCACCTGTCTCTCTCTGTCCTCTCTCACCTGTCTCCTTCTGTCCTCTCTCACCTGTCTCCCTCTGTCCTCTCTCACCTGTCTCTCTCTGTCCTCTCTCACCTGTCTCTCTCTGTCCTCTCTCACCTGTCTCCTTCTGTCCTCTCTCACCTGTCTCTCTCTGTCCTCTCTCACCTGTCTCTCTCTGTCCTCTCTCACCTGTCTCTCTCTGTCCTCTCTCACCTGTCTCCTTCTGTCCTCTCTCACCTGTCTCCTTCTGTCCTCTCTCACCTGTCTCTCTCTGTCCTCTCTCACCTGTCTCCTTCTGTCCTCTCTCACCTGTCTCCTTCTGTCCTCTCTCACCTGTCTCCTTCTGTCCTCTCTCACCTGTCTCCCTCTGTCCTCTCTCACCTGTCTCCCTCTGTCCTCTCTCACCTGTCTCTCTCTGTCCTCTCCTCTCACCTGTCTCCCTCTGTCCTCTCTCACCTGTCTCTCTCTGTCCTCTCTCACCTGTCTCCTTCTGTCCTCTCTCACCTGTCTCCCTCTGTCCTCTCTCACCTGTCTCTCTCTGTCCTCTCTCACCTGTCTCTCTCTGTCCTCTCTCACCTGTCTCCTTCTGTCCTCTCTCACCTGTCTCTCTCTGTCCTCTCTCACCTGTCTCTCTCTGTCCTCTCTCACCTGTCTCCTTCTGTCCTCTCTCACCTGTCTCCTTCTGTCCTCTCTCACCTGTCTCTCTCTGTCCTCTCTCACCTGTCTCCTTCTGTCCTCTCTCACCTGTCTCCCTCTGTCCTCTCTCACCTGTCTCCCTCTGTCCTCTCTCACCTGTCTCCTTCTGTCCTCTCTCACCTGTCTCCTTCTGTCCTCTCTCACCTGTCTCTCTCTGTCCTCTCTCACCTGTCTCTCTCTGTCCTCTCTCACCTGTCTCCTTCTGTCCTCTCTCACCTGTCTCCTTCTGTCCTCTCTCACCTGTCTCTCTCTGTCCTCTCTCACCTGTCTCTCCTCTGTCCTCTCTCACCTGTCTCTCTCTGTCCTCTCTCACCTGTCTCTCTCTGTCCTCTCCTCTCACCTGTCTCCCTCTGTCCTCTCTCACCTGTCTCTCTCTGTCCTCTCTCACCTGTCTCTCTCTGTCCTCTCTCACCTGTCTCTCTCTGTCCTCTCCTCTCACCTGTCTCTCTCTGTCCTCTCTCACCTGTCTCCCTCTGTCCTCTCTCACCTGTCTCTCTCTGTCCTCTCTCACCTGTCTCCTTCTGTCCTCTCTCACCTGTCTCTCTCTGTCCTCTCTCACCTGTCTCCTTCTGTCCTCTCTCACCTGTCTCCTTCTGTCCTCTCTCACCTGTCTCCTTCTGTCCTCTCTCACCTGTCTCTCTCTGTCCTCTCTCACCTGTCTCCTTCTGTCCTCTCTCACCTGTCTCCCTCTGTCCTCTCTCACCTGTCTCCTTCTGTCCTCTCTCACCTGTCTCCTTCTGTCCTCTCTCACCTGTCTCTCTCTGTCCTCTCTCACCTGTCTCCCTCTGTCCTCTCTCACCTGTCTCTCTCTGTCCTCTCTCACCTGTCTCCCTCTGTCCTCTCTCACCTGTCTCCTTCTGTCCTCTCTCACCTGTCTCCCTCTGTCCTCTCTCACCTGTCTCCTTCTGTCCTCTCTCACCTGTCTCTCTCTGTCCTCTCTCACCTGTCTCCCTCTGTCCTCTCTCACCTGTCTCCTTCTGTCCTCTCTCACCTGTCTCCTTCTGTCCTCTCTCACCTGTCTCCCTCTGTCCTCTCTCACCTGTCTCTCTCTGTCCTCTCTCACCTGTCTCCCTCTGTCCTCTCTCACCTGTCTCCTTCTGTCCTCTCTCACCTGTCTCCTTCTGTCCTCTCTCACCTGTCTCTCTCTGTCCTCTCTCACCTGTCTCCTTCTGTCCTCTCTCACCTGTCTCCTTCTGTCCTCTCTCACCTGTCTCTCTCTGTCCTCTCTCACCTGTCTCCTTCTGTCCTCTCTCACCTGTCTCCTTCTGTCCTCTCTCACCTGTCTCCCTCTGTCCTCTCTCACCTGTCTCTCTCTGTCCTCTCTCACCTGTCTCTCTCTGTCCTCTCTCACCTGTCTCCTTCTGTCCTCTCTCACCTGTCTCCCTCTGTCCTCTCTCACCTGTCTCCCTCTGTCCTCTCTCACCTGTCTCTCTCTGTCCTCTCTCACCTGTCTCTCTCTGTCCTCTCTCACCTGTCTCCTTCTGTCCTCTCTCACCTGTCTCCCTCTGTCCTCTCTCACCTGTCTCCCTCTGTCCTCTCTCACCTGTCTCCTTCTGTCCTCTCTCACCTGTCTCTTCTGTCCTCTCCTCTCACCTGTCTCCCTCTGTCCTCTCTCACCTGTCTCTCTCTGTCCTCTCTCACCTGTCTCTCTCTGTCCTCTCTCACCTGTCTCTCTCTGTCCTCTCCTCTCACCTGTCTCCCTCTGTCCTCTCTCACCTGTCTCTCTCTGTCCTCTCTCACCTGTCTCTCTCTGTCCTCTCCTCTCACCTGTCTCCCTCTGTCCTCTCTCACCTGTCTCTCTCTGTCCTCTCTCACCTGTCTCTCTCTGTCCTCTCTCACCTGTCTCCTTCTGTCCTCTCTCACCTGTCTCCTCTCTGTCCTCTCCTCTCACCTGTCTCCCTCTGTCCTCTCTCACCTGTCTCTCTCTGTCCTCTCTCACCTGTCTCTCTCTGTCCTCTCTCACTTGTCTCTCTCTGTCCTCTCCTCTCACCTGTCTCCCTCTGTCCTCTCTCACCTGTCTCCCTCTGTCCTCTCTCACCTGTCTCCTTCTGTCCTCTCTCACCTGTCTCTCTCTGTCCTCTCCTCTCACCTGTCTCCCTCTGTCCTCTCTCACCTGTCTCTCTCTGTCCTCTCTCACCTGTCTCTCTCTGTCCTCTCTCACCTGTCTCTCTCTGTCCTCTCCTCTCACCTGTCTCCCTCTGTCCTCTCTCACCTGTCTCTCTCTGTCCTCTCTCACCTGTCTCTCTCTGTCCTCTCCTCTCACCTGTCTCCCTCTGTCCTCTCTCACCTGTCTCCTTCTGTCCTCTCTCACCTGTCTCTCTCTGTCCTCTCCTCTCACCTGTCTCCCTCTGTCCTCTCTCACCTGTCTCTCTCTGTCCTCTCTCACCTGTCTCTCTCTGTCCTCTCCTCTCACCTGTCTCCCTCTGTCCTCTCTCACCTGTCTCTCTCTGTCCTCTCTCACCTGTCTCCTTCTGTCCTCTCTCACCTGTCTCCCTCTGTCCTCTCTCACCTGTCTCTCTCTGTCCTCTCCTCTCACCTGTCTCCCTCTGTCCTCTCTCACCTGTCTCTCTCTGTCCTCTCTCACCTGTCTCCCTCTGTCCTCTCTCACCTGTCTCCCTCTGTCCTCTCTCACCTGTCTCTCTCTGTCCTCTCCTCTCACCTGTCTCCCTCTGTCCTCTCTCACCTGTCTCTCTCTGTCCTCTCTCACCTGTCTCTCTCTGTCCTCTCTCACCTGTCTCCTTCTGTCCTCTCTCACCTGTCTCCCTCTGTCCTCTCTCACCTGTCTCTCTCTGTCCTCTCCTCTCACCTGTCTCCCTCTGTCCTCTCTCACCTGTCTCTCTCTGTCCTCTCTCACCTGTCTCTCTCTGTCCTCTCTCACCTGTCTCTCTCTGTCCTCTCCTCTCACCTGTCTCCCTCTGTCCTCTCTCACCTGTCTCTCTCTGTCCTCTCTCACCTGTCTCCTTCTGTCCTCTCTCACCTGTCTCCCTCTGTCCTCTCTCACCTGTCTCCCTCTGTCCTCTCTCACCTGTCTCTCTCTGTCCTCTCTCACCTGTCTCTCTCTGTCCTCTCTCACCTGTCTCCTTCTGTCCTCTCTCACCTGTCTCCCTCTGTCCTCTCTCACCTGTCTCCCTCTGTCCTCTCTCACCTGTCTCCTTCTGTCCTCTCTCACCTGTCTCTCTCTGTCCTCTCCTCTCACCTGTCTCCCTCTGTCCTCTCTCACCTGTCTCTCTCTGTCCTCTCTCACCTGTCTCTCTCTGTCCTCTCTCACCTGTCTCTCTCTGTCCTCTCTCTCACCTGTCTCCCTCTGTCCTCTCTCACCTGTCTCTCTCTGTCCTCTCTCACCTGTCTCTCTCTGTCCTCTCCTCTCACCTGTCTCCCTCTGTCCTCTCTCACCTGTCTCTCTCTGTCCTCTCTCACCTGTCTCTCTCTGTCCTCTCCTCTCACCTGTCTCCCTCTGTCCTCTCTCACCTGTCTCCTTCTGTCCTCTCTCACCTGTCTCTCTCTGTCCTCTCCTCTCACCTGTCTCCCTCTGTCCTCTCTCACCTGTCTCTCTCTGTCCTCTCTCACCTGTCTCTCTCTGTCCTCTCTCACCTTGTCTCTCTCTGTCCTCTCCTCTCACCTGTCTCCCTCTGTCCTCTCTCACCTGTCTCCCTCTGTCCTCTCTCACCTGTCTCCTTCTGTCCTCTCTCACCTGTCTCTCTCTGTCCTCTCTCTCACCTGTCTCCTCTGTCCTCTCTCACCTGTCTCTCTCTGTCCTCTCTCACCTGTCTCTCTCTGTCCTCTCTCACCTGTCTCTCTCTGTCCTCTCCTCTCACCTGTCTCCCTCTGTCCTCTCTCACCTGTCTCTCTCTGTCCTCTCTCACCTGTCTCTCTCTGTCCTCTCTCTCACCTGTCTCCCTCTGTCCTCTCTCACCTGTCTCCTTCTGTCCTCTCTCACCTGTCTCTCTCTGTCCTCTCCTCTCACCTGTCTCCCTCTGTCCTCTCTCACCTGTCTCTCTCTGTCCTCTCTCACCTGTCTCTCTCTGTCCTCTCCTCTCACCTGTCTCCCTCTGTCCTCTCTCACCTGTCTCTCTCTGTCCTCTCTCACCTGTCTCCTTCTGTCCTCTCTCACCTGTCTCCCTCTGTCCTCTCTCACCTGTCTCTCTCTGTCCTCTCCTCTCACCTGTCTCCCTCTGTCCTCTCTCACCTGTCTCTCTCTGTCCTCTCTCACCTGTCTCCCTCTGTCCTCTCTCACCTGTCTCCCTCTGTCCTCTCTCACCTGTCTCTCTCTGTCCTCTCCTCTCACCTGTCTCCCTCTGTCCTCTCTCACCTGTCTCTCTCTGTCCTCTCTCACCTGTCTCTCTCTGTCCTCTCTCACCTGTCTCCTTCTGTCCTCTCTCACCTGTCTCCCTCTGTCCTCTCTCACCTGTCTCTCTCTGTCCTCTCTCTCACCTGTCTCCCTCTGTCCTCTCTCACCTGTCTCTCTCTGTCCTCTCTCACCTGTCTCTCTCTGTCCTCTCTCACCTGTCTCTCTCTGTCCTCTCCTCTCACCTGTCTCCTCTGTCCTCTCTCACCTGTCTCTCTCTGTCCTCTCTCACCTGTCTCCTTCTGTCCTCTCTCACCTGTCTCCCTCTGTCCTCTCTCACCTGTCTCTCTCTGTCCTCTCCTCTCACCTGTCTCCCTCTGTCCTCTCTCACCTGTCTCTCTCTGTCCTCTCTCACCTGTCTCCCTCTGTCCTCTCTCACCTGTCTCTCTCTGTCCTCTCCTCTCACCTGTCTCCCTCTGTCCTCTCTCACCTGTCTCTCTCTGTCCTCTCTCACCTGTCTCTCTCTGTCCTCTCTCTCACCTGTCTCCCTCTGTCCTCTCTCACCTGTCTCTCTCTGTCCTCTCTCACCTGTCTCCTTCTGTCCTCTCTCACCTGTCTCCCTCTGTCCTCTCTCACCTGTCTCTCTCTGTCCTCTCTCACCTGTCTCCCTCTGTCCTCTCTCACCTGTCTCTCTCTGTCCTCTCTCACCTGTCTCCCTCTGTCCTCTCTCACCTGTCTCCTTCTGTCCTCTCTCACCTGTCTCCCTCTGTCCTCTCTCTCACCTGTCTCTCTCTGTCCTCTCTCTCACCTGTCTCCTTCTGTCCTCTCTCACCTGTCTCTCTCTGTCCTCTCTCACCTGTCTCTCTCTGTCCTCTCTCACCTGTCTCCTTCTGTCCTCTCTCACCTGTCTCCTCTCTGTCCTCTCTCACCTGTCTCCCTCTGTCCTCTCTCACCTGTCTCCTTCTGTCCTCTCTCACCTGTCTCCCTCTGTCCTCTCTCACCTGTCTCTCTCTGTCCTCTCTCACCTGTCTCCTTCTGTCCTCTCTCACCTGTCTCCTTCTGTCCTCTCTCACCTGTCTCCTTCTGTCCTCTCTCACCTGTCTCCTTCTGTCCTCTCTCACCTGTCTCCTTCTGTCCTCTCTCACCTGTCTCTCTCTGTCCTCTCTCACCTGTCTCCCTCTGTCCTCTCTCACCTGTCTCCTTCTGTCCTCTCTCACCTGTCTCTCTCTGTCCTCTCTCACCTGTCTCCCTCTGTCCTCTCTCACCTGTCTCCTTCTGTCCTCTCTCACCTGTCTCCTTCTGTCCTCTCTCACCTGTCTCTCTCTGTCCTCTCTCACCTGTCTCCTCTCTGTCCTCTCTCACCTGTCTCTCTCTGTCCTCTCTCACCTGTCTCCTTCTGTCCTCTCTCACCTGTCTCTCTCTGTCCTCTCTCACCTGTCTCTCTCTGTCCTCTCTCACCTGTCTCCTTCTGTCCTCTCTCACCTGTCTCCCTCTGTCCTCTCTCACCTGTCTCTCTCTGTCCTCTCTCACCTGTCTCTCTCTGTCCTCTCTCACCTGTCTCTCTCTGTCCTCTCTCACCTGTCTCTCTCTGTCCTCTCTCACCTGTCTCCTCTCTGTCCTCTCTCACCTGTCTCCTCTCTGTCCTCTCTCACCTGTCTCTCTCTGTCCTCTCTCACCTGTCTCCTTCTGTCCTCTCTCACCTGTCTCCTTCTGTCCTCTCTCACCTGTCTCCTTCTGTCCTCTCTCACCTGTCTCCCTCTGTCCTCTCTCACCTGTCTCTCCTCTGTCCTCTCTCACCTGTCTCTCTCTGTCCTCTCTCTCACCTGTCTCCCTCTGTCCTCTCTCACCTGTCTCTCTCTGTCCTCTCTCACCTGTCTCCTTCTGTCCTCTCTCACCTGTCTCCCTCTGTCCTCTCTCACCTGTCTCTCTCTGTCCTCTCTCACCTGTCTCTCTCTGTCCTCTCTCACCTGTCTCCTTCTGTCCTCTCTCACCTGTCTCTCTCTGTCCTCTCTCACCTGTCTCTCTCTGTCCTCTCTCACCTGTCTCCTTCTGTCCTCTCTCACCTGTCTCTCTCTGTCCTCTCTCACCTGTCTCTCTCTGTCCTTCTCTCACCTGTCTCCTTCTGTCCTCTCTCACCTGTCTCCTTCTGTCCTCTCTCACCTGTCTCCTTCTGTCCTCTCTCACCTGTCTCCCTCTGTCCTCTCTCACCTGTCTCCCTCTGTCCTCTCTCACCTGTCTCTCTCTGTCCTCTCCTCTCACCTGTCTCCCTCTGTCCTCTCTCACCTGTCTCTCTCTGTCCTCTCTCACCTGTCTCCTTCTGTCCTCTCTCACCTGTCTCCTCTGTCCTCTCTCACCTGTCTCTCTCTGTCCTCTCTCACCTGTCTCCTTCTGTCCTCTCTCACCTGTCTCCTTCTGTCCTCTCTCACCTGTCTCTCTCTGTCCTCTCCTCTCACCTGTCTCCCTCTGTCCTCTCTCACCTGTCTCCTCTCTGTCCTCTCTCACCTGTCTCTCTCTGTCCTCTCCTCTCACCTGTCTCTCTCTGTCCTCTCTCACCTGTCTCCTTCTGTCCTCTCTCACCTGTCTCTCTCTGTCCTCTCCTCTCACCTGTCTCCCTCTGTCCTCTCTCACCTGTCTCTCTCTGTCCTCTCTCACCTGTCTCTCTCTGTCCTCTCCTCTCACCTGTCTCTCTCTGTCCTCTCTCACCTGTCTCCTTCTGTCCTCTCTCACCTGTCTCTCTCTGTCTTAACGTCCTAACGTTAGGTTTCTCCTAATTCTCTCACCAATATCGTACTTGTTCAGCTCCAGCTTCTTCGTTTGCTTTTCTTTTATAATTCTCTGTGTCTTTTTTCTTCTTTTAAGTCCCTAAATAATCCTGGCCATTGAATTAGTTTCTTATTTTTGTATTCAGATAATTCAATACAATAAGGAAAACAGATAGCCACATTTATGGGGCTCATGTAATGTTTATTAACTATAATGTGACTTATCTTTATTATTATTATTATTATTATTATTATTATTATTATTATTATTATTAAATACCCCACGAAGTCTATAAAATGCTACATAAATGTTTTTATTCTCAAATTACTGACCCTCGCTTCCTGTGCCGTGAAGCGCGGCCTCTTTGATCTCCTCAGACCAACGTCTACGCCGTTTAAGTAGGGACAAAATCGATCGGGACACGCCCCCTAACGCACCTCCGTCTACGCCAAGATCGTCTTATTTATGGCCCACTATCTCACCAAAAATCATGGTATTTGCATGAACACAGGCAAAATTATCAAAAGACGAAACATGAAAAGTGAGTAAAAAACAGTCTTACCAGTCTTGAACCACATGAAGATGACTGACTTTGGTTTGTTATGGTTCCTTTTCCTCAAAACTTTAAATTCACCTGAAGTCTATGAAGCTGACAAACCATCATGGACAGCTTTGAGACAGAAGTCAGAGTAAAAAGAGCAGCGGGGATTGATAATTCCTGGCGGTCTCAGTCTGTTGAGTTTATAATGAGAAGGTGAGAGTCTGCCGCAGCATCTGGGACTTTGTTAATGACGCTTCGCATGAGAAACGCCAGTCTGCAGGGATTTGTGTTCTTCACGAGATTCAATATAATTTAATATGATTCAATACGAGCAGATGGGGAACTCAAATAACATCTTCATCCACGACAGACGCTCACCGTAACATCTGATTCTTATTAGCGTCATTGACTTATAGCACACATCAGTCTGTTTTCAGCACGTAATTAGTGCTCATGTGACAAATGCAGGTGTTTAGGATGAAAAAGTGAGAGCAAAGTAGAGCTTACGATGCTCCAGCTCGAATAAAACTTGATTTCTCACTTCAGGTGCTCTCATTTATTTATCCTAAAGAAAAAAAAAACAAAAAAAAAACGGTGTATAGTTCTGTTTCCAAACATTCCTCACAGACATTTTTCATTTTCTAAAACTAAAATGGCATCATACAAAAAGGAAGTGAACAGATTTTATACTGGATGCCCTTCCTAACATCACATTGTTTTTTTATTTTTTCATTTAACTTTTATTTCACCATTGGCAAAACATTACGAACAATCTCTTATTTATAATATTGTATAATATATAAACACACAGTGAAGTCCGAAATTATTCCTACCCCTGGCAAATTCTGACTTAAAGTTACTTTCATTAAAACAACATGACACTTTTTGTTCAAATGTAAAAAAAAAAGCTGAGAAATATTTTTTTCCACAATGATAGCTCTTGTACATCGTCTGATTATCTTTTGGGAGAAGCCTGTGTCATTTCCGGTCAAAAAAAAGTATGAATAATTTCGGGCTTCACTGTAGATTTATTTCTACAGCAAACAACGTGCTGGTACATGAGTGACAGAAACCCAACACTCATGAAATGCATGCTGTTAATTCTTTGTATTTTAATAATTACCGTATTTTCCGGACTATAAGCCGCTACTTTTTCCCCACGCTTTGAACCCTGCGGCTTATAGAAAGATGCGGCTTTTCTATGAATTTTTCTTCAGCCGCCAGGGGGCGCTAGCAGGACGGAGTACGGAGTAACATTACTTTTAAATCCGGATGCTGTGCAGTTTCCTGTTTGGTGCGATCTGAGTTGCGGAGGTTGATCTGAACGGCGTTAGACTGGCTGCGTTTCTCCGGCGCAGGGCGGAACACGGCGTCGCAGAGCTGCGGAGGCTGCGGAAACCTCTCATTCACTAGAACGGCTGCGTGTTTACGGAGTGCGTGGCGCAGTGCAGCGGAGCGGATTCGCATGCAGTGTGTATCCGGTAAATCTCATTTCTCAATCTGGATATCGGCGGCTTATATTCAGGTGCACGCTATAGTCCGGAAAATACGGTAATTGAAAGTGGCCTGTTTAAAATAACAGCAGTGTGATGCTCTCAGGGCCCTCAGTCACACTGTAAAAAAAAATCTGTAAATTTTACGGTAAAAAATTGGCAGCTGTGGTTGCCAAAATTCTACCGTAAAAATTAAAGAGGCCTTTATTTCATTTTACAGTGTAATATCACAAATGTTGTTTTTACAGTTTTTGACTTGAGTTTTTATTATTTACTGTAAAATTAAGTTATTAATCTTTCAAAAAATAGATTAACTGTATATTTTACAGTTTGCGGCTTACATTTTAATCAACATTTACTGTAAAAATTTAAAGTTATCTTTTAAAAAGGTGTTAAACTGTAATAAACACTGGATTCAATTTTTTTAACAGTGCTATACTGTATACATTACAAAAATTAATACAATTTTGCCTTATTTTTAATATTACAGTTAATTACCGTAACCAAAACAGTATTTTACCGATATATCAACTACGGTCTTTTACTGTTGAGATTTTACAGATTTTTACCATGAAATCTACAGATATTTTTTACAGTGCAGCTGTGAGACACCAGCTGTTAAACAACTGTTCCATATGAGAGGACTGCAGCCCATGTTGTGCAGCTGGTTACACTGCATTTCTCTCCAAAAATCAGAGTAAAATAAGACATTGTACAGAAGAAGAGCATACTTTGATTAAAAAGTTGACTGGAGAGGGAAAAACATGTAAAGAAGTGCAGAAAATGATCTCTAATGCTCTAAAATTGCGACCAAAACCTGAAAGAAGAGGTGGAAAATGAAAAATCATTATGCAAATGGGCCAAAAAAGAGACAAAATGGCAAAGGCTCAGCCAATGATCAGCTGCAGGGAGATTAAAGATCTAAAAATACCTGAGGACAGGAACAATTAGAGGGCGCCTTTGTGAAGCAAAGCTTTCAGCAAGAAGCTCCCAGAAAGTCCCATTGTTAACAAAAAGTAATGCACTGAAGATGTTAAAGAACTCCCTGACTGGCCTAAAGAGAAATGGAACAACATTTTGTGGACTGATGAAAGTAAAATTGTTCTTTTTGGGTCTAGGGGCCACAGTTTGTCAGATGACCCCCAAACACTGAGCCCCAGCCCCAGGACAGTGTGAAGACAGTGAAGCATCATGGTCTGGAGATGTTTCTCAGACTGAGGTGCGGGGCAGGGATCAGAGATCAGTTTAAATAAATCCAGATACTTCAAGAGCTCATGTTGCCTTATGTTGAAGAGGAAATGCCACTGACATGGGTTTCACCAAGACAATGACCCAAAACACACAGTAACAGAGCAGCATCTGTGTTCAGGACCAACCAGATTAAAGTTATGGAGGGGCCCCACAGTCCCCACACCTTAACTCTACAGAAAACTTGCCTTAAAGCATTTTTCAGTTTTTACAGTAAAGGCTTGAGTTTGTTTGGAAAAGAACAGACACTGGGCATTTTTGTGAACAGCCTAATATTTCTTTTTTCTTCACTTTCTGTAAAGGAATAGCGAATTCAATAATCTTTTGTTCTTGTTTTGATTTGGAATAGAATGAGCAGTGTTCTCAATTCATTTGCATGGAAATAAAAGCTAGAATAAGTATTTTGAGATGTTCTGCTGTTATTTTGAACACAATAGTAGATTAAATCAGTCTTCAGTGTTTAAACATTTACACCAGTCCTTAAAATGTTTTTTAATCTGTCTTTAAAGGCAGAAATGCAGGATCATGATGTCTATATGCAGTGTATTTGGTTAATATGGGTTTAGTCATTTGTAGCAGCAAAACCAAAAGCATGAGGCCAATGAAATACTTGGTCTTGGGTATTGTATTTTCCAGACTATAAGTTGCTCCGGAGTATAAGCCACATTAGCCAAAAAACGCATAATGAAGAAGAAAAAAATGTATATAAGTCGCACTGGACTATAAGTCACATTTTTTGGGGGAAATTTATTTTACAAAATCCGACACCAAGAACAGACATTTCATGTTGAAAGGCAAGTTATAGTAATAATAGAATAGAGAACAACAGCTGAATAGGTGTGCGCTATGCTAATGTAACACATTGATGGTTATTCAGCTACATGAAGCATAAACAACGAACTGAATAGGTGTCTCATATGTTAACGTAATATATTAACAGTTATTCACATAACTATAGCATAAAGAACATAATATAACAAGTTCACCAAACTCACCATCTCACTCCTAATCGCTAAATCCTTTAAATTCTTCATCCTCGGTGTCGCTTCTGAACAACTCCGCCAACTCCGGAGGTAGACGAAGCGCCGCTTCCTCCTCTGCGTGGCTGTCGTCAGACTCAGCATCAGTTCCATTTCCAATTATTCCGCTCTTTCTCAGTTGTCTTTATAGCCTAAGTTGTTAGTGGTAATGTTTACATTTTAAATTGTCAGTGGAAAAAGTGTGACTTATAGTCCGGAAGATACTGCACTTTTTTTTATTTATTTTTTCTCAAAAGCATGTATAATCTCTAATACTCCACTGAGGCCCATATCCATGAGGTCTTGATTCAATCTAAACTCTGAAGCTCATCTCCTAATCTCTCTGTGTGCAGCTCTGGGTTTGTATTGGAGCTTCCAGCCCACACTGCGGAGGTCAGAGTGAGGCAGATTAGCCACATTACACACCGGACGCAACGCTCCCCGAGACACTAATCCTGGACTTCTGTATCCGCCGTGCCTCCGCCGCCGCGTTGTGACAATTCAATCTGCTCCGAGACGTCCCGCATGAATTATGGATGAGGGAGGAACGCGGAGGGATCTGGTCTGATGGAGAGGCTGCTTCATAACCAGAGGATTTCAAATAAGTCGGAAAAATACCTCCATAAAATACTGAGTGGTGAGGAGGAGCGGAGGTGAGCCGCCAAGACTTAATACTACACTCTCCTGTGATCATCACACTGGCATCATTTGTCATATTACGTCACAAAATAACGACTTTTTGCTGAGAAAATTCCCTTGCCTGTTTAAGTTATTGCAATTTTTACAAGAACAACTGCAAACCACAGTAAATTACACTGTAAAA
>CM036244.1:3512045-3514545 GCA_020698575.1 Bostrychus sinensis | reverse complement strand
GTAGTTCCCAAAGTGGGGTCTGGGGCCCCCTGGGGGTCCGCGAAGGTACTGCAGGGGGCCACCAGAAGCTGTCTATATTAAGTACATAAAAAGAAATTGAGTTTGAAATGCACTGTAAAAAACAATGCCGCAAAAACTCAAGGCAACAGGATCCATCAAGATTTTTAAGTTTTGGTGATCAACTCAAAATCTCAAGTTTTCAACAACTACTATATTTTTTTACTCACCATTACATCTAAAAACTTTAAATTTTAAGTTTTACTCACTATCTTTGTTTTTTCCAGCTCATCTTACAGCAACTGACTCCACTGTTCAGAAAAAGTATTATTGATAATAATAAAAACTAAATATACTACATTTAACAAAAGAATCACTTTTTCTGAACTCTGTAAGTTGGCTGTAAGATGAGTAAAAAAATAATGACAGAGAGAAAAACTTAAAAATTAGAAAAGTTTTTAGACGTATGAACATCAAATTAAGTGAAAGTGTGGAAAACTTGAGATTTTGAGTTGGCCTCAAAAATCTTGAGGGATCCTTTGCCTTGAGTTGTTGAGTTTTTGGAGCATTTTATTTTATTTTGTTACAGTGTATTTGTTTAAAAATATAACTTTAAAACACTTTTTAGCCAATAGTCAGTGTCTTTTGTAATGTTTTTATAGAAATATATGGAGAAAAACATGAAAATAAAATTTGGGATCGAGGGAAGTTGTATTGTTGGGGTCTGTGTGGGATTTTGGTAAATTTAAGGAGGGCCCTGACTCCTGACTTTGGGAATGGCTGGTCTAGAGTTATTATACTACTACTACTACTACTACTACTACTACTACTACTACTACTACTACTACTACTACTACTACTACTACTACTACTACTACATTGAGAGGTTTGTAGGGAGTGCTAACTTCTGGGTTTGTACTGCTCCTCCTTCTACTACTGGTGGCGCAGTGGGTTAAGCATTCGCCCAGCAACCGCACGGTAGCTGGTTCAAATCCCATCTGAAGCGCATACTGTCGTTGTGTCCCTGGGCAAGACACTTCACCCACCTTGCCTGTGTGGCTGTGTTTGGTGATGGTCAGCGGGGCCGTTAGCGCAGATTGGCACGCTCCGTCAGTCTGCCCCAGGGCAGCTGTGGCTACAGAAGTAGCTCACCACCACTGAGTGTGACTGAGGAGAGAATGAATAATAGATCAAAAACTGTAAAGCGGCTTTGAGTTGTGTGAAAAGTGCCATATAAAATTGATGTATTATTATTACTACTGCTGCATTAAGGAGCTAGTACTGGACATTGTAAATTCTGGTGTACTACTACTACTTCTCCCATACTGAGGAGCTTATACTGGGGAGTGCTATGCTGTAGGGTTGTACTTGTCATGGCTCTGGCTGTGACTCTGGCTTCCCTGTTTCTTTTCCCCTCCCTTCTTTTACCTGTGTGTGTGGGCGGAGTCTCCTGGCTGCTGCGACTTGTATCCAGACAGACTCTGCCAGATTGTTCCTTCAGCCTGACGGTGAACAGCACGTGGCCACTCTGTTTGAGTATTTTGTACTAGTGATGGGCAAAACGAGGAATCATGAAACAGCAAAACGTTTGAACCAAAAGTATCGAAGCTTCGAAACGGGATTCGAAACGCTTTCTACAGTGACCTCTAGTGGCAAGGTGCTATTAAAACGTTGTACGTATGTATTTCTGTTTCTAAAATAAAGTTCAATAAACACTGTTAAATGTTTTTTGTTCACAACTCTATAAAATATTTTTTGACAGTGGAAGGATGCATTTCTTTATAGTTTAATTTCTAATAAAATAAGTTCACGTCTGTGTGTGTGCGCGTGTGTCATTGATCTAAAACTGTGTTTATGTCTGTGGCCGTGATGTCTGCTGCTAATTTAAACCACTTCTAAAATTCCCCACTTGAGTAGCAGCACTTCTCTAAACATTCAGCATTCAGTTCTTACCATGGGTTTACCACGACCAGACTCTAAATTAATGAGAGGACCGGCACTGATTTCTGCCCACTGAAGCACTGATCTAAAATAATAACGTCTCTGCCTTCATGTTGATTGTGTTTACAGGCTTTAAAGAGTCTTACATTCGTGTACATGCCATGTTTTAATTCGTGTGTAATATCTGCATTACAATTGTACTAACTCCGTGTAATTGCCAGACTCACTGATGGATGCTCCAAAGTCGTTTCTATGTTACCGTAACAATGAGAGGAAATTATTGAATGTTAAATCTTAAATAAAAACAATGAAATATTTGTGGTTCACATCTCAAGATTTTTATTCAATTTTTTTTTTCTGCAGTGGAAGGATTCAATCTATTCCTTTTTTTGCTGATTACTTCTCCAGCTTTTGAAAAACCTCTTTCACCTGGGACACTGGTTGCTGGTTTACGTAAGAATTCTTTTGACAATATAAATGTGGATATATGACAACAGAGCAAAGGGTCATCAGTCCGAGGAAGAAAGTTATCTTGTAAGTCCTTCTTTACTTCGACAGTGGC